>CM071866.1:11865463-11893792 GCA_036759665.1 Gynandropsis gynandra
CAATTCTCACCCGATGGTTACTCGTTCAAAGAGTAATGTTACTAAGCACAATAACCGATCTGCTCTTGTTGCTCAGGTAGAAAGTGAACCGGCCAATATCACTCAAGCCTTAAAGGATCCTAGATGGCGTGCAGCAATGGATGCCGAGTTACAAGCCTTGCATCGCAATCAAACGTGGCAGCTTGTTCCAGCCACTAAAGCAAAGAATATCGTTGGTTGTCGATGGGTGTTTCGCATCAAACGAAACCAAGCCGGATCTGTGGAATGATTCAAGGCTCGACTTGTTGCAAAGGGGTTTCACCAAAGACCGGGCATCGACTATCATGAGACATTCCGCCCGGTTGTGAAGCCTACCACCATTCGTGTCATCTTGAGTATTGCTGTCTCTCGCGGATGGTCTTTACGACAACTTGATGTCAATAATGCCTTTCTACAAGGCCGTCTTTCGGAGGAGGTATAAATGCCTCAACCCCCGGGTTTCATTGATCAAACTCAACCTCATCATGTGTGCAGACTTCAGCGAGCAATCTACGGGCTTAAACAAGCCCCTCGAGCATAGTATTCAGAGCTTCGCACATTTCTCCTAGCTCGCGGTTTCACAAACTCTCTGGCGGACACCTCCTTGTTTATTCTCAACACCACCGCACTACAATTGTACGTGCTGGTCTATGTTGATGATATTGTTGTTACAGGCAATTCTGCATCACGGGTACAGCAGTTCATTGATGCCCTAGTCGCATGTTTTTCCATCAAAGACTTGGGCCACCTATCATTCTTTCTCGGGGTAGAAGCAATGCGGACATGTGATGGCCTACTTTTAACTCAACGTAAGTACATCACTGATCTTCTCCACCGCTGTCTCATGCATGAATCAAAGCCGGTTGCCACACCCATGTCGTCCACCTCACGTTTGACACTAGACACCGGTACTTCCCTCTCCAATCCAACGGAATACCGGTCCATTGTTGGAGGACTACAATACCTCTCTCTCACACGACCGGACGTAAGCTTCGTCGTCAACAAGCTGTCCCAATTCATGCATGCTCCCACGGATGTTCATTGGCAAACCGTTAAAAGAGTCCTACGCTATCTTGCTGGCACGAAGGATCGAGGTATCTTCTTATCCGCGCACAACACCCTCTCCTTACATGCCTTTACCGATGTAGACTGGGCTGGAGATTCTCATGATCTCAAGTCCACCGGAGCGTATCTTCTCTTCCTTATTGCGCATCCTATTTCTTGGTCGTCTAAGAAGCAATCCGGACTCTCCCGTCCCTCTACTGAGGCTGAATACCGATCTATTGCGTCCACAGCCGCAGAGGCCCTCTGGGTCATCGCGTTATTATCTGAGCTTGGAATCACGTCATCATCACCACCCACCATCTACTGCGACAAAATTGGAGCAACATATCTAAGTGCTAAGCCGGTTTTCCACTCTCGGATGAAACACTTGGCTCTCGACTATCTCTTCGTTCGCGGCCTGGTTGAGTCGAACACTCTTCGGGTCACTCATGTTCGAGCCGCTGATCAGCTTGCAGCCATTCTCACGAAGCCTCTTCCGAGACTACCATTCGAGGTCTTATGCTCCAAGATTGCACTCACCACGGGTGCTCCATCTTGAGGGGGCGTGAAGGATATACATGTAAAAAGGGTATAAACGTAATTTTTATAATTAGGTCTAATCTTGTAATTAGGTCTAATGTTCTATTTTGTACATATAGCCGTTTAGGCTCATTTTAATGAAATTATTCAGAATTCAAATTATCAAAATATGGATTCAATTGCGTATGCATATTTTACTATTCAGAATTCAAATTATTAGAACACTACGGGTGTCGGGATACCGGGAATCGTATGGATGAAACAACTAAAGATCATAAACCTATCGAATTATCTTGATAATGGGAAATTCATGCTCTAAGGTGAGGAGTGATTCTTCCCAGCCTAAATCTCCTAACCATGAGTACGTGCAACCCTACCTTCCAGCAGTGATTAACCCGTACTATGGCAGCTTTACAAACGCAATCCTAATTCCTAAGTCGACTAACCGACCGGTCAGATTCTCATTAGCCGAACTTAACCTACAACTCAACAGTTCCGGATTCATCCTTTAACCTTCCAGCAAAGTCTGAATTCCTATGTTACTGAGCGGGCAGCACTAGTATAAGAGTGATAATGTTGGATGTAGAACCGAATATCAAGATAAAATCAATAGATCTAAGCATTAACGCATAACATTATTCATCCTTTACAATCCGATATCCCTAACCCATAGTTGGGAACCTACTTACTCATGGAGAATACAAACCAAGAATGCAAGATCTAGGTTGTTGCGAGAAACGCGGCCCA
This sequence comes from Gynandropsis gynandra, assembly GCA_036759665.1. Lineage (NCBI taxonomy): Eukaryota > Viridiplantae > Streptophyta > Magnoliopsida > Brassicales > Cleomaceae > Gynandropsis > Gynandropsis gynandra. Next base: position 11,867,813 of record CM071866.1, read on the forward strand.
CTCGGGCATCACGTTTACCCGGTCGTGCTGAGGCGCGCCCGGTCGTGTTCTTCGTCTCGCCCAATCGGGCATCAGCACCCGATCGTGTGGTTGAGCGGCCCGAGTCGTGTCAACTCTCGGGGATTTTTGGGACGAATTAACGCCTGAGCGGGTACCCTGAATGCGCCCGATCGGGTATAGCTACCCGATCATGTTGCCTTCGTGCTCGGGTCGTGCAAGGTGTGCAAATAAAACCCCGTATGTTTTACCCGAGCGGGTAGACCTCAGTGCCCGACCGGGCACCCTTGAAATCTTGATTTTTCTCTTTTCCACTCGTTGCTCGGGTGTTCCGTTGAGTTCAGAGGCTTGATTTTGGCTCCGAGTGAATTTATCTTCAAAGTGCGTGGTTTTGCTTAGGAATTCGTCTATTTACGCTCACTTAGGCCTTGTCGTCTAAAAACCTGAAAACCAACAAAACGGGCGTATGTAATGGATAATTGTATCGGAAATGTAAATCTAACTATGAAATATATGCGAAAATGATTCTAAAACCTAGCCTAAAATCGATACACTTTCATTGTTATCAAACTCCTTCAGTTCTAAACCTTTGTTTGTCCTCAAACAAAACTAAACTCTAGTACGAGAAGAATTTAATAACGATGGATTCTAGCATAAAAATATCGAAAAGTTAGTCATTCCGCAAATCAACGCGTCACAAGGATAACAGCCTAAGCATACCGAGTATAGCCTTATATCTACCGAAAGTGCTGAGCCATGAAATCCTACCAAAAATCTAAGTCTACTTCACAACCCTAGACAACGTCCAAGCAATCTCCATACCAATTCCCTAAGCTTTTGATATCATTACAATCGTTTTTTTCTCGTTCTTATTCATTTTTTCTTTTCTAGACTTAGATCCACGCTTTGTTCCTAGGACGTCGAAGTCGAAGAGGGATGGTTTTCTACTTAGACCCAGGCTGCCTATGGCACACTCATAAGGTCGCGTGACCTTAGCGGAGTGATGAGGTGCATTATTGAAGATCTTATATTTTTTTCGGTTTTTTATTTTTTTTTCTTTTCTTGATTACGCAACACTCTAACCCTTAGGACGTAGAAAAGCGCCTCTACCCACCACTTAGACCCGAACCATCGAACATCGATGTACTCATGTCAATCCTAACTCGGAATAGTGAAAAACGTATCCTAGATGACAGCGGAGTATAAGCGTGTGGAATCTAACTCATGAACGGTATGACTATCAACTAAGCTAAGGCTAGACGGTATACACGGAGATATGACTACTTGGTACCGAAATCTAAGGAGTGAATTCAACTAGATAAGGGTTTCAAACACAACTACTCGACTAATCGGTATCAAAAGGCTTCTAAGCAAACCTAGACCATTATCCACGATTCGACAATGTTGTAAAACAAATGACTAAAGCTCAAAACATTTCACTAGGTATCCATCTTATTCCTAAACCTAATCCTAAATCTAATCTTAAACGCAAATATGTCGCTCTCAATAAAAATCGTATCACTCTAACAAAGAGTACCCCCCCCCAGACTTGAACGGAACATAGTCCCGGTGTTGGAGACCTATGAGGGATATCCGCATGTAAAAACTCGAGAAAATATAAAAAAGAATACGAAAACAACTGGTGTGTGTGTGGCTTTCTCGAATTGTGATACATCCGGATTGTGTGACTCTCTTTTGCTCTAATGCATGTGTTAGCGTGAAAGACCTGAGATGAAAACCATGCAATGCAAGAGATAGAGTAAAGATCACTACATAAGTAAGTCTGAAAGAAAGCGTACATAATCGCTACAACTAAAAACAAGAAAAATAATAAAAATAGGTCCATAAAATATGAAAAAGAAAAAGAAAGAAAAAGGAAAAAGAGAAGAGTGGTCTAATCCTCATCCTCTCCACCGCGGGTGACCGGAAGGTCTGCTGGCTCCGCGGGTGCCCCTTCCCTAGGTGGAAAGTAGAAGGACTGCAGCTCGTAGGGGATGTGAGGACGGTACGGAATGGCTCCAGTATGATAGTCCTGCGGGATCGACACATATGGCTCCTGGTAATGCTGAATACTGAGCTGCTGAAATCGACGGACGGACTCCGTGAGGTAATACGTATGCTGGATTGACTGCTCCTGGAATTGCTGCTGCTCTACATACCTTGCAGCCTCGATATCGTGCCTCGCCGCCTCCATGTCTGACCTCTGCTCTGTCATAAACGACTGATACCTGGTCTCCTCTGCGACATACCTGAGGACGTCGGAGACTCCTTCCATCGAAGGGAAGTCAGAGCGGCGGTGAGGATACTCTGGGCGGGCTCGTGAATGTGTGGCGTGTCGGCTGCGCTGCCTCGACATGGAAGGTCCTGGTGTAACGGCTGGAGGTGGATCCATCTCAGCTAGTCTCGGGCCGATGTGCCCGATGGCTGGATCAATCCTGAATCGTGACCCCTCCTCATCTAGATCCGACATCTGAATCTCTCGTAGGTCGACTTCTAAGTTGAGACCGTACTCCTCCTTGTAGCACCAGATGACGTTGTACCTCTCTAACGTAATTGCCCTTCGGTTGCGTAGGTTCTGGAGGTTCAACTCGGGCTCCTCGTCGATCTTATCCTCGGTCAGGATGCCAAGGTTGATCTGGACTCTCCGTGCGATCATCGTGACTATGCCACCGCACATGATCTTCATATCTGTGCTGCACTTCTCGGTGGCTATGTCAAGGAAGTGCCTCATCACCAATGACGCCAAGTCGACGTCCAAGATATCCCACTCGGCGGGCTCAAAGCCTGATTGCATCACCCGCCTAAGGTAGGCCAACTCTGTGTGGTTGACTCCACCTTGCGCTCCCTTTCCTAGTATAGAAGAAACTAGGAAGTAATGAAAATACCTCAAGGCGGGGTGGCGTATATGGCTGGCCTTCGACCTCGTCGAGTATTCGCCATACGCAATCTGAGCCCAGAATTGTGCTTGACGGCTCCGGTTGTGCTCTGGCATCTTCGTGAAGTTGCAGTGTAGGGCGTCAAGGATGATTGCGAGTTGTCTCGCGCTGAGCCGGTAGTTCTGCCCCAGCAGGCGGAACTCCATGAAGGCTCTCTCCCGATCTCCGGACTCGGGGAAGAATGTTGTGTACGATGCGAGGAACTCTGCCGTGAGGTTGCGATATGTGTACTCCTGAGTATCTTCAGTCTCGTCCATCCTAGCGTGTTGAAGATGGCGTCTGTGTGTTCCCCGATGTGGAGAGAACTCATCGCTTCGGCTGATAAGAAGCGGGATGGAAAGATCCGTGGCTGAAGTTCCGTGAATCTCGACTTCTGACCGGACAAGAACGTCGTCGTCTGGTAGTTGTATTGTTGGTGGGATGTAGTGATGGCATATAACGCGTCAACTCCATAATTGCATCCGACCTGGCTGGCTATCCTTGCTCTGGATCATATGTGTCAGATCAGCGCTACTTGGAACTCTTCAAGATCTTAGGGGTCATCTGCAAAACAAATGAAGGACAAAAATAAGCAATTGGCTCGGTTTTGCATGGTGCCCGATCGGGTACTAGAGGTAGCCCGGTCGGTAGCAATTTGTCAAAGTATCCCCATAGGTAGTGCCCGACTCGGGCGAGTAAGCCGCACGATCGGGTGAATGTCCAGGTCGCCCGACCGAGTGCTAAACCTGGCCCGGTCGGGTAGGATCACGAAATCGCGACCTGCAGTTCGCGATTCATGGTTCAATCGACAAAGTAACCCTAAATCTTTCCTAATCAGACCTAGATCTAACCCATAGAAGTCCAAATCTCAAAATAGTTCATGAATATACTTGGATTTCGTGATGAGATTGAGGAATTTTCAGATTTTTCAAGAGAGGGGAGAGGGGATTTCGAGTAACCGAGGGTCTCAACCGGCGACGATGAAACGACGGCGGCACACAAGCGACTCCGGTGACAAGATTGCAGTGTGAGGGGTCGAAAATCTTGGGAGCACGCTCGGGTAGGATATGTGAATTGAGGGTGGCCACTCGGGTTACTCGAAATATAAGTTACCTTGCAGATTTTTACGGTACCCGATCGGGTACCGTGTGATGCCCGATCGGGCGTATCTCGTGATGACCTACCCGTTCGGGTCTTCTAATGATGCCCGACCGGGTCTCTTGAATCTGAAAATCCCCGATCGGGTGGAGGTGTCTGCCCGATCGGGTGATGCTGCAAAAACAAAAATTTCATACGAGGAAAACCATGCAGCAAAAATCAATAGACCACTAGGTTCCTAAATCCTAAAAAATTGTCCAAACCTAAAAAAATGAAAAAATAAGTTCGAAAATATGAAAATAAAACGAAAACGATGAAAAAGGATATGGGGCTCGGGTTGCCTCCCGAGAAGCGCTTGTTTTCGGTCTTTATCTCGACCCTAGCGTCTTCATACGCGTGTGGTGGCGGAGAGAGGAGGTACGCCTCTTCCGTCTTCTATCTGATCAGCGTGATGCGACTCGAATCCTGGTGGACTTCTCACTGAGGGTGTAGGAGATGATGTTCGTGGCCTTGGAACCGTTGCCCGTGTCGAAGTATCGATCAAAACGCGCGGTTCTTGGATCCTCTCTGGTGCCCGATCGGGCTCCTGTGGTGCCCCGGTCGGGTCGTTATACACGACATTTACCCCCGTAGGGTGTGCACGCTTTGGGCAATCTGGTTGCCCGGGCGGGTGTCTATCCAATCCATTTGCCCGATCGGGCTCACGCAACCACCCGGTCGGGTGGTTAATTGAGGGATTTAACCCCGTAGGCATTACCCGAGTCGTGCTATGAGGCTGCGCGACAAGGTCTCCTAAAAATGGCTCTGCCGGACCGGGTGGAGTATGCTGCCCCATCGGGTGACTTCCCTGCCGAAGGATTTTCGGTTTCTCCTCGATCTGCGTGAGTACTTCCGACCTTGCTGGTGACTGAAACTGAATCCCGGTGCACTCGGATAACGGTATCCCCTCTGGATGGATGTCTCGTTGTGCTTGTCCAATCTCCTTCGTTGATGCATCAGTCGTGGTAACATTCATTATGGGTTCGGTCATGTATAACTTCTTGAACGCCTCATCGAGTTTGAACTCGATAGACTCTTCCCCAAACTTCATCACTAGCCGTCCTTCCGCGCAGTAGAGGACCATCTTTGTCGTGTATAGGAATGGTTGTCCCAACATGACGGGGATCTTCGGATTGATCTCCATATCCACAACAACGAAATCCGCGGGGAACCAGAATTCTCCCACTTGAATGGCAACGTTCGTCAATATACCCACTAGACTCCGTACGGATTGATCAGCCAATGTGATTTGCATCCGCGTGGGTTGAAGATCTCCTACTCTATTGAGCTTTTCGACAAGGGATAAGTGTAGCAAGCTCACACTCGCTCCAATGTCAATTAGCGCATGCTCAATTTCGTAATCATAAATCTTGCATGGAATGACAAAGTTACCTGGATCGGGCATCTTCTCGACCATGGTAGGAGGCTGTATAAGTGAGTTCGTTACCATTACCATCTCGTTATCCACGGTTCTCTTTCTCATTATGATGTCCTTGAGGAACATCGCATACGATGGGATCTTTGTAAGCGCATCGTATAATGGGATAGTGACTTGTAGCTTCCTCAAGAGTTCTACGAATTGAGAGAATTGGGCCTCGTCACTTTGCTTCCTTTGAATTTGACGCTGCGGAAAGGGCAATGGTGGTACCCTCAAGGGAGGTGCTACATAGGGTAACTCCCTTTCCTCTTCCTCGGTCGCCTTCTCTTCCACGGCTGGAGTGATTGGTTGTTCGATCTTATCACTCATAGGCTCTTCTCTTGCAGCCATGGGAGGCATTGATTGCCCTACCGTGTTCCCGCTCTTTAGGAAAATAGCATTCACTTGCTCGTGGGGGTTCGCCTCGGGTTTCCCGGGAAGCTTTCCGGGTTGTCGGTTCGAACCTTGGGCTAGTTGCACCACTTGCGTCTCGAGAAGTCTCAAATGCGTCTGAAATCCGTCCATTCTTTCCTTCATATCCTCTTGCTCAGCTCTAATCCCTCCAAGTGCACTCTTTTGCTCTTGGTGCATCAATTGGAGCATCGAAAGAATTTCGGAATCACCCAAAGATTGTGTGTGTGGCTGATATCCGTAGTCTTGGCCACTACCTCTCGGTTGGACACCTTGATTCTGGTTTCTCGTCAATATCCGCGATTGGAAGTCTTGCGGATTCGCTACGTTGTTCGTGTTGCCATATGAGAGGTTGGGATGGCTCTTGATATAATTCTGTTGGTAGCCCCGATTGGAAACGTAGTTCACTTACTCCATCCCTTGGCCTACGGATGTGTCATGTCGATCCACATGAAGTCCAGCTATCATCCAATGAATCTCGCCAACTTGCTGCTTCAAGTCCGTCAACACCGGGTTGGCGATGCCAAGCTCGTTCGCTGCAGCTTTAGTTGGGTAATCGCGATTGTACTCCCCTACCTTCTTGCCTCCTTCCCTCGCCATGCTTTCGATCAAGTTCTCGAACTGATTAAACGTAAGGTTGCTGAGGGAACCACCACCCGCTGCCACGATCATGAATCGGGTGGTTTCTTAGAGACCTTGGATAAAACTCGTGATAAGATGCTTCTTATCCAATCCTTGGTGTGGGCATATCCGCTGGTAGTTCTTAGATCGCTCCCATGCGTCGGGTAACGTCTCGCCTCTTTCTTGCAAGAAAGAATTAATGCAACTCTTGGCGAGAAGCCTTCTATGATCCAGGAAGAATTGTTGCATGAACCGTTGCTCCAAATCATCCCACGACGTCATTGATGAAGCCGGCAAGTTGAAGAGCCAACGTTGTGCCGCATCTTTGAGTGAGAAAGGGAACGCCATCAAGTAGAGATCCTCCTGAGTAACTCCCGTTCAACCCTTGGTAGTGCTACAAAGGATCTTGAAGTCCGTAAGGTGGGAGTTCGGATCTTCGTTCTCCATTCCTCTAAAGGCCGAATTGTTGAGCATTTGTGTGAAGGCCGGTTGTATCTCAACCTGGTTATCAATCGTGCGGGCCATGCACGAAAGTAACTGCGTGTGCTTCGGAGCGGTGTATGCTCCGTAAGTCTCATCGGCAGCAGCCATGTCGGGATTGCTTGCGTTGTCCTCTCTGCTGCTAGCACTATGTGTATCTTCCTCCTCAGAGGCGTATGACTCGTGATTGCTCGTTCTTTCTACCTCGGACTCGGAACCGCTATTCCAATCCTTCTCTTCTTGCGCAGACTCCTTAAAGTGCATTCCACCTCGGGATCATAGATGAGAAGTTTCTGAGTAGAGCTTCTCATACAAGGCTCCTGCACAAAAGAAACAGAACTCCGAAGTGTAAATCCGCAGTAGATAGAATAGACTCGATAAAAAGGGAAAAAACGAAAAGAAAAATGCGAAACACAAACAAAGACTCCGGAAAGGACTAGATCTTAATCTAGCTAATTCCTAGTTTAGGCCGTTATTAGTCCCAGGCAACGGCGCCAAAAACTTGATGTGGTGAAACTCAAGTAATATAATTTCCTAGACCACTTCACCGCAAGTATACGGATCATGTAGTACCAGGGTCGATCTCTAGGGACTAAAGTAGCCAAAAACTAAGAATAACACTAAACTAAGACGAATGGAAGTAGATGAAGATGTGGTGCGAAATACCTAATGGAGTAAACTGGATATGACGAACACTACGGGTGTCGGGATACCGGGAATCGTATGGATGAAACAACTAAATATCATAAACCTATCGAATTATCTTGATAACGGGAAATTCATGCTCTAAGATGAGGAGTGATTCTTCCGAGCCTAAACCTCCTAACCATGAGTACATGCAACCCTACCGTCGATTCATGAAGAACTTCAGCAGTATAGCCGCACCACTTACCGCAGTTATCAAGAAGGACAAGGATTTTGAATGGGGAGAAGCGCAAGCCAACGCGTTCGAGGCACTCAAGGCGAGCTTAACCACCGCGCATGTCCTTGCCTTGCCAAACTTCGACAAGATGTTCGAAGTAGAGTGTGACGCCTCAGGAATCAGTATTGGAGGAGTTCTCGTTTAAGAACAGCGACCCGTGGCCTACTTCAGCGAGAAGTTAAGTGGAGCCACGCTCAACTACCCAACATATGACAAGGAGCTTTATGCTCTTGTTCGAGCCCTATAGACATGGTAGCATTATTTGTTGGCGAAGGAATTCATCATCCACACGGACCATGAGACCTTAAAGCACTTCAAGGGTCAAAACAAGCTCAAGCGACGGCATGGCAAATGGATGGAGTTCATCGAGACCTTCCCGTACATAATCAAGTACAAGAAGGGCAACGAGAACGTGGTAGCTAATGCCTTGTCTCGAAGGCATGTTCTCATCACCACAATGGAGGCAAGGAACCTAGGCTTCGAGCCGGCGAGGTGTTCCAATCATGCAAGGAAGAAGCCTAAGGACCATTCTACAAGCACGGAAGCTATCTTTTCCGCAACAGCAGGTTTTGCATTCCACAGAGCTCAATGAGGGAGTTGATACTACAAGAAGCTCATGGAGGGGCTCTTACGGGGCACTTTGGCGTAGAGAAGACCTTGGCCACAATCAAGGAGCATTTCTTTTGGCCGCACCTAAAAAGGAATGTATAACGGCTTTGTGCATGATGTATCACGTGCCACCAAGCCAAGTCTTGTAGCCAGCCCCACGGTTTGTATCTTCCTCTACCAATTCCAACTCATCTGTGGATTGATTTGTCCATGGACTTTGTTCTCGAACTTCCGAAGATCCGAAACAAAGATTCTATTTTTTTTGTAGTGGACAGGTTCTCCAAGATGGCGCATTTTATACCATGCTCAAAGACCGGCGATGCAACCAAAATCGCGGACCTCTTCTTCCAGGAGGTCGTACGCCTTCACGGCCTACCAAGGACCATTACATCCGACCGAGACAGCAATATCTTGAGTCACTTCTGGCGGACACTTTGGCAGAAACTAGGGACCAAACTGTTGTTCTCCACAACATGCCACCCGCAGACGGATGGTCAGATCGAGGTGGTCAATCGCACCTTGGCAGCGCTCTTGCGGTCACTCATCGGACAATACCCGAAGAAGTGGCTCGAGTATCTACCCCACACAGAGTTTGCTTACAACAGGACACAGCATTCTGCCACCAAACACTCACCGTTTGAGGTCGTCTATGGGTTCAATCCCATAACTCCCTTGGACCTCTCAGCCCTACCAAGCAAGGAGGTCACCAGCCAGGACGGCGAGAAGAAGGCCGAACTCGTCAAAAAGATGCATGAGAAGGTTCGGGAAAAAATAAGGCGCAAGACCGAACAATACGCCAAGCAAGCTAACAAGGGGCAAAGACAGCAGGTGTTCAGCGAGGGAGACTGGGTGTGGCTACACATGTGACCCGAACGATTCCTGGAGAAGAGAAGCTCGAAGCTTGCACCAAGGGGGGATGGGCCATTTGGTGTCTTTGAACGGATAAATGACAACGCCTACCGCCTCGAGCTACCCGGTGAGTATAACATGTCAACAACATTTAACGTTGTTTATTTATCTCCTTTCGATACAGGTGATAGCATTCCACAGGTGGAACGCTCGCAAGGGGGAGGGAATGATGAGGACATCATACACCACGACGACCCGAGAGCCTGACATGCGAGCGAGGAGGCGACCCGAGGTGCCGAGCAAGTGGAATCCGCCCATGGCCTAATCACGAGGGGACGAGCGCGGAACTTACGGACCAAGGCCGCCGAGATTGTGAAGGAAGCCTTGGAGGCTCTCGTTCATGAAGACCACTCGCCCACGACCATCGCACAAGTCGCGACCGTCTTCAGCATCTGCCTGGGCGCTTAGGAAACTTAAATGATCCAGACAACCCGGCGACGTCACTCTTGCGCTCACAACGGTCACATGACATCACTGGGACGCTCCAGCGCGTTCAAACGGTCACGTGACGTCACTCCCACATGCTCAATGGTCACATGACGTCACCCCCGCACCCAAATGGTCAGATGACGTCATTTCGGCACTCCAGCAAGTTTTTAGCCCATTTTTCTATTTTTCAGACCATTTTCGGGCAATAGGGCAATCATTTTGTGTATTTTGTCTTCTTTAAAGGCTTGAGACTTGCCTATAAAATCAATCTCAACCTTCATTTGTAAACAACTTGGATTTTGGAGTGAATTTAAGTTTGAGAGAATTATTTCTTCTATTCTTAAACGTTTCCGAGAAACGTCTTTTCCTTCAATTCGTTCTGGGAACAATTGAAGTGTGTTTAGATGTATCAAGAGGCTTCCGCACCTCTTGTGGTGTCAATCATTCCATCCGACTCGAAGAAATCTCGCTTAACAAACGAGGATTTTTCGGTTTTTCCGAACACGCGTCTCGAGCCACTTAGCCCCTATGCGTGTCAGTAGGTATAAGGGTCGTAGGGGTCTAAGAGTCACAGAAGATCCAAGAGCCGCAGAGGGACAAGGGTCACGGAGGGACAAGGGTCGTAGGGGTCAAAGCGTCACAAAGGTAGAAGGACCACAGGGGGTACAAGGGTCACAGAGGGACAAGGGTTGCAAAGGTACAAGGATCGCAGAGGGACAAGGGTCGCAGGGGTCCAAGGGTTTTTTGTAAATAACTTGATAAATTATTATCATTTTTTAGGAATAGAAAATGTAAATAATTTGGTAGATTTTTATTTTTTATAAAATTTATTCATATTATTTGTAAATAATTTTTGTTTTTGAATAATAAAGCGTAAAGGGTCGCCCTGTCAAAGGGTCGCAGAGGGGTACAAGGGTCGCAGGGGTCACACAGGTTTATGGTCGTGGAGGGACAATGGTCGCAGGGGTCCAAGGGTCGCAGAGGTACTTCTACAACCCTTGTATCTCTTTGACCCCTCGACCCCTATGACCCTTGGAACCCTGCGACCCTTTGACCCCTTCGACCCTTGTCTCTCTATGACCTTTGTACCTCTGTGACCCTTTGACCCCTGCGACCCTTGTCCCTCTATGACCCTTCAACCCTTTGACCCATGCGACCCTTTTACCTAGGCCACCATTGTATCCTTTGTGACCATTTGACCCCTGCGACCCTTGGATCCTCTACGACCCTTGTACCCTCTACGACCCTTGAATCCTTGTGACCCTTTGACCCCTGCGACCCTTAACCTCTTTGACCCTTTGACCCTTCCAACCCTTAAACCTCTTCAACCCTTTGACCCCTACGACCCTTTTACCCGTGCGACCCTTTGACCCCTGCGACCCTTTGACCCCTGCGACTCTTTTATTATTATAATAAATAATAATTTCTTTTACTCAAATCAATTTATTTATAAATAATATAAAAAAATTTTAAAAAATAACAATGTACTAAATATTTACATCTTCCATTCTCAAAAAATAATAATGTATGAAGGTAGTCTCGGGGTGGAGGGATACATCTTCAATTTCTAAATATATCAGCAGCCATCTTCTCACGCATGGTAGGAACATTGTCGTTGCAAATGAAAGGAAAAGTCTGATGTCTTTTCATTTCAGAGGCTTCTAAGAATTTGAAGGCGTAAACACCACAGTCACTCGCGCTTTTGTTCTGTAACAGACCTTCATAATACTCGTACTTCCATTCATCTTCTCCAGAAGCCAAAGAAGGAAACCCTTCGAGAATGAACATCTTTGGGACAGCTTTTCTTATCTTCTCAATCAATGGATCGATATGTGTTTCCTTCATACTGCTCTGGCAGTCGTATATGGTAATGCATCAAGTTTTGAAATTCACTTTGATGGCTACCCAATGAACATTTATATATCGACTTTTGAGCGATGGAATGTTTAGAATTGAGACAAGGCCATCAAAATAACTCATGGTGTGTACATACTTCTGAATGGATACTTGCCATCCAAAAAATCACTAAGAATTTTTGAAAATTTTTCCATATCCTCATACATCCATAGCGTGAGCGTCTGCATGAAAGCAAGAGGACAAATGTAATAATTCCGATATATGAAGGGGAATGTCCTCATGCGATAATACAACTCCAACAACGCCTCATCCAATTGCTGTAAGAAAATTAACACACATGAATACATATGACACAAAATGACCTATGTGACTAAGGGTTTAAAAAAACTTACATCATCATCAAGCCATATATTAGGCTTTAATATGGTCTCCCAAAACTCTGGGCCTCGGGAACAATATAGATCAGATTTCCACCAACGGTCTTGTCGAGGTTTCCTCAGGAACATATATAGAGCAGTCAATGTTTCAACGTTAGCGTCAATGAATGAAGGCTCTCGGGTTCTTGAACCACCTTCCCTGCAGGTTCTTGAACCACCTTTTTTTCGGGTTCTTGAACTACTCTTTTTACGGGTTCTCGAACCACCTTTTTACGGGTTCTTGAACCACCTTCTTTACGGGTTCTTGAACTATATTTTCTGTGGGTTCTCCATTAACATCTTTCCCTCACCCTCTCCCTCGCCTTGTTTTTGCTCTTTTCACCGGTGGAGATTCAACAAATGCCTTGTGTGGTCTTACAACTCGTTTAGTTACCGATGGAGGTTCAACATATGGCTCAGACTCCTTTGATAAAGGTCCAACACCTGCATAAAATTTACTTCATTAAACATATGGCGACCAATACAACCTTGCGACCCATGCGGACATGCGATCTTTTGTGACCCATGCGACCCATGCAACTAATGCGACCATGTGATCTATATGATTAATACGACTTTTTGTGACCCATTCAACCCATGTAACCAATGCGAACTTTGTGACTCAAATGACCGTACTTACTTGGTGGTTTTTCGACATCAATGACAATAACTTCTGGAGTTTTGTCAACACCAATATCAGCGTCGACCTCTTGGACAGGATCCACTGGAGTATACTCCGCAGGAACCTCCTTAGCGGCGACCTCTTCGACAAGATCCACTGGAGTATCCTCGGCAGGAACCTCCTTAGTAGGGACCTCTTAGGACCCACTAGAATATCCTCGGCAAGAACCTCCTCGTCGACGACTTTTTGGACAAGACCCACTAGAGTATCATTGGCAGGAACCTGCTCAGCAGGGACCTTTTCCACAGGACTCACTGGGGTATACTTCGCAAGAACCTCCTTAGCGGTGACCTCTTCGATAGGACCCACTGGAATATCCTCGGCAGGAACCTCCTCATCGGCGACTTCATCGACGGTACCCATTGTATCATCTGCATAAAATAACTTCATTCATTAGACTCATCGTTCGTTACATTGATGCGACCCTTGCGACCCATGGGACATATGCAACCCATACGACCCATTCGGCTCTAGCAACCTAGCGACTTATGCAACCTTGCGACTTATGCGTCTCTTGTGATCCATACGACTCTTGCGACCCATACCGAATCTCGATGGAAATTGACTCAAATGACATTTTCACTAAATATTATTTACTTGGTGGAACTTCATCACAAGAAACGGTTGCAGTAACCTCTCCAAAAATGTATTCAATTAGAGGAATGGTGCCGACAGATGTGAGATTTTCAACTAATCTCGAAATATTTACCAAATCCTCTTCTGAGCCATCTCTAGAGTCATTTTACAACCTCTGGCTCAACCGGCTCTTCGGTTGGCTCTTTTCTTGACACTGGATATGGATGTCGAAGGAATTCAAAATCACCATCTCTAACAGTGTCAAAAGATTGATTTCCAGTGCTCGTATCTTTCTCGGTAGACTTTAATTTTGCCTTTTTAGCACCTTTGGGATTTTCTGCCTTTGATTTTTTATTAGGCAAATGAAACCCAACATTAGAAAGTCTATTACGGCGTTGATGATTCTTTTCTCTGACTTCTTTATTTCCTTTATTAGTTTCTGCTCTAGTGTCAGAGGGACTGCAGCTTCTTCTCCTTCAGCTTCAGCTTGATCATCACCTTCTCTTTCAGCTTCAGCTTCAACATCACCTTCTCTTTCAGCTTCAGCTTCAACATCACCTTCTCTTTCTTCATCAGCTTCAACAACACCTACCCTTCCTTCGTCTTCGTCATCTTCAGCCTCTATTATTTTTTCACCCACGCTCTTCTTCCTCTTAGTCCTTTTTTTTCCTTTTTTTTATCACCAAGAGCTGCTATTCGCGTCAGCACTTCTTGCTTATAGATGTCCTCCCAACAAATACCCTTTGGATTTCTACAAAGATGTTCCATCCATATCTAAACATTGGGATCGTGGCATCCCTCGTAATCCTCGAGATAAAAAAAGTAAAGCTTCCTCTTCGTGTTCAGCACGAAGAATACTTCGAATATCCTGAAAAACAAAAAATAACCATTATTACCCTCTGTGACCCTTGTTACCTTTGTGACCCTTATGTAATTGTTAATTTAGAATCTCCGGTATGCCTTATCTCGTCTACATACTTCGGGTTAAAACTGGATTTAACCATCTTCTTGCACATTCTTGGCATTGATGGATTCGCATCCATAACATCAACATACCATCCCTTTCTACCCAAACTAAGGATGGTTTCGAATGGAAGTACCTGAAACATTAAAACAAAATGATAAGAATGCAAAAAGTATGAAAACATTCAAGTTATTCGAATAATATATACAACTTACCATTAGTGGGATCATTAAATTGCCACAATACAATTTTGGTTTCGGTGATTCTCCGCTAACATGCTTGCGGCAAGTATCCACAATCTTCTCGAATGTGTAAAGCCCCAATAGAAAGCCTTCACAAAATTCCAAGTCATCAACCATATCAATGATATCATGGTTGCTAAAGTTGTCTGATGAAGGCTTCTGAGTCATAACTTGGGCCAACAACATCAAAGTTTCCAACCTCATCCGATCGTCGGAATTCTTCGCCTTCACAAGCTTTACATTGACTTGTGCAGGGGTCACCTTTCTACGGCCGAAATTCTTCAGCCTGAATATATCACCCCTTTGGACTGCCATCCTTTCAGTTATGGTCTGCATTTCAATTCGGCAATTAGTGCGTGCTCCACTGTAGAATATCGGATAGGAACACCTTTTTTAGACGAACCACAACTCCTTCTTGTCCTGTACAATCACGGAGTGATTAGGATAGACATTTAAACCTTCGTCAATATGGACTCACATTGGAAATCGAATAAATGTCTAAATTGTGCCTCCTTCTCAAAGTAATGCAATTCATATTCATCTAAGATTCCTTTCAGCTTCGTTATTGTCTCGTGAGGCTAACACTTGGTGGTGATCTTTGCTATTCTGTCCATGTGCTTGAATTCATATACCAACTTTGGCTTTGGCGGCACCTACAAAATGACCAATTAAGAATACATTAGACTTCTACCGACTCAAACGATCCATGCGACTCAACCGACCCTTACAACCCATGCGACTCAAGCGACCCTAGGAGTCAAACGACCCCTACGACTCAATGAAACTCGAGCGACCCATGAGACTCAAACAAACCTTACAACTCAATGACACTCAAGCGACCATTGCAACCATTGAGACCAAATGAGTCGCTTGGGTTGATGATGGTCATGCAACTCTTGCGACCCTTGCGACTCAATGAGACTCGATCAACCCTTGCGACACAACGACTCACTAAGACTCAATCGACTCATTGAGACTCAAGC
Source organism: Gynandropsis gynandra (assembly GCA_036759665.1). Lineage (NCBI taxonomy): Eukaryota > Viridiplantae > Streptophyta > Magnoliopsida > Brassicales > Cleomaceae > Gynandropsis > Gynandropsis gynandra. The sequence goes on from CM071866.1 coordinate 11,883,380, forward strand.
GATCCATGCGACTCAAACGACCCATAGGACATAGTATCAAGTGACCCACGCGACTCAATGACACAAGCAACCCATGTGACTTAAACGATCCTTGGACCCTCTGCAACACTCAAGCGACCATTGCGACCATTGAGACCCAATGAGTCACTTGAGTCGAAGATGGTTATGTAACTGCTGCGACCCTTGTGACTCAACCGACTAACTGAGACTCGAGCGACTCATTGACGCTCAACCGACTCACTGACAGTCACACACATTTCAAATCAATAAACCATTTTGCGACTCGAACAGCCTACAAAACTCTAGAAATCAATCTCTTTACACTTATTGACGCCATTGAAGATTGACTCGTGCTCTCTTCTTCACTTCTGATTCTAGCCATTTCTTTGGTCTCAACTTGAATTTTCCTTCTTGCCAACTTCAAATAGATCCCTCTCAAAGTTCTAAATCACTTTGTCTTCCTCTCTCTAAACTTTGAAACGGTTTGAAACAGGTTTTCACGTCGAAAAATATTCGTCTTCCTTGCTCTAAACTTTTACACGGTTTGAAACAGGTTTTCACGTCCAAAAACTGCACAATGTGTGTTTTTTCACATCCGAAAATTAAGGCAAATTTGTCGTTTCTTCAGTTTTTTTTCTATTTAATAATTATTTCATTACGGGTGGACGTGAAGCACTTCAGTCCTACGAGGATATCTTTGATATTATGCCATATCAATTATAGTTGATATTTAATTTTATTCACAATAAATTACACGAATTTGGACGGTTGATATTTAATTTTATCACAATAAATTACACGAATTTGGACGGTATTAAAAGAGTAAGTTTTCAATAAAATTAATAAGTTTAGATATCAAGTGATACATTCTTATATTGTATGTCATTTGAAGATACTAACATATATCTAAAAAATGATGCAATAAGTTTTTAATACGGAATAAAATGACAGTTAAAATATAACCGCAAATGGAAAAATATGACGTTGAAAAAAAAATTCATGGTTGTATGTGTAAATCCAACATTAAATAAAGAAAATTAACAAATCATAAGAATTACTACGCATAATATATATAACTAGTATGGATCCCGCGCGAAGCGGGGTAAGATTAATCTTCTATATTTATTTTAATAATTAAAAGTATTATTTGATTGTATTTTGATATAATTAAATAACAAAATATTTTTTATTTTTTGTATATAGCATTGGTCGTTTTTTTGTATATTTATCAACATCATCTAACATAAATAATTTCGATATTTTTTTATTTTTTTGTCTTGAAAAGTTAATATACAATTGCTCGTGATTAATTAATAGTTTTGGTATATATATATATTCATTTTATTAATGTTTTGTCTTTGATATTTACTAATTTTCATTGCAAAATATATCATACCAGAAAATTGTTTCGTTTGAAAATGATGTGTTCTGTTATATAATCCAAATATTTGATCTATATTTCGCAAGAGCATGGTAAATACTATTTGTTTTCGTTTTAGACAATAATTAAAAATTACTTAATATTTTAAACTATTTAAAATTTATGTATTATATAATTCACATACTTCGTCATTATTAGAATCAGTTTTACAAATTGTAGAGAAAACATCACTTTCGTGTTATTTTATAAGAATATTTCATAATAAACACTGAATAATCTAAATAAATATTATTAAATTTTATTTAAATAATTTAAATAAATATCACTTTATTTTTAAAAAAAATTGATAGTAATTTTTTAAGGTTTTTTATATTTTTATAATTAATTTAGGACAAATCCTAAAATACGGAAGGACAAATTAGCCGAGGAAACCGTCCCGATCTGAATCTCGTCCTGAACCTGAGGAAACCGTCCCGATCTGAATCCCGTCCTGAATCCGATAAAAATTACCCGAATCCGCGGGTTCCAGACCGAATTCGGATAATGAAATCTCATTAACCGCGGGTTCGAAATCGGGTATTTTCATCTCTACATCGGATATCCGAAAATATATATATATATATATATATCATATCTATAAATATCATATAAAATATAAGTTTCCATAAAATTAAATTCCACTTTTATGTGTTGCAGCGTGGATAATCATTGGATGGTTGTCTAAAATCTTTTAATTTGAAATTGTAAAGACCCTAAAACCTATGGACGACTGGGATTAAATGCGGCCGGTCGGTGGCAAGATCCAGCCATCCATTCCTGAAAATCGGACGGCTCTAATTTCAGATAGAACCCGACAGGACAGGTGGCAACATCCTGCTCACCGGCAAACCGGGTCAAAAACCATCCGGAAAATAACCCGAACGCTCAGAGCCGTCCATCTAACCCGCTACAGATCTGGACGGTCTAGAAGGCGCCACGTCGACTAGAAATTTTTTTTTTACCTAACTTGCCTTTTATTATATGTAAGATATATCATAAAAAAAATCTTGATGATGTTTATTTTGTTTTGGTTTATTATATGGTTTATGTGCTTTGATATTTCAGGCCTAATTCTCTCTAAATTTCTACAAATAAAATGTTTAAGATATTCAGAAAATGTTCCTGAAATAAATATATTTTAACATAACATACCACGAATGATTAATAAAATACTTTTTGTTATAAAATCATTGCGAACTAAACTTTTTTAAAAAAAATTAAAATTATATATATAAAGAGTATGTTTTGTTGCATTCTCCTTGCACCGCCTCAGCAAACATCATCCCTTCAATTTTTGTAATATCAAATAAAGTTTTTTTAACATTTAATATAATTATTACAAATATTTTTATAATTAATGAAGATATATATAAATATCATGTGATATGTAGCAAGATTAACAATTTATCTATTTTATTTATTTTTAAAAATCATTATTAAAATATATATAATTACTAAAAATATTATTATAGTTATATATATATCATGTGATATGTAGTATCAAATTAGATTAACAATTTAATCTATTTAATTTATTTTTAAAAATCATATATATAAAAGAAGGATAATTCTTTGGTTTCTTATGAAGTCACGTCAATATTTTAAAAAATATATATATAAAATGAGGATGTTTTGTTGCATTCTTCTTGCGGCACTTCAGCAAACATCCTCCTTTCAATTTTTTTAATATCAAATAAAGTTTTTTTAACATTTAATATAATTAGTACAAATATTTTTATAATTAATGAATATATATATATATATATAAATATCATGTGATATTTAGCAAGATTAAAAATTTAATCTATTTAATTTATTTTTAAAAATCATTTTTAAAATATATATAATTACTACAAATATTATTATAATTAATGAATATATATGTATCATGTATCACATAAGATTAGCAATTTAATCTATTTATTTATTTTTAAAAATCATATATATATAAAAGAAGGATGATTCTTATGAAGCCACATCAGTATTTTTAAAAAAATATTCATTTTTTTATTTCCTTTTCGGTTTCATTTTTTTCTTTAATAGTAGCTTTCAATAACCACATTTATTCTATTTAATTTTTAACATTAAATTCACAATATTAATCCTTCAGTTTCCATCTTGGTTCTTCAGTTTCCAGCACCATTACCATATCTTTTAAATCCAATGGTTGCTCGATTCGTTCTCTCCCATACCAAGTTGATGTCATCTCGATTCGCCGGAGGAGTTCGCTACAACGTGGGTCACTGCTTTTCATCGCCAGTGTGAATGTCTCACCATCCTCATGTCATTCACTGTCCAAAGTCGTACGTTCACCTTTCCTTTTTTATCATCCATGTTTCGTTTATATAATGAAGTCCACCTCTCATTAAGCAACCATAAGCTGTAGCGGGAGGAAGAGCATACTGAAGCTGGCTCGGAGGATGACTGACAAATTCTGTGGTGGTGTCTGCGCGTCCTCCATCCAAGATGAAGCAAACTGAATGTTGGGAACATTGACGAGGATGTGGGGATAATGATGAGGAAGACCGTCGATGACCCTAGTGAGCCTCCGGGTATAATTCTTGGCGCCGCAACCTCCGTGTACAAGAGTTGTCTCTACCGGACAAAGGGATGAAGAAGAAGAAAGAAAGAAGAAATAAAGAAGAAAAAAGGAGGAGCACAGTGGAAGGAGAAATGACTAAAAAGAATTAGGGTTTTGTTTTTATTTTTATTTTTATTATTATATTATGTGATCACAGTAAGGTAAGATTGTATTCATTTGTATGTTTTAAAACTTTTTCAAAATAAAAAATATTTAATAAAATATTTATATTTTGTTTAATCTTTTATTATAATAATTTTATAATGTAATTAATTCATCAAATATTGTTAATCAGGATTTTATTTTTATTATTATATTATATGATTAAAATAAGATTGTATTCATTTGTATGCTTTAAATTTTTCATTAATTATTTATTATAATAATTTTATAATATAATTAATTAATCAAATACTGTTAAAAATAATATAATAAATAAATTTGGATTATGATGATTGTATTATTATTGTGAGTTAATATAAATAAATATATCAAGTTAAAATTTGAAATTCATCACCAATATTTTATATAATTTAATGGTCATTTTTTGTAATTAATATAAAATTTACAACGTCAATTAATATATATAAATCAAAATATTGTAATTACATCAAACATTTACTGTTTAATCTTATTATTGACTTCTATTTCGTATATATTTTTCGTTACTCTAATATTTCTAAAATAATTATATAAAAATTATTTACCTTTTGAACACCAAAATTAAATACATTAACGTTTTATTTGTTTTTAATTTAAATTTAAACATATTGATTATTTTTCAGATGATATATAAAATATTTCATCAATATTAGTATTATACATCTCTGATATAATGTTATATTTATAATATATATATATATTAATTACATTTCTATAATATCAAATTGATAAAAGTCCTACTTTTGGTGAAACCACTCATCAAATAAAAATAATAAATGTAATCTTACAATAGATATAATTTTAATAGTTAAAACTTTTCACATCCCAATTAACAACAAAATATACATCATATCATTGATTATAATAATTTATAATATGTCAATGCAATAAATTATAATTACATATTGTTTTATCGTAACATTATATGTTATGAATTTATATTTTATAAAATTTTTTAATAGGTATTCAATAAACCAATTCATTGTATTGATCAATAATTTTATATTTTTTTCATTTCTTTCATTATAAAACTACCAAAAAATATATCCAGCGCAACGCGCAGGCACTATATTGGTATAAAAAATTATATATGATCAACCATAAATATTTACAACATGAGCAAATTAATGCAATTATTAAAAAAATGTAGTCATTATTTTACAAATCTTTTACATTTGATATAGTTAATTCTCTTTACAAACCAAAGATCAATATGATCTCAAAGTTTCTTTCGTCATCCACAAAAATTCTTGGCAAAGTTCTGTTCCATGGATCATTTCATAAAAAATCTGAAAGCGACTCTAAAAAATATTATAAATATTTTAATATTGTATTTTATTATTTGTTACATTAACTTTACAAAACTGAAAAATAAACTATTGAAAGAGAACAATACTCTAAAAAACCTAATATAATAGTTTTGTTATTTTTTAATCTATATATTCAATATTATTATATCAATAAATATTAAAATTTTAAATTTCTTTCTTTAATATATCATATTTTAAACTTATGAATTATTTAACTCTATTAAAACTCTTTGTCTCGCTTGATATATATATATATATAAAGTTTAAATCAAATATTTATTAATATACTAATAATAATATATTTGTATATATATAAATCCCGTACATAGTACAAATTCCGATCTATAGTGTCTCTCTTGACCACCCGTCTTTCCTAATCTATATTCTATTAATAGCTTCCTATCTATCTTTAGTGCATAGCAATGTTTCACAATGTGTAAACAATTGTCGTAAATATAAGATAAGTTTATTTCAAATATTATATCAATACAGTTTTAAAGTTTTCTACCTAATGCGGGCAGTTTTATGCATTTTCTTACCTTCTTCTAATATTTTTTTCATCCCTTCGATGGGTTGACGATGAAATATACGTGTACTGATCCACGTGGGCCATTCCAATAATGCTCCATTCCAATAATGCTCCATTCCAGTAAGAAATAAATGAGCTGAAGGATAAAGCTCGATATCATTTTTTTATTCAGTTTTAGATATTCAGATTTTTTTAAAATAACTTAGATTAAAATATGATGTTGCGTATTTGTTTTTTGTATTATTCTGTTAATAATATAAGATAAAAATTGAATGTTCGTTTTAAAATAGATGTAACATAAAAACAACTTAGAATCATTTTTTCGATCATAATTATAGAAAGTGTGTAAATGATTTTCATTAGAGTTCTAAAGATAATTCAATGGTTTTCATTTTTTAGTAAAAAATAATAATACGTGTATATCTAATGGTTTAAATCTTCAGAACTTGGTAAACGTACATTTCAATATAATAGTTTGGGATTAATCGATCACATGAACAATCCACGTTATCATTAATATATTTTATTGTGAGAAGTGATGGATTGGATTTTTTTCCTAGGAAGCAGAGGTCGAACCCTCGGGTTTTTTCCTAAGTGTTTGGAAAAACACTCGAATAAGTGAAACGATGTGTTTCACCAGGATCTGTATGGTAAAATACCATACGAGTTAGTTAAAGTCGTTAAAGGGAGTGAGTGCTCTGTTATCATCTTGTAATAGTTTACACAAAAGAATATCTCTCTCATCTTATAATATTTAAATGGGTAACATCAAAAATATCCTTCTCGTACTATTTCGACTTCAAGTCTACTTTTTAAAAAAAAATCAACTTACCCTTAAACTATTGATAACCCCATATTACCCTTGTCATGTAATTAGTCGATAACTTTTTTCTCTCCTCCAAAACACCTCGATTTCCCTCCCTCGTGTGGCGAAAATTACTTTTCTCTCACACCACATCAGATTTGGTTCGAGTAGCTTGAAATCAGCATCAAAATCATCGTAAATAACTTGAAATAGACATCAGATTCAACGCGAATAGGTTGAAATCGTTTGTTGTCAACAAAAAAACTTGCAATTAAGCACGTTCCGCAGAAAAACCAGGTATATATAGTGAGTTTTCGTGTTTCTCTTGTATTTTTCGTGTTTCTCTTGTGAATTGGATAACTCAAATGAGAAGTGAGTAATATGCATAGATTCGATTCTTCTTTTTTTCAAAACGAGTATTATATTGATGTAGTCTAAACGAGTCATATTAATTAAAACGTCAAATGATCGTAATGAGTGACATATAAGAAGAAGGGGCATTTCAGTCATTTTATGCTTTATTAGGGTTTTCTACTCCTTGTATCTATATATATATATATATATATACGTTGTATTGTTTAATGATGAATAAGACGAAATCATACCATTTACATGGTATCAGAGCCCTAAAGACATATGTCAAAATTTCAACCGGCTAAACCCTAATTTTTTTTTCGGCGCCGCCACTCTTCTTTTCTTCTTCCACCGCCGACAGCCTCCAGCTGCACTTTCCGGCTTGCATCTGTCAGCCGCCGACGCTCAGCCGCTCGTCCGCCTACAGCCCAGTTGCTCTCTCGAGCCCCAGCCAGTGCACGTAACCTCACGATCAGCCACTCGTCCGCTCGTCTGCCCACCCGACGTCTCCCCCACGGCATCTTCAAACCGTGACGGCTGTTGCCAACGTCTTTCTGCTGCCAACGTCTCAAGTTCAGCCGTACCCGACCGGGCACTCATTAACTACCCGATCGTCTCACATTTTGCCCTACCCGACCGGGCACTCATTAACTACCCGATCGGGCACATTACCAACGCTCCTTGTCGCACCATGTCACACTCATCCGCTGCCGACGCTACTCCAGCGTTCAATCCCAATGAACCCAATGGTATGCTTCTCACGGTTAACATGTCGAATGTAACCAAGCTTACCTCATCCAATTACTTGATTTGGAGCATTCAAATCCGTTCTCTACTCGAAGGCCATAGGTTGGATTGTTTTATCCAATCCGATTCCGTCATCCCCGATGCTACCCTCCTCGTCGAGGGCATTGTCACCCCAAATCCGGCGTTTGCACCATTCAAACAACAAGATCGGCTCTTGTTCTCAGCCATTCTTGGAGCGATCTCTCCTCCCCTCCAGCCCATGGTCGCTCGTGTGTCCTCTGTACGCGAGGCGTGGCTCCTCCTTGCTCGAACATATGGCAAGGCATCAAGGGGGCATATCCTTCAACTCAAGGAACAACTCAAACGAAGTTCGAAGGGATCACAAACCATTGACGAATACATGAGGACTATCATCAACAAAGCAGATGAATTAGCGCTCCTAGGCAAGCCACTTGATGCCGAGGATTTACTCCAATACCTCCTTGATGGACTCCCGGACGACTACAAACCAATCATTGTTGCGGTGAATGCTCGAGACAGCATTATTCCGATTGAGGAGCTTCATGAAAAACTCCTTAGTCATGAAGCTAAACTCCTTCAATCCATGCCACTGCAATTCACGCCGCCGGTCACTGCCCTAGCCACCAACACTCGTCCGCGACACTACAATCGGCAGCCTGAGTCCTCTAATTGGCGAAGGCAAGATACCTCTAATTGGCGAAGGCACGATACCTCTAATTGGCGCAGACAAGATAATCGGCAATCTTCGGGGTATCAAGGGCGTTGCCAATTGTGTGGCGTTCATGGCCACAATGCTCGTCGTTGCCCACAGTTACCATCTTCTCACGGCAGTCTACATTCGCCGTCTGCTCCCTCACCACATTGGAGTTCCTCGCCACATCCGTGGCAGCCACGTGCTCACAACACCACCGTCGCATCATATGAACCGAATCAATGGCTCCTTGACAGCGGAGCCTCTCATCATATTACGTCGGATCTACACAATTTGTCGTTCCATTCTCCATACAAGGGTGGTGAAGAAGTGGTAATCGGTGATGGCTCCTCGCTGCCCATCCCCACCCACATTGGTTCTTTCTCTATCCCTAGCTTATCACATGATTCATATCTGCATCTTGATCACGTGTTATGTGTGCCCACGATGAACAAGAATCTTATCTCCATTCAACAATTATGTGGACTAATGGAGTTTCCGTGGAATTTTTTGATGATCATTTTCAGGTGAAGGATCTAAAAACGGGGGAGCGTCTACTTCACGGGAAGTCTAGCGATGGTGTCTATGAGTGGCCGAATCCCGTTGCTTCCAAACCTCCAATTGTGGCTCTTCATAGTGTCAAGACCACTTTGTCCGAGTGGCACTCTCGCTTAGGTCATCCTTCAATTTCAATTTTAAAACATGTTGTTTCTAAGAATTCCTTACCATTGTCTCAATCTTGTTCGTCATTGTTTTGCAACTCTTGTTCAACCAATAAAAGCCACAAATTGCCATTCCATGAATCCACTGTTACAACATCTCATCCCCTTGAAATCATCTTCTCCGATGTTTGGACATCTCCACTCATCTCAGTTGATGGTTTCAAGTACTATGTCATCTTCGTTGACCATTACACACGCTACACATGGCTCTACCCTCTCAAATACAAATCCCAAGTTCGGGAAATTTTCATCTCGTTTCGAACCCTAGTGGAAAAACAATTCCAACACCCCATCCGTACTCTCTATACCGACAATGGTGGAGAGTACATTGCCCTCGCGTCATACCTCACCACACAAGGCATTTTTCCCATCGTACCACCCCACCTCATACTCCCGAACACAATGGCATCTCCGAACGTCGTCACCGTCACATTGTTGAAACAGGTCTATCCCTTCTATCACACGCCTCCCTATCCTTAACAATGGGTGATAAATTAGACGATCCCGCGATGTATCGAACTCTGGTGGGTAGCCTCCAATACCTCACGCTTACACGATCGGACATTAGCTTTGTTGTCAACCGTCTATCTCAATACATGCATGCACCAACAACGGAACATCTTCAAGCTCTCAAACGGGTACTTCGGTATTTGGTTGGTACACGGGACCGTGGCATCTTCCTCTCCACGGGTAACACTTCGTCTCTTCATGCCTTCAGTGACACAGATTGGGCAAGGGATCGTGATGAATATTTCTCTACTGGGGCATATATTGTCTACCTAGGCAGCCATCCCATTTCATGGTCCTCGAGGAAGCAGAAGTTCACGGCTCGCTCATCCACCGAAGCGGAATATCGCTCCATAGCGGATACTTCCGCTGAACTTCGCTGGATCATGTCTCTCTTGAGGTCTCAGGCTACTCGCCCGACCGGGCACCAGGTACATTGCCCGATCGTGCATCATGCCCGAGCGGGTAACCCTTCCACCCGAGTCGTGAAAAGTTACGAGAATGATTTAACAACACTTACCCGATCGGGCTCTTCCTCTCCACCCGATCGGGCACTCCCTCCTG
>CM071866.1:11895028-11939507 GCA_036759665.1 Gynandropsis gynandra
CAAGGCGGCCTCCTACGCGTATCTCATGTTAGCTCGGCTGATCAACTTGCGGATTTGCTCACAAAACCCCTCTCTCGCCAACCGTTCGTGTCACTTTGTAGCAAGATTGGACTCACCGATGGTGCTCCATCTTGAGGGGGCATATAAGAAGAAGGGGCATTTCAGTCATTTTATGCTTTATTAGGGTTTTCTACTCCTTGTATCTATATATATATACGTTGTACTGTTTAATGATGAATAAGACGAAATCATACCATGTACATGATAGTCTATTCAAGTCGCACAGTCGCACTGGGTCACAGAGTCCTATTGAAACACATGGTCATAGTGGATCACAGAGTCTCATCGAGTCGCACTGGATCACAGAGTCTCATCGAATCTCACGGTCGCACTGGGTCACACAGTCTCATCGAGTCGCACGGTTGCACTAGGTCAAAGGGATCAAAGGTCAAAGGGTCGCAGGGGTCCAAGGTTTGCAGGGGTAAAAGGGTCATATGGGTTAAGGGTCGCAAAGGGGTCAAAGGGTCACACGGGTACAAGGGTCGCATGGGTACAAGGGTCACAGAGGTACAAGGGTCGCGGATGGGTACAAGGGTCGCAGATGGGTACAAGGGTCGCAAAGGGTTCATAGGGTCGAAGAGGTACAAAGGTCGCAAAGGGGTCCAACGGTCGCAGGGGTACAAGGGTCGCAGAGGTAAAAGGGTCGCAAAGGGGTCCAAGGGTCGCAGGTGTAAAAGGGTCACAAAGGGATCAAAGGGTCGCACAATCGCAGTGGGTCACAGAGTCTCATCGAGTCGCACGGTTGCACTGGGTCATAGAGTCTCATCGAGTTGTACGATCACACTGGGTCACAGAGTCTCATCGAGTTACATGATTGCACTAGGTCATTGTGAATTTGAAACACATGGTCGCAGTGGGTCATAGAATTTACCTCTTTTTATGTTTTTGATACAGGTGTAATGGATTCGGTGGATGAGAAAATCAAACTGATTTATTTTTTTATGAGGGTAAATGGGAAAATCCTAAATGGATAATCTAAATGTTTTGGTAGAGTTTAGAAAAATCAAAGAGTATTTTTCTATTGTTCTCTGGTTGTCTGACATACCAGGAACTTATTGATGAGTTATGCACAAAGATTATGGTGGGAAAAAATACAACAAAGTTAAAGTTAAGCTATTTGCTCAATATTTGTAAAAATAGGAAGTCAATATATATAATAAATGATAAGCATCTTATTTGTTATATGTTCAATCGCATAAGAGAATTCGACCACTATTGTATGTGGAGATAGAATCGGCAAGCGTGAAGTATAAGATCGAAATTAAGAGGAAAGTTGAACCTCTAATTCCTACTTTTGGAAGCACTTCTAGAGATGGTGAGGATGGATGCGTTGTAGATTATGATAACTATATTAGTTTAGGTCAAAATAACAAAAGTAGAGCTGAGAGTAATCCGATGGAAATAATAAATATTTTGGATTCAGATAATTCTGATGGTGAGCATACAAGCGAGTTCAGAGAAGGTGGTAGGTGTGTCATGAATGTGGTAGTTGATAAAGTTGTTTGTGGTAGTAATAAAGTTGATTCTGATGTGCCAACAGAGCATAAGGATGGTAATGGTGAGAACAACTCTGAAATGGTAGTTCACGAGAAGGCAGACAGTGAATATAATATCTTTGAGTTCGAAGATAGATTACATCTTGAAATTGGGCAAGAGTTTGATACCAAGAAGGATGTATAGGTATTTTTAAGGAATGGTTCAATTGAAACTTGTTTTAGATATAGAACATTGAGATCTGATTCAAAGCGGTGGGAAGTACGATGCAAGTTTACCGGAAGTGGTTGTAAATGGAAATTACGCGTGACAGTAATCTCGAATTCCAAACGGTTTAGTGTGAGAACACACTATCCCATTCATAAATGTTCACCTGTATCTAAATAGACAGAAGCTACAAAGGGTACAAAGCAATTGGTTAAGGATTATTTGAATGAGGAATATGCCGAGAAATATGAAACACTTCCAACAAAAGAATTGATGGCTCGTGTAAAAGCAAAGTGGGGTGCCAATGTATCGTATTTGATGGCATTAAGAGGATGAAAGTACATGCGTAAAGTGGTTATTGTGGATGCAATATTTCAGAAAGGAGTGTACAAAGGAGCATTGATTGTGGCGACCGCGCAAGATGGTGAACATCACCAATATCCTATTGCATGGAGAATAGTCGACAGAGAGAAGGACGAATCATGGACGTGGTTTATGTTAAGGTTGAAAGAGGTGATACCGGATGGACGTGATGCCATTGTGATATCTGATCACCATAAAAGCTTGATCAAAGTAGTCAAACAAGTGTATAAACAAGCTGATCATGGATTTTGTGCGTGTCATATATATCAAAATATAAGAGCTACGTCAGTAAAGGGCATGGTAGTAAGACTTCAAAAGGTGATATTGTGGCAGAAATATTCTTTAAATGCGCAGCAGTATATATAGTGAACGAATTTGAAGAGCTATTAAATGATTTGAAGGCCATGTAGAAATATGACTTTCGTGACTTTTGTGATTGTTGCGACCTTTGAAACCATTTTGACCTTTGTGACCTTTGCGACCCTTGTACCCCTGCGACCCTTGCATCCATGCGACCCTTGTACCTCTGCGACCCTTGTACCTATGTGACCCTTGCACACCTGCGACCCATGTACCTCTATGATCCTTTGACCCCTTTGTGACCCTTGTACCCTTACGACCCTTGCACCTCTGCGACCCTTGTACCTCTTCGACCCTTGTACCTCTGCGACCCTTGTACCCCTGCAACCCTTGTACCTTGAGACCCTTGTATGCCTCTGTGACCCTTGTACCTCTGTAACCCTTGTACACCTCTATGACCCTTGTACCTATGTGACCCTTTGATCCATCTGCGACCCTTGTACCTATCCAACCCTTGTGACTGTTGTGACCATTTTGACCTTTGTGACCTTTTGTGCAGGTATCCTAATGTTGCAAAGTATTCAGAGAAAGAGGAATTTGATCCTGTTAAGTGGCCAAGATGCAAATCAAAAGGCGAAATGTATAATGTATTAACCACTAATAGGGCCGAGTCAATAAATTCAACGTTCAAAAAGTCAAAAAAGTTTTCGATCCTAGGGCTTTTAGATATTTGTTTGGGAAAGACAGTGGAATGGTTCAATAGTTACAGGTTAGAAGCAGCTACCGGTGATGATTCTAAAAAATTTAACACCTTATGATGAGAAAACATTACATAAATGGTTTGGATAGGTGTCCAAGAATGAGGTTATTGAATTGAACACGCTGAGTGATGAGTATGAGGTGAGAAATGCAATGGGTAGAAGATTTATAGTGAGTCTTCAAAAAAATCATGAATTCATGCACAACTACTAGACTATAAATCATAGATTCATGCACAACTACTATACTAATCAATATCTAAAAGTTTTTCTTAGAAAACCTAGACTAATGTTCCTCACTCGACAAATTCGTACAATAATGACTAAAGTTCAAAATTTTGTACTAGATATCCATCCGTCTACTCCTAAAGAAAGTAACAAAAATAAAAAGAAAACTCAGTGTCTAATCCTAATCACAAATATGTCACTCGAAGAGTAATCCCCCCAGACTGGATCGGAACACCGTCTCGGTGTTCAAACCCTATGAGAGAAACTTGCATACCAAGACACGGTAGATAAAGGTTAGAACGTGTGCACCTTGTGTATTCTTGTTGACTCGAGTTGGTGATGCAGCTGGGCATTGTACGCGTATCCTCCGTAGTGGATGATATTGGAATGGAAAACCTGTGAAAAAGAATCACACAATCCAAAGAAGAAAAGACGATACAACATGACAACTGAACGAGTACATAAATGCGAAAAGAATAAGAATAAGTTCAGAAAATGAAATAAAATTAAAAGAAAATATGAAATTCGGGTTGCCTCCCGAGAAGCGTTTGTTTAAGGTCCCGAGCTTGACCTAAATACTCTGCTCATCACCATCGAGGTGGGCGTCCTCATCTTCGTGTGCGACGTCTCCTGCGTCATGTTGTTCATTCAAATGTTGCATAATAAATGGTCATGCGCCTTGCAGGATCAGCCAGCCCTCTCGTGCTCTCCTTAAGCTCTGTCGGGCTTAAGTCCATGCCATGTCATCCCGAAGCAAGTGCACGACCCGGGTATGATTTCAGTTCCATCGTGCTGCAGTCCAACATAAGCTCCCGGTCGAGTGTGACATATTGAATGGTTGGGATTGAGACTTCTTCAATTCGTGGCGAGAGGGGTGCACAAGTCGGGCTCAGCTAATGCCCGGTCGTGCAAGGCTTCATGGTGTGTGCCCGATCAAGCTTGTAGTGATGATCGGTCGAGCGTTTTATGCTGCCATTTTGCACCGAGAAGCATGCACGGGTCCGGCTCATGTTATGCTCGATCGTGCTATGGTGTGGAGGGGGCACCCGGTCGTGCACAAGGTGTTACCTCATTGTGCTTGACTGGCTGCAAATTGGAGCCGAGAATGTTGCACGGGTCGAGCTGTTGTGTTGCCCGATCGTGCTGCTCTCAAAAGGAGGTGTCCGACCATGCCAAGGTGTAGCTCGGTCGTGCAAGCCATAAGGTCAGTTGGGCGTTCCACTGCTTTATTGCTTTGCGTTTCCTCCGAAGTTCTCGAGTATTGTCAGTACCCTTGGTCATCGTCTTGATCCGTATATCTAACCGTGAGAGCTTTTTCCTGTGGTTCACTCAAGACGTCAATGGAGAATATGAGCTCTACCATGTACGCTTTCTTGAGGTTCTTATTCAACCTGAACTCCACCGTTTCTTCCCTTATTTTCATCGTCAATTTCCTCACTCTCACGTCGATGATGGCATTGGCGGTATTGAGGAATGGTCTTCCCAAAATAATAGGTATTCTTACGTCTTCCTCCATATCCAAAACCACAAAATCAACAGGGATATAGTAATTTCCTACCTTAAGTGGTACATCTTCCAAAATACCCTGGTGTTTAACTAAACGATCAGCCATCTATATACCATCTTCGTAGATTTCATCTCTCCCATGTCCAATTTCTTGCAAATTGATAATGACATGAGATTGACACTTTCCTCTAAGTCATATAGGGCATTGTAAATAGCGATTTTTTCGAGCTTACAAGGGATGACAACGTACCTGGGTCGAGTAATTTCTGTGGCAGCCCATGATGGATAACGGTGTGTATCACAGGGGTGACCATCACTGTTTCCTCTTCTATACTATGCTTCCTGGTGAGGATTTTCTTGAGGAACTTAGCATAGGAAGGTATCCGCATGATTGCTTCATGGAAGGGCATAAAGATTTCCATCTTCTTCAACCTCGTTTCGAACTTAGCAAATTGTGATTCAACAACTCGTCTCATTTGGTGAGCGGAAAATGGAAGTGGAGGAGGTCTTGGCGGTGGTGGCACATAAATTGGTTCCATTTCCTCCTATTTTTATACTTCATTATTATGCTCGGGGTCACTAGGCGTTACCGTTGAAGACTTTGAGCACTTTCCTTTCTCAAAATTGTGGGGTTCAACGTCTCGAAGTTCTATCCCGCTCCTCAACATGACTGTATTGCAATGCTCACGAGGGTTCGGCTCAGGTTTCGCCGGTAGAATTACTTGCTGATTGGAAGAGCTCGCTACAAGTTGTGCCACTTGGGTGTCTAAGATCTTCAAATGCGTCTGAATTTCCCCGATTTGGTTCTTTACATCCTCTTGATTTTCTCTTACGTTTTTCAGGTCCATGTGTTGATTTTTCTGTTCTTGAATAATATGAGCAAGCATAGACATGATCTTTGCATTCCCCTCTTATTGCGGAAGTGGTGTCGATACTCCTCTTGGCTGATATCCTTGATAGGCTTGTGCGCTAGGCTGGAAATTCTGGTTTTGCGGTTGATTCCGAAACGGCTTCGACTAATAATTTCCTTGCAAAGGATTCAAGACGTTGTCAGTGTTCTTGTAGGACAAATTTGGATGATTCTTCCAGCCCGGATTGTAGGTGTTAGAATATATTTTGTTGGCGATATAGTTCGTATCTGCAACATCCTTGAATCCGTGAGAATCGGGAGATGCTTGGTGCATGGTTACTATTTGCAACTTCATCTCAGCAAGCTCAGCACGCAATGCAAGCACCTCACTGTTTGTTCCCTTAGCTGGTGTCCGACGACTATACTCTCCCGACAAGGTGTTTCTTCCCTCAGTTATTTTCTCGATCATGCCTTAATGGCAGTGGAAGGGAGGTCATGTAAAGAACCTCCACAGGTAGCATTCCACCAATATCGTGCATCATCATGAAGCCCCTCAATAAGTGTAGCAATGAGGTATCTCTTATCCATCCCATGGTGAGGGCATTCACATTTATATCCTTTCAATCGTAGCAAGCTTCAGGAATACTCTTTTTATCCTCTTGCACAAATTAATTGATCTTGTTCTCCCATAGGTGCGTCTTCTGGAGTTGTACGGTCGCAGTGGGTCAGCGAGTCTAATCGAGTCGCACGGTCGCACTAGCTCACAGAGTCTCATCGAGTCGCACGGTCGCACTATGTCACAGAGTCTAATAGAGAAATATATGGTCACAGTGGGACACAGAGTCTCATCGAGTCGCACGGTCGTACTGAGTTACATAGTCATATTGAAACATAGGGTCGCACTGGCTCACAGAGTCTCATCGAGTTGTACAGTTGCATTGGGTGACAGAGTCTTATCGAGAAACACGTGGTCATAGTGGGACACAGAGTCTAATCAAGTCGCACAGTCACACTGGATCACAGAGTCTCATGGAGTCGTACGGTCGCACTAGATCATAGAGTCTCATCGAGTCGCACGGTCGCACTGCGTCACAGATTCATTTTGAATTTGAAATACATGGTCGCACTGGATCACATAATTTACGCTCTTTTTATGTTTGTATGATGGTAAATGGAGAAACATAAGTAGAGAATCAGAATGTTTACTAGAGTTCACGAAAACCAAAGAATATTTTTCTATTGTCTGCTCATTAGTCTGACATACCAGCAAATATTGATGAGTTATGCGCATAGATGGTGGCGGAAAAAAATACAACGAAGTTGAAGTTAAGCTTTTTGCCTAATCTTTCTCAAAATAGGAAGCCGACAGATATAATGAATGACAAATATCTTATTTTTTATTGTTCAATTGCATAAAAGGAATTCGACCACTGCTGTATGTGGAGATAGAATCGGCAAGTGTGAAGTGTGAAATGGAAATTGAGAGGGAAGTTGAACCTCTAATTCTTGCTTTTGGAAGAATTTTTAGAGAAGGTGAGAATGGAGGTGTTGTAGATTATGATGATTGTGTTATTATAGGTTCAAATAAAAAAAGTAGAGTTGCGAGTAATCCAACGAAAATAGTAAATATTTTGGATATCGATAATTCTGATAGTGAACAACCTAGCGGGTTAAGAGAAGATGGAGGTTGTGCAATGAATGTGGTAGTTGATGAAGTTGTTTGTGGCAGTAATAAAGTTGATACTGATGTGCCAACATAGCATAAGGGTGGTGATGGTGAGAATAATTTGGAAACGGTAGTTTATGAGAAGTCAAAGAGTGAAAATAATATCTTCGAGTTCGAAGATGGATCTTATTCGAAGCTGTGGGAAGTACGATGCAAGTTTGTCGAAAGTGGTTGTAAATGGAAAATATGTGTGGCAGAAATCCCGATTCCAAACGGTTTAGTGTGAGGACACACTTCATAATTGTTCACATGTATCTAAATCGACAAAAGGTACAAATGGTACAACGCAATGTGTGAATGATTATTTAAATGGGGAATATGCCTGGAAATATGAAACACCTCCAAGAAAAGAATTGATGGCTCGTGTAAAAGTAAAGTACAGTGCCAATGTATCGTATTTGATGGCATTAAGAGGCAAATATACTACTTAGAAGGATATTGGTGATGATTTTGAACATTATAAGAGGCCTCCAGGGTGGTTGCAAATGTTTACGGAAAGAAATCTCGAATCTGTCGCAAATATTAAGATGGAAAATGATGAGAAAATATTTAAATACCTTTTTATGACTGTCGGAGCAGCTATAAGAGGATGAAAATAGATGCGTAAAGTGGTTACTGTGGATGAAACATTTCGTACAAGAGCGTACAAGGGAGCATTGATCGTGGGGGCCGCGCAAGATGGCGGATTGGTTTAATAGGTATAGGTTGAAAGCAGCTACTGGTGATGATTCTCAAAAGTGAACACCTTACGTTGAGAAAACGTTACATGAACAGTTTGGACAGGCATCCATGTGTGAGGTTATTGAATTGAATAGACTGAGTGATGAGCATGAGGTGAGAAATGAGATGGATAGAAGATTTGTAGTGAGTCCTCAAAAAAGAATGTGCGACTGTAAAATTTTTAATGTGGATAAGTATCCATGCAGTCACACAATTTAAACTGCACATAAGGTTGGTAAAGGTCACAAGATACCAGAATTATATTCAACATACTACCTATGGGAGACATGGCATTTGTCTTACCAATAAATCGTGTATCTGAATCCTGATTGCAGTGATTGAAACATTCCTCCTTTATATGTTGCAGTTATGGTTCTACCTCCTATGTTGGCTGAAAAGGGCAAAGAGGGAGGCCTAAAGAGAATTGTTATCATTAACCCGATGAGGCTCGGAAAGAAACTCATCTTCATCGAGACAAACGGATTCAAAAGCGAGCATTACTGACAGTGTTTGGAACGTGAAAACTGAGACAACGCCAACTTAAAAAAACATAGGTTTGTTAGTTTGTAATATTATATTATTTGTCTTATTAGTTTGTAATATTGTATTATTTGGACTAAACCTTGGTGACTTTCATCATTATAATTCGATAATTCTTCGATTTTGCATCTTTTTTCCTTATTTACGTTTAAGCATTATTGTGACCTTTGTGACTCAAGCGACCCTTGTGACCCTTGTGAACCATGCAACCTGTGCGGCCCCTGCGACCCTTCCAACCCATCGGACCCATGTGACCCTTGTGACAAGTCGTTTCGATGTCAGACTCATGCCTTTTTGAATGCCAGCTCTGCCTTTTTTCGAATGCCACACTCATGAACATGTGACCCTTGCGACTCATCGTTTCGATGTCAGACTCCTGTCTTTTCGACCCTCTCCGTCCATCCATCTCTGTTACCCATGTATTAAAAAGGTCATCAAGTTCACTAAGTCTCACCATCTCACCCATTTGAAGTGGGATTGAATAGGGAGAATCTCATGTCTCTCTCCTCTCTTCGTCTACGTCTCTAACCCTAAATTCTCTGAAAGATCTTTGTGACCTTGTGACCTTCGTTACGAAGGTCACATCGTAGACACAAGTCATTGTGTTTTCTATGTATTACTTAAGGTCTTGCTAATCGTCGGACTTGGTCTCTATACAGATACACACAAGTCCTTACAACTCAAACGACTCAATAAGACTCAAGCGACCCTTGCGACTCAAACGATCCATGCGACTCAAGCGACCCTTGCAACTCAATGAGACTCAGACAACCCTTGCGACTCAAGCAAACCTTGAGACCCAATGAGTCGTTTGAGTCGAAGAGGGTTATGAGTCTCAAGAGACTCACTGAGACTCATGACCCTCCTTCGACTCAATGAGACTCAACCGACTCACTAAGACTCACACTCATTTCAAATCAACAAACATTTTTGCTTTCAACGGTCTGATCTCTAATGTATTTTATCTGCAACGTAAAATCCTAGAAATCGATCTACTTACAAATGTCATTGAAGATTGACTCGTGCTCTCTTCTTCATTACTGATTTTTGTCATTTCTTTCTCACTTCAAAATTTCTTTGGTCTCAACTTGAATTTTCCTTCTTGCTTACTTTGAACTCGATCCTTGCTCTCAACTTTGAAATCCCCTCGCGCTCCCTACTCTAAACTTTGAAACAGTTTTTCATTTCGAAAACTGACAAACCTTATGTTTTCACATGCGAAAATTAAGGATAAATTTGTTTTTTCTCCAATTTTTTCTGCTTAATAATTATTTTTACGAAAGTAGACGTTAATCTTAAAATTCTAAGAGAATATTTTGATATTCTCCCCTCTCAATCATCATCGAATTTGTAACTGTCCGCACCATCACTATTGATTTAGATACTATATAATCTCTCTTCAACTCATATACATTCCATAGTTTTGTCACCCTTTGATTCTCAGAATGAGATCATTATGTAGTTTGGTCTATTTGCGTTTTTATCTTTCCTTAGTTTTGGGAGGAGTTGTAATGAAGTTATTTACCATATATATAAAGTTCAATTATATAGAATAATTCAAATTTAGAAAGTATATATTTTCGTCAATAACAACCAACCACATTATCAATTAAGTCTGCTCAAAAGTACGTATCTGCACACCAATATTGACATAACGGTACAATATGGAGATAGAATAATATAATAACATAAACAAACAAAAAAAATATTTTGAAGGAAAATTAAAAATATATAATTTTTAAAAATATTTATAATTATATATGAATTCACATTTTTTATATTTATACAAAATTTAATATATTATTTTAAAATAATACACAGATAATCGTTTTCAAATTAACTCATTGATATATATATATATATATATAATATATATATACGTGATATATATTTACAAATTAATTTAGAAATCATCATTATATAGTCTGTGTGTTCTTTTATAAATATTATTATAATTTATATAGAAATATGAATAAATTAATTTATGTGTTAAAATATATTTTTATTTATATTATTCCTAATTTTAACGAGAGATATTAGTCATGGCCAAATTTATTATTGACTACATTTTAATTTTAATATTTGGTATACTATATTTGGAGAGAATAAGACTCTCAAAAACTCGTAAGATGAAGATTACCGATAAATGTATTAAAAAACTATATTTGTTCCTCGTTCTCAATTTAAAGAAAAAACAATAAATTTGTTTTCGAGATAATTTTAATCTCTGAGTTATATCTTAACATCAATCTTACTTTTTCTTGCTTTTGTTTTGTACAAGTGTAATGCATAAAAATTCCTTTACAATTTTTCGAAATGAAATTAATATTTACAAAAAAATTTTACTTACAACAGATTTTTAAAAAAATTTAAATATAAAATTGCGTAAAATTATATAAAATAGGTACAAAAGTGTAAAATTAAAATATTAAATTATGAAATAGCCAATAGCCTGTAAAACATATGAATTTTATTTATGTTGTTTTATATTTTATGAATAAATTATTATATTATTTATGGTCGTATTTACAATTATAGTTTACTTTGAAAATTAATCATGATTTATATATTAATTTTAATACCATATAATTTTGAATTAATTTATATAATAAATATTTAAAAATTTATATGTTTTATTAAATTTTTATTTTAATAATTAATGATTAAATATACAAGAGTATTTGGACAAAAGACCGCCACAGAATTTTGTAGGTGACGAATCTGCAGACCACCCTCTAATCTATTATAATTAATTGGGTGTTGCCAAATAACAGGCACAATATCAGAAATGTCCTCTTAGGGCTAAAACACTTCAAAACTACCCTCCTAAATCTGATGGAAAAAAAATTTGAGAAAAGACATATGTGCCCTTAATGAAAAACACATACAAAAGAGGGAAAACGAAATTTGAGAGGAGAGAAACAAAGTAGAGAGCTATTTCCTTTCATTTTCGAGTGTTTCCCTTCTATTTTCGAACGATTTCCTTCAATTTTTGAGTGATTTCTTTCCGTTCTTGAGTGATTTCCTTCTATTTTGAGTGGTTTCTAGCAATTTTCGAGTGATTTCCAACAATGTTTCAGTCATTTTCAGTGATTTCCAGCGTTTTTAGCGATTTTCCGGTGTTTCCGGCGATTTGTAGGTGAGTTTTAGCGATTTCGACCGTTTTCTGGCGATTTCTGGCAATTTCCGGCGATTTCTGGCACTTTCCGGCGATTTCTGGCAGTTCCGGCGGTCGCACTGGGTCACAGGGTCGAACAGGGTCGGACTAGGTCGTTGGATCGCAGGGTCGGCTGGGTCGGACTGGATCGCAGGGTCGGATAGGGTCGTTGGGTCGCAGGGTCGGCTGGGTCGGACAGGGTCGGACAGGGTCGCAGGGTCGCAGGGTCGTAGGGTCGGCTGGGTCGGACAGGGTTGAACAGGGTCGCAGGGTCGGACTGGGTCGGTGGGTCGGACTGGGTTGCTGGGTCGCAGGGTCACAGGATCGTACTGGGTCACTGGGTCGCAGGGTCAAACTGGGTAGAAGGGTCGTAGGGGGTATTTTGGGAATTTTAACATTTGTAAATATATTTTTGAAGCGAAATTTTTTTTTTTTCCGGAAAGGGTATTTTTGAAGTCTTTTAGCCCTACAGGGGTATTTTTGATAATCCCCAAATAACACGTACCATTATTTGAGGTAATAAAAATGATAAAATGATAATAGTATATTTTCATGAAAAAAAGTCTATTCTTCTACAGAAAATATTATTTTAGTTTTATTCTCTCTTAATTTTGATCTGCATCCTATTTTATTGTTTTAGTCATATTACTCTCTTGATGTTGACTCGCATCCTATTCTTCTTTCTATTTTTAGTTTTCATCTTATTCCTCTCTCAATCAAAAATCTGCTTAAAACAGATCCGTTATTTATCTGTTAATTATCAATTAACCGATCGATTTTGACCTGAATTTGACCTTATTTTGACTTTAATTTTGATCCGAATTTGACTCAATTTTGACCTATTTTAAGTCACCTTTGACCTAATTCGGGTTAAAATTAAATTAATTTCGGGTCAAAATTAAGTAAAAATTTGAGTTCAAATCGAATCAAAATTGTGGTCACAATTTAGATCAAAATTTGATCGATTTTGGGTTAAAATTGAGTCAAAATTGGGGTTAAATTTGGGTAAAAATTGATTTCAAGTAAAAAAACCGTACTCAATTTTACTCATAATCAATTACACCAAATAAATCGATTAAATTGAATAATTAACTTGATTTATCGTTAAAATTAGGGTTAAATTAAGTAAAAATTCGGGTCAAAATTAAGTACAAATTTGAATTAAATCGAGTCAAAATTGAGTCAGAATTAGGTTAAAATTGAATCAAATTCTGATTAAAATTAAAGTCAAATTCAGGTCCAGATCGGGTCGGTCAACGGATAATTAACGGATAAATAACAGAGATGGTTTTAGGCAAATTTTTTTTTATAGTTGAGTAGAGAATAAGATGAAAACTACAAATCGAGAGGGAAATAGAATGTGTGTCAAAATTAATGGGGAATATCACTAAAGCAATATTTTCTGTCAAAATCAATGGGAAATATGATTAAAGCAGTATTTTCGATGGGAATAAGTTGTTTTCCTACTTTCATCTATATATTAAATTAAAAATTTAAATTAATAAAATTAAAAATTTTCAGATAATATGACTACTAAATTCCTTCTTAATCTAACTTAAATTAAAAATTTAAAATATAAAACTACGCGATATATAACTATTTATTTTTTTATTCTTCCTTTCAATGTTTTACGTTGCTTCTCTTTCGTCATTATCGTTATCGTCTCATCTCTCACCTTTCTCGTTTCTTCCCGCATTTCACTTCATCCTACCTCACGTCTCTCCTCGTCTCTCGTCTTACACAATTGTATCGACATCCATTAATTTATGTTTTATTAATATGGATATATATACTTAAAATAATCAAATTTAGGATGGATTTTACGAATTTGAATTTAGAAAAATGATTTTATAATTCGTATTGAAAGCATTCAAATTTGAATATTCATTTCTTCGTGAGTATCTACAACTACTATCCCTAATAAATTACAAAATCTCCCGAAGATGAATATATAATTATTTAAATAATTATATTCTATACAAAAGTAGTTTTAGAGTCACATTCCATTTTTTGTTAATTTTTATATATCTATATATTAAGCGAAATTTGTAAATGTTAATAAATTAAAAAATTAAATTTTATAATTTAATAAATTTTAATTTGTTGGGTACTGTTATAGTGGGTAATAAACTAAAGAACATAGTTTACTATATATTTTACCTTAATCAAATATAACACGTCTGTACAAATATGCACTAAAGAACAATATTGATTACTCGTAAGACTTATCATTTGGTGTCGAAAGAGTACACTTAATCCTAACTCTCTTTTTTTATTGTGCATGACTTTTCAGTTTTTGCTTTATATATCTATATATATATATATATATAATTATTCGCATAAACTCGTAATCGTTATTTTTGAAATGTATATGGTAGAACCAATATAATCTTTTTTTATTCTAATCATTTTCTAATTAATTTTCTTATTAAAGGTGTGAATGATTTTACTGTTAAAATTTGAAGTCGAATTGAAGTGATGCTTTCTATATTTATAGTCAGTTAAACCAATCTATATTTCCTATATTTTATAATCAACTGAACTAATCTATTCAACTACTCCTATTTAAAGTTATTAGTATAATTAAATATTAATAATTACTATCCACCACATAATTAGAATTCATGTACTGAAATATTAACTAGATTTTTTGTATATAATCTCTTTTTTATTTTTCCAAATGAGCAAGAGAAGATCTTGATAATTGATTACATAAAAACTTCAAATAAAATATCAAATTAACCAGATTTTTTGTAGATGTAGATAGATAGTATAAAATATCATAAAATATTTCTGGATTTATTCTAAAAGTAAATCAATAAAAAATTTACAAAAAAATATAAATATGAAAATTTTATAAAATTAATACAGGATATATATTTTAATCTAAATTATAAATTATTATAAATTTAATTCGATTTTTATTTAAATCTTGTCAAACTAATTTTAATGAAAATATTTATAAAAATCGATTAAATTATTTTTTATTCATTCATTTTTAAAAATACATATTTATATTTTTATACGAAAGTTTAACGAAATTTGATAGAAATTAATTCTAAGAAAAGTTGGATTGTATTTTCGTTAATAAAGAGGGGTTTTTTTTCCTCCCCTCTGAGGCTGCCACGTCAAGAAAAAAAACCCCTCGTCATTGTATTCACATCAGAAAAAAAATATTAAAAATACAACTTTCAGTGTTAATATCAAATTCATTGTATTGCTTAAACTTCCTCCTGCTTAATCTCACTCAAATCCATTGTATGACTCCTTAGATTCCAGATCTTTTGTATCCTGCATCAAACGCAAGCTTAAATCGAGTAGCCCGATATGCACTCTCTCTTCGTCCCTCATCCCGGTGTTTTCGATTTCGTTTTCTCTTCCTTCCTTATCTCGGCGTCGTCGCTCTCTCTTCCTCCCTCAATTTTTTCTGGGTCGATGACAGGAGTGGCGATGATATGGCGTGAAACAGCTACGTCGTGCATTTGAGAAAGAAGAGGAAGGAGGTTGTTTCTGTGTTTACAGAAGAAGAGGCGTTTTTAGAAGATACCAGAAGGGAAATTAGGGTTTCACACCCTTCCTTGGTCTTGGCCAAAAAAATGGCGGAATATCAGAAATACCCTCATAGGGCTAAACCATTTCAAAAATACCCTTCCCCAAAATAATTATTAAATCCGAAAAATAAAAACTGAAGAAAAGACAAATTTGCCCTTAATGTTCGAACGTGGAAAAATGGAAGTTCGACAGTTTTTCGACGTGAAAAAGTGCCGAAAACGAGAAAGCCGAACAGTTTTTCGCCGTGAAACCTGTTTAAAAGTTGATAGCAAGAAAGAAATAAGTGATGTCGAACTTGAGAGGGAACGATTTGAAGTTGGCGAACGATTTGAAGTTGGCGAGAAGGAAAATGGCTAGAATCAGCAACATCACTGGCGAAGAGAGCACGAGTCAATCTTCAATGGCATCAATAAGTGTAAGTAGTTCGATTTCTAGGGTTTTGCAAGCTTTCGAGTCACAAAATGGTTTATTGATTTGAAATGGGTGAGTGTCAGTGTCAGTGAGTCGGTTAGGTCGCAAGGGTCGCAGGAGTTGCATGAACATCTTCGACTCCGTGAGTCGGTTGAGTAGCAAGGATCGCAGTAGTTTCATGACCATCTTGGACTCAGTTTATTGATTTGAAACGGGTGAGTGTCAGTGTCAGTGAGTCGGGTAGGTCGCAATGGTCGTTTGAGTGTCTGAGGGTCGTTTGAGTCGCATGGGTCGCACACGTCGGTTGAGGGTCCCACGGGTCGGTTGCGTCGCATGGGTCGGTTGAGTCACATGGGTCGCTTAGGTCGGTAGAAGTATAATGTATTCGTAATTGGTCATTTTGCAAGTGGTGCCAAAGTCGAGATTTGTGTATGAATTCAAGCACATGGACAGAATTCCAAAGATCACCACCAAGTGTTATCCTCACGAGACAATAAGGATGCTGAGAGGAATCTTAAATGATCAGGAGTTGCATTACTTCGAGAACGAGTCACAATTTAGGCATTTATTTCACTTACAATGTGACTCCACATTGACGAAGGTTCAAATGTCTGTACTACTAAATCACTCCGTGATTATACGGGACAATACAGAGTTGTGGTTCGTCATAAACGACATTCCCATCCGGTACTCTATAGTGGAGCACGCACTAATTTCCGGATTGAAATGCGGACCATATCCCATAGGATGGGAGTCCATGATGGGTGTCACATTCAGGCTGAAGAATTTCGGCCGTGGAAAGGTGACCCCCGAACAAGTCAGTGAAAAACTTGTGAAGGCGAAGAATTCCGACGACCGGAAGAGGTTCGCAACTTTGATGTTGTTGGAGCAAGTTATGGCTCACAAGCCTTCAGCAGAAAACTCTATCAGCCATGATCTCATTGACATGGTTGATGACTTGGAATTTTGTGAAGGCTTTCCATGGGGTCGGTACACATTCGAGATGATTGTGGATACTTGCCGCAAGCACGTTAGCGGGGAATCACCGAAACCAAAATGGTATTGTGGCGGTTTCATGATCCCACTAATGGTAAGTTGTATATATTATTCGAATAACTTGAATGTTTTCGTACTTTTTGCATTCTTATCATTTTGTTTTAATGTTTCAGTTACTTCCATTTGAAACCATCCTTAGTTTGGGCGGAAATGGATGGTATGTTGAGGTTGTGGATGCGCATCGATCCTACCCAAGAATGTGCAAGAAGATGGTTAAATCCAATTTTAACCCGAAGTATGTAGATGTGATAAGGCAGATTGGAGATTCTAAGGTAACAATTACACAGGGTTCACAAGGGAAACAAGGGTCACAGAGGGTAATAATGGTTATGTTTTGTTTTTCAGGATATTCTAAGTATTCTTCGTGCTGAACACGAAGAGGAAGCTTTACTTTCTGGTCTGGAGGATTACGAGGGATGCGACGATCCCGATGTTCAGATATGGATGAAACATCTTCGTAGAAATCCGAAGGGTATTTGTTGGGAGGATATCCGTGAGCAAGAACTGCTGACACGAAAAGCAGCTCTTGGTGATCAAAAAAGGAGAAGGAAAAAGGGACTAAGAGGAAGGAGTGCGTGAGTGATGCTGATGCTGATGCTGATTCTGATGCTGATGCTGATGCTGCAGTCCCTCTGACACTGGAGAAGAAATTAATAAGGGAAATAAGGAAGTCGGAGAAGAGAATCATCAACGCCGTAAGAGACCTTCTAAGGGATGTCGGGATTCATGTGCCTAATCCAAAATCAAAGGCTGCCGAGAAAGTTGCGATCACCGAAACCCAATAGACTTCAGACGCTTGCACCAACGAGTAGGAAGCTGGATATTACGCACCAACAACCCAAAGAATTCACAAAGGGAATTCGAGAATGATAAAAGATCAATTCAAAGATAAATTTCAAAGTTGATAAAAGTTGGGTGATCTTTGCTACAAGGGGGCCGGCCATATTTAGGCAAAAACAAGAAAATTCAAACTTCAAGTTCATTAAATGCTACTCTTCATGCAAGGGCCTTCATAATGGTCTTGAAATCTTCAAACAAAAAGATAAGATTCTTGTTGGCCGTGCACCTTGTTTTGCGTCCGTCTCGTGTCTCGCGTCCGATCATTAATTAGGTTGCGGGAAAATAAGTGACTCGCGGCCTCGTTAAAAACCCGTCGTCGGAAAACCCGGTGGGACAAAACCGACGAGGGGAAAAGAGTACACGCGGGTCACTTAACCTAATCAATGACCGTAGCGGGTCGAGCTTCGGCTTTGATGACGTTCTTGAAATTCGTGACATCGCGTGAACTAGCATACTCCTCGTGGGCGTGAACGGTCGTGAGAATCCCGATAATAGCTTCCTTGAGCTTTGCGGCCTTGGCTCGGGTCATGGGACCAGCGGATATGATCAAGGCATCCTCTTCTAGAGCTCGGGCTCGGGTCACGGGACCGACGTATTTTGACCTAATGGTGTCTCGGGCTGCGGGATTGGCGTCTCGGGTCGCATGCTCCGCGTCTCGGGTTGCAGCCTCGGCATCTCGAGTCGCGGCATCCTCCGGGATCATATCATGCCCCCCTTCTTCAAGAGCATTTGCCCTCAAATCCGCTTGGTCTGCAACATAAGGCATTAAGTCAAAAACGTTGAAACTAGAACTCACGTTATACTTACCTCGCAGATCCAGCCGGTAGGCGTTGTTGCTGATCTTTCTGGTCACGGTAAATGGACCGTCGATCCGGGGCATGAGCTTTGACTTGCGCTCATTTGGGAAACGCTCCTTCCTCAGGTGAATCCAGACTTTATCACCGGGCTTGAAGGTCATCTTATTCCGTCCTTTGTTCGCCTGCTTAATATAAAGCTTGGTCTTGTCCTCGATGTTTTTCCTTGCCTTTTCGTGAATTTGCTTGACCAACCGGGCCTTTTGTTTTCCGTCCAGGCTGACTCGGTCACTCGATGGTAAAGGCAATAGATCCAAGGGTGAAGCAGGATTGAACCCATACACAATTTCAAAAGGAGAGAATTTTGATGCAGAATGTACGGCATGATTATATGCGAACTCAGCATGCGGTAAACAATCTTCCCAAGTTTTCAAATTCTTCCTAACCAATGCACGTAGTAAGGTTCCTAGGGTTCGGTTTACTACTTCGGTTTGGCCATCGGTTTGTGGATGACAAGTTGTAGAAAATAACAGCTTAGTTCCTAACTTAGACCACAAAGTTTTCCAGAAATAACTAAGAAATTTGGTATCCCTATCGGAAACTATGGTGCTAGGCATGCCATGCAAACGTACTACTTCTTTGAAGAACAATTCAGCTATATGCAATGCATCGTCCGATTTATGACATGGTATAAAATGTGCCATTTTAGAGAACCTATCTACTACCACAAAAATCGAATCTTTTCCGGTTTTAGATCTAGGCAAACCTATCACAAAATCCATAGATATGTCCATCCAAGGATGAGTTGGGATAGGGAGTGGAGTATACAAACCGGTAGGCTGACTTTTGGACTTAGCCTGTTTACAAGCGACGCATCGCTCGCAGATACGTTCCACATCTCTTTTCATGTGTGGCCAGTAAAAATGGTCCTGCAATGTTTTCAAAGTCTTGGCGACTCCGAAATGGCCCATGAGTCCACCACTGTGGGCTTCTCTAACAAATAATTCTCTCAAAGAGCAGTTAGGCACGCATAAACGATTATCGTAAAACAAATAATCTTCATGCCTATAGAAACGTCCAGATGCAAATTTCTCACAATTTTTATACGTTTCTCCGAATTCTAGGTCAGTTGCATATAATTCTTTAATATGTTCAAAACCTAGTAATTTCGCATCTAAGGTACTCAATAAAACATACCTTCGGGACAGGGCATCAGCCACGACGTTTTCCTTACCTTGCTTGTACTTGATGACGTAAGGGAACGTCTCAATAAATTCTACCCACCGCGCGTGTCTCTTGCTCAGCTTGTTCTGACCCTTTAGATACTTGAGTGATTCATGGTCGGTATGGATTACAAACTCCTTCGGCCATAGGTAATGTTGCCAAGTCTGTAAGGCCCGAACAAGTGCATACAACTCTTTGTCGTAGGTAGCGTAGTTAAGAGTGGCTCCTCCGAGTTTCTCGCTAAAATAGGCGATCGGCTTTCGATCCTGCATTAAGACTGCTCCAATGCCTATTCCTGATGCATCACACTCAATCTCGAAAGTCTTAAGGAAGTCGGGTAAAATAAGTAACGGGGCGTTAGTCAATTTATCCTTCAGCGTTTGAAACGCTGCTTCTTGAGATTTCTCCCATTTGAATCCCACGTTCTTCTTAATAACTTCCGTAAGAGGGGCAGCAATGGTGCTGAAGTCCTTTACGAATCGCCGGTAAAACCCTGCGAGTCCATGGAAACTTCGGACTTCCCCGACGGTCTTTGGGCTTGGCCATTCCCGAATGGCTTTGACTTTCTCCTCGTCGACCTTAACACCATCTGCACTTACTACAAATCCTAGGAAAACAATGTTATCCGTACAAAAGGTACACTTTTTAAGATTGGCATATAACTCCTCTTTTCTAAGTACCTTCATAACCGATTCTAGATGTCCTAGGTGTTCATTCAAATTCTTGCTATAAACTAGGATATCATCAAAATAGACGACAACGAATCTTCCTATGAATTCTCTAAGTACATGGTTCATTAGCCTCATAAATGTACTAGGTGCGTTGGACAATCCAAAAGGCATAACTAACCATTCGTACAATCCATGTTTAGTTTTAAACGCAGTTTTCCATTCATCTCCTTCTTTCATCCTAATTTGATGGTAACCACTTTTAAGATCAATTTTCGAAAATACCTTACTTCCATGTAGTTCATCTAACATATCGTCTAACCTAGGGATAGGGTGTCGATACTTCACCGTGATATTGTTGATTGCTCGACAATCAACGCACATGCGCCAGCTGCCATCCTTTTTTGGTACGAGTAGCACGGGTACGGCGCATGGACTCATACTCTCGCGGATATGTCCTTTGGCCATAAGCTCCTCGACTTGCCTTTGTAGTTCCTTTGTTTCCACGGGGTTGGTTCGGTATGATGGCCGATTTGGTAGCGTGGCTCCAGGAATGAAATCGATTTGATGTTCGATTCCACGTATGGGTGGCAATCCGGTGGGGGTTTCATCTGGAAAGACGTCATGGTATTCCTGCAAAAGTTTAGAGACTTCACTCGGCAATACCGGTGTAAGGTTAGTTAAGCTCGCTAGAGCTTCCTTATAGACAAACAGAAGTACGGTTTGATCGGAATGTAAAGTTTTCTTGATTTCACCCGATCGTGCGAAAAAGTTCGATGATCTGAGCTCAAGGGCGTTCTGCTTCTTAAGGTGAGCTTGATCCTGCATTACTTCCTTTGGCGTCAACGGGACAAGTACCGTCTTTTTACCGTTAAACTCGAAGTAATGTTTGTTGGTGTATCCGTCGTGCTTCACTTTGCGGTCTGACTGCCAAGGTCTTCCGAGCAAGATGTGGCTTGCCTCCATCGGAAGTACATCACATAGGATCTCGTCCTCGTATTTTCCTATGGAAAATGGGACGGTCACTTGGCTCGTCACCTTCATTTCACCGTTTTCGTTCAGCCACTGAAGCTTATACGGCTTCGGGTGCTTTTGTACTTTAAGTCCGAGCTTTCGAACCATCGTAGCGCTAGCTACATTCGTGCAGCTTCCACCGTCAATGATGACACTACAAACTTTGCCGTGAACCAAACAGCGGGTGTGGAACAGGTTCTCACGCTGTTCTTGTTCATTGTATTTGTGCTGCGTGTTTAGGGCACGTTGCGTGACCAGTAATTCTCCCGTAGCAGGTTCTTCCTCTTGCGTATCGTCCGATAGTTCTGCCGCCTCGTCCTCGGATTCGAATTCTCCGTCATCTCGAAGGATCAATTCTCCGTCATCCCGAAGAATTATTACCTTCTTGTTGGTACAGTCACTGGCATAGTGTCCTCTTCCATGACACTTGAAACATTTCACGTCCCGAGCCCTCGAAGTTGTGGCCTCGGTTTTACCTTTGTCGTGCGGCGCGGTTGAAACTGTTTTCGGCGCGTCTCGGCCCGCGGTCTGCGTCTTCAGCGGGTCACGGCCGACTTGTACCGTGTTGTCCCTCCGGGGATAACTCGGTCTCTCATCACGTGACTGGCCATATTTTCCAGCTCCATAACCCGAATGGGGGTTGCGTCGCCGCTGGAGTTGTTGTTCGATGAGAATCGCTTTATGAAGCATCTCCTCGATCTCCACGTAATGTTGTAGCTCGAGTTGGTCTTGGATGTCTAGGTTGAGACCTCCAAAAAACCGTGACATTGTTGCCTCTCGATCTTCCGTAAGATCAGCCCGCAACATGAGCAGCTCCATCTCTTGGTAATACTCTTCCACGGATCGGTTTCCTTGGATGAGTTTCCGTAGTCTCCGATGGACCTCTCGGTGATGATGGTTTGGCACGAACCTCTTGCGCATTATTGACCTCATTTCCAGCCAAGTAGCTACTGGTTCATCGCCATTTCTTCGTCGTGAAATTTTGAGTTGATCCCACCAACTCAGCGCATAGTCGTAGAATTCCGTGGCCGCTATCCTAACCTTTTTGGCCTCGGGGTAAGCTTGGCAACCAAAAACCAATTCTACCTTCTTCTCCCATTCAAGATAGGCTTCCGGGTCGGCCTTGCCGTGGAACGCGGGAATTTTAAGTTTTAGACCAGCAAGGTCATCCCTCGGGTGGTCTCTCCGTTCCCTAGGCGCGTGTCCCTCGGGTTGTATTATTTTATAATAAATTTATAAAATTATGGTATTTATATGTATATATATATATATATATATTATAATATTAATGTTATAATCTGGATGAGTAGGAGATAGACAAAAAAAAAATCTAATTGATCATTCAGATGGGTAAATACCGGATATTTGCAGATATCCGACTATTCGTATTCGTATTTGTATTTGTCGAATATTTGATTTTAATATTCATATTCGTATTCGTAAATTCGGATATTCGTAAATTCGAATATACATATTCAAATAATCGTCGGATATCCGTATCCGTATCCAAACGAATTTTAAAAACATAATGAATAATTTTTTTTATAAAAAAGTTGATAATTATCAAAATATAATCCATAAGTAGTCTTCAAATTGTACAAATACACAAAAAAATATAATATAAATAAAACGAAACACCAATCACATCAATCTCTCAATCATCTAAATTTAATTTTGTCGATGACTCCAATAGCGTAACCAATTCATCTAAAACAACGTAACAAATTATTAGATTATCATATTAAATATCAAATACATTCAAATAAAACTAGAATAAAAGTTATATACTTACGAAATTTTGTTTTTTCGTGCTATATGTCCATGACATTATCAATTCTACCTGAATTACGAATCTAATCTTAAGTGCAAATTAAAGCTTCAATCATATTAGCAGTCATACAACTACGATACGGACTAATAACATGACCTCACGTACTAAAGGCCGACTCTGAAGCAATTGTAGATGCCGAAATAGCCAAAAGATCTTTTGTCATCAAAGAAAGACTTTTACACTTAGAACTCGTAGTCTTCCACCAATACAAAATATCTAAATTACCAACATCTTATCTTCTTCACATTAAGCTGAAAAATATTTTTCCAATTTTGATTTCACAATCCCTACTCTTTAATTTGTACGTTTCAAGTAATCTTGAAACAACCAATAAAAAGTTTATAAATTATATTTTTAACCCTCTAAATTTTAAGTATAATAACTATTTGTTTATATATTTTATATTCGGTCTTAATATAACATTAATAATGTTTTTATTTATAATTTGATCTTTAAAATTACTTTTATTATATACATATCTATATATTAAATAAATTATCTATTTAATACTTACGGATACAAATAATTACGAATAAATGAATATACTATTTTTATTTATATTTGTCGAATATCTAATTTCTTATATTTATATATGTTCCTCCGAATATTTGCATTTTCTAATTACTGTTCAAATACGAATCGAATACGAATACTACGAATATTTTATCCAGTTCTATCCACGACATTCTAGATAAATAGGTGATATTTTAATTTTTTCTTCTCAATAATTTTTTAACCTAGCCGGATTTATCAAATCCCTCTCGGTTCAATATTTAATTCTGATTTTATTAAAAATTATATTAAACAAAATCGAAATACAGATTGGTTCGTACCTACCCGTTTCGAGGCTTTACATTTATCTCTCATATATAAACACAATAATATATTATATATATATATAATATGTTTTAATACCAAACCAGGGGGATTGAGAATACCAAGCTTCTGAACACTAAGCATGGCCAAGGAGGAAACATCTCCGCTGCTCCACCGCAGAGAATCGCTGGAACTCTCCAAACTCAAGTCGCCGGCTGTTAGAGAGTTTGGTGAAGAGTCACAGAGGCTGTGGAAACTCGCGGGACCGGCGATATTCACCGCAATCTGTCAGTACTCACTCGGAGCACTGACTCAGACCTTCGCCGGACACGTGGGAGAGCTCGAACTTGCCGCCGTCTCCGTGGAGAACTCCGTCATCGCCGGTCTCGCCTTCGGCGTCATGGTTCGTTTTCCCTCGCATCCATATTTTTTAATTAAAATTTTAATTTCTGATGTTTTATTAATTGATTGGGTTTTTAATATAACCCTTTAACTATTAAAATTTTGAAATAATATATGAAATAAAATGAATTTTAAAACTTTTTCTAAATAAGTGAAATAGTTAACCTTTATATATTTTTTTTCTAACACAAATTTTAGACAGTTTATTAAAATTTGATTTTTTATTTAACAACAGTATTTATTATTTAATACTTCAACAATTATTAAATTTCTCTCTAAATACAGAGTTAATAAATTACGTGTAAACAATCGAGACTGTGTGATTCCAATTTGGCCACGATGAGGTACATTTTACGAGGAACTAAACGTTGGCATTTTGCATCATAATAATTAATCAGTTGAAAATATTTTTTCTCATATTTTTTAATAAATAACTATATTTTGAACCGACATAGGGCTTCTTCATTCGAAGCCCGAGAGCAAAATTATTGTACTTAAATTACCAAAATGACCTTCATCCGGTTCGTCTACGCTTTTGCCCCCACCATACACGTGTTACCATTAGCAAAGACTTCACCACTCTTTGTTTCTTTATTCTTGTTCACTTATGCAATAAATTTCATTTATGATTTATACTGTTGCTATAAATTTTTTCGGGTAAATTTATGCAATAAATTTCTATTATAAGTAATCTTGAAATGACAGTAAGGTGTTTAAATAATTGTGTATCACACAAACAAATTAGAGCAAGAAAAAGTAAATTGATCCCAATTGACGTTATTGAAAAAATAGTGATGTTTTTAAGAAATAAAGTTTATCAATGAATATTGATAAATTTTTACTTTAATTGGTAAATAAATGATATATAATGTTTTTCTATTATAAACTCGAATGTTTATGTTGGTGAGGATATTGTTATTAGCCTAGAGTCGGTGATAGAACTACGTAATCAAACCCATCAATATTCTCTAAAAATATTAAAAGTATGAATGTTTATTTTTGTTATGTTAAAAATCAGGTGCAATAAATCATATGTGAAATATTTTTATTTTGAATTCTAATTTTAGATTTGTTACGTAATTAGTATTTAAGTTCTTAATATGTTTGTATCATTTTACCATGTCAACAAATCGTTTACCGTTTTACCTAAATTACTTTTTTTTTTCTCAAGCAAATCGTTGTAGAAAGGAACAAGTAAAAATATTGAAGTATAACTATAATGCGGAAATTTTAATTGTTTGGACGGAAATAAGACTATAGCTAAATTTGAAAGGTAAATCGGATGATGATCAAAGTCAGAAGGAGAATCAGTTAACTTTAGGTTGTAATCTTTTTCTATCCTTCAAAGCGAAGAAACTAACTTGCTATTTGTTTGGTTGATTGAAGATAGACACCAATTAAACGCACTTTGATTCGACATTCATAAGTGTCTTATCGAAATGCTAAGGAATTGTTTATTAGGACGACACTATACAGAAATATCCTCACTTCTACATTTGGATGTGCAAAGTGATATCGTAGATGAATGTTCTTCGTACAAGAAAAGACTCTAAAA
The DNA here is from genome assembly GCA_036759665.1 of Gynandropsis gynandra. Taxonomy (NCBI): domain Eukaryota; kingdom Viridiplantae; phylum Streptophyta; class Magnoliopsida; order Brassicales; family Cleomaceae; genus Gynandropsis; species Gynandropsis gynandra. Next base: position 11,921,101 of record CM071866.1, read on the forward strand.
TGTCACAAAGTTAAGTGATTGAGCTCTCTAATCAAGCATTTGTGTCAAATATGGGTTTGGCTTCTCTTAAGCCAAAAGTTTGTTTAATAATTTAGGATTTTCCACTCCATATATATAAGTCAATAGTTCATATTTTAATTCATGTTAGACAATACATCATAACATACCTCACGTCTAGGTTCAGTTCTGGTTCGTGGATATAGCAAGTGGGTTTAACATCAAAATATTCAAAATCAGGATAAACCAAATTCTATACCATATAGAGATGTCAATGCTCAATCCATTAAAAATAGAATGAGTGTTATAAGATTGGGTTGGGTTCAACCCGACCGATTTAATAATGGGTTATATAGGTCGGGTTAAACGGTTCAAACAGTTTTATTCGTATAAAAATTTTGTATATATATTTTATCATTTAACAATTATAATATTAGATATTATAATTAATGTTTCAAGATTCAAAACAATAATTTCTGAAAATAAATTCATGATATATATTAAAAGCCTATGATATAATCGTCCTTAATAGATAATTCATGAAAATAAAACAAACACTACAAGAAATTCACGGATTAGGGACTGAAGAATCAGTCCCTAATCCGTCCGGAAACGCATTTAGGGACTGATTAGGGACTGGCAAGAGCCGTCCGCAAACGAGCGTCGGCAATTAGTTCCAGTCCGCAAACCGTCCACAATTTCGGACGTAAGAAGTAGTCCGAAAACCGTCACAAAATTCCGGACGGAGGCCAACCTTCGGGAAATTTCCGGACGGCAGCCTTCCGTCCGGAATTTTTTTAAAAAAAAATTTTAAATTTTTTTCTGTCGGACTTTCACAGGATCCACAGCTCCGGTTACAGTCAGTTTTCCCGCAGTCGCCTCGGATTTCACAGTCTCCACAATATTTTCCGTAAGAAGAAACCAGTGATTTGAAATGTTTTTATTTCGCAGTAGATTCGTATTGATTTTCACCTTCGAAACCACGAAGACATTTGACGATTCTGGAAGCGCAACCTTCGCAGTGCACATCAACCTTCAAGACGACGGTGACTGATTCTTCGTTGTTCTTGTTCTTCTTCTTCTTCTCGCCTTCATATGCTTTCTTCTTGTTCTCTACGTCGTTGTTCTTCTTCTGCACAGATACAAGACAACCCCATCATCAATCTAAATCCCATTAGCACTCCGCAAATTGGGGACTGATGACTCAGCAGCAATCCGCAAATTGCGGACTGATGACTCAGCAGTCCGCAATTTTCGGACCGAAGGAATTTTAGTCCCGATTCCGTCCCGAATTCCGGACGACTTAGGGACTGCCCATCGGTCCCCAAATTTAGGGACGGATTCGGGACGGTTTTCTTAATCCGTCGTTCCGTCGTTAATTAGTCCCTAAATTTAGGGACGGATTAATCAGTCCGCAAATTCAGTCCCAAAATCCGAATTTTCTTGTAGTGAAATACTACTAGAAATTTTTAATTTTAGGACGAAATTTTCGGACAGAAATTTCGATCCGTCCCTAAAATCCGGACGGATTTTAATCCATCTGTAATTTGCAAACGGACTTCATTCAGTACCAATTTCCGGATAGACTACCATCAATGCCTCATTTCCGGATGAATTAACGACGGATTCTATAAGTTTTTTATTTTTTTATTTATTTTTATTTGCTTTTTATTATTTATATTTTAAAAAAGTTCTGGACGGTCGAAAAAACCGTTCGGAAATTCGGGGGAAAATAATTTTATTGTACAAAAAATTTTAATAAAAAAACTAATCGGTGAGTCACAACACAACATAACAGTTTGTAGCAAGATTGTAACCTTCGACGACGAGATATCTTGTTTGCGTTTGAGGAATGCCCATATATCTCCTTGAGTTTATCCTTGTCCTTGACGGAGTTTGAAGTTCATTGGTCTAAAGAAGAGAACTAGAGAACGTTTTAATAAGCTTGTTGTATGGATATTTCCACTAGAAGAAACTATATCAAGATTCAAGACAGGGTTAAACGTATATGAAATTGCCCTTGTTCGGAAAATGTGATGGGTTTTGGTCGCAGTTAGGGATGGGGAGCGCATTGGAGACGCTATGTGGACAAGCTTTTGGAGCGGGGCAGCTGCGGATGTTAGGAGTCTATATGCAGCGTTCTTGGGTCATTCTCTTTGTCACCGCCTGCTGTTTGCTTCCCATCTACATCTGGGCTCCTCCTATCCTTACTTTCTTCGGCGAGGCTCATCGTATCTCTCAAGCTGCGGGTATGTCTCGACCTCATCTTCTTCAAGAATGTTCCATTCATTACTTGTTGGTGCAGTCCTAACAGCGCGTGTGGAACAAGAGTAGCCGATATTTACTTGCAGATGCTATAAATCATTAACACTGGTCAGCCAGTAGCATTTACGATATTCCTTAGAAGATAAAATAAAGCCTGAAAAAACCCCGAACGAAACTGTTCAATCTTGTTTAAGCGAAATATATATCGTTCCATGTTAACATATGAGAGCATGAATAGGCAAACCTTATATGCTGATGCAGGGAACTTCGCTCTGTGGATGATACCGCAACTATTTGCCTACGCAATGAACTTTCCAATACAGAAATTCTTACAAGCACAGAGTAAAGTACTCGTGATGGCTTGGATATCAGCGGGTGTTCTCGTGATACATGCAGTGGCTAGTTGGCTGCTTATCCTCAAATTTAACTGGGGACTGGTTGGAGCTGCCATCACTCTCAACACATCATGGTGGTTGATTGTTATCGGTCAGCTTCTGTATATCTTCATCACAACTTCGGATGGTGCGTGGAACGGATTCTCGTGGCTAGCGTTTCGGGATTTGTACGCATTTGTAAAGCTCTCCTTGGCTTCGGCTGTTATGCTCTGGTAATAACCTTTTCTTCTTGCTTTTTTGCTCACACTCAAATAGAGAATTGTTCCACACAAGACTTATATGTCGGCTAAACAAAACTCAATCGATTTCATTCATTGTTCATATGAGATAAAGATTATGTCAATGGTGACGGTTAATTCCGCTTATGCATCTGCAGCTTGGAGTTCTGGTACTTGATGGTTCTGGTGGTCGTCACGGGTCTTCTGCCTAATCCACTGGTTCCAGTCGATGCCATCTCTATATGGTAATGATATGCAACGAATGAAATCTTATTGTCTCTGTAGTATTGTTGATATATTACTATAACCGTTTTGTTTTCATGCTTTCGCAGCATGAACATTGAAGGTTGGACAGCCATGATCTCCATTGGGTTCAATGCTGCAATAAGGTAAGATTTAGAATTCATTTTGCAGCCATGTGAATTGTATAACCAACGCAAAGCCACTGCATTTTTGTTTTGTTTGATCAGCGTGAGGGTGTCAAACGAACTAGGCGCTGGGAATGCACGTCTAGCGAAATTCTCGGTGTTTGTTGTCTCCATCACGTCCATTGCGATCGGATTCCTGTGTATGATTGTTGTATTAGCCACAAGATATTACTTCCCTCATCTCTTCACTTCAAGCGAGGCCGTGGCAGCAGAAACAACGAGACTCGCCATCTTGTTGGCCTTCACTGTCCTCTTGAACAGTCTCCAACCCGTCTTGTCCGGTAACAAATCACATACTCGAACATTTTAGGACAACAACTCTGCGTTACATGACTTGGGAAACCTTTGTTCGCTCCAGGAGTCGCGGTTGGAGCAGGATGGCAATCACTAGTTGCTTACATCAACATCGGGTGTTACTACATTCTCGGGTTGCCTCTTGGGATCGTGCTCGGATTCAAATTAGGCCTAGGCGTTCAGGTAAATTCCCGCGAACGCCCCTTACCAACAAGATAAACAGATGTCAATTCGCGTTTGTTTAAGCACTAACGCGTGGTCGGTTTGTTTCGGTTATCCCAGGGAATTTGGTCCGGTATGGTTGCTGGGATTTGCTTGCAGACCATCATACTGATTGTCATAATCTACATGACTAACTGGAAAAGAGAAGTCCGTATTTTATTTTACCTTCTTACATGTCTTCATTTCATCATATAGTGCTCAGATTGTTATCGACCGATTAATGTCATATAATTCTTTTTTTTTTGGTGGAATTTCGCAGGCAGAACAAGCGGAGACTAGGGTTCGGAGATGGGGAGGAACAACGGAACAATGATAAATGACGTTTGAAGGATTCAGTATATCCGTGAGGTTGATTTGGTGATAAATCATTTAAATTTAGTATTCACGCGATTGATTTGGTGAACTGTCTGAATGTAATATTAAGATAACGTTGGAACTAAAATTGCGTTAGGGTTGTGGTAGAAAAAGAAATCTCATTAAAATGAGATAGTTAACTGATTATTGGATGATATAAATTTATGTTTGAATTTTCATTTTGAAGAGAGTATAACATAAGACGAAAACTGGATATATAAATATAAATATATATATATATATAAAGTAGGTTTTAACCATGTGATTGTTTGTTGTTATTTTGCTTGGACCGAGATATAGTACACAAGCAAATGGTAATTCAATTTTATCGGGAAATTGTAAGTAGATATGCTAGAATAGTATTTATTTATACATATAATTAGGTTAACAGTGTTTCGGGACTTGCATGAATTCAAAGGAACCGTCAGATTGTGGCTATGACGCGTATCGTATGGGAAAACCGTCGATCGTTTGCAGGGTAGCGTCAACGACACATGCGTCCACACCTATCGATCTACATACCGCTCTTCGCGTCTTGATGTGTCTCTCCCACCGACACTCCCCGCATATTATGAACCTTAGATAAGTGAGAAGAAGATGATTTTGTTTTGGTCTTCTCTGGTTTTTCTCTTTTAACTCATGTCTTATGGTTTAGGTTGGTTATCTGATTATTGTCTCGGTTTAATGTCTTTTGGTTTAGGCTGGTTATCTGATTCTTGGTTTAAACCATCTTGAATCCTCTGGAGACTCCTTATGATTATTATCCCCCTGCAAACTGATGGCAGGTGGAAAACCAACATTCAGTTTGGATCTTAATCGAATAAATTGTTCCGTAGATAAAGATTTAGTAAATATATCTGCTATTTGTAATTCACTAAAAATATTCTTAACCCCTACCAAACCCAAAGCAACTTTTTCTCTTCCAAAATGATAATCTAACTCAATATGTTTAGACTTACCATGAAACAAGGGATTAGCTGTAAGATAAATGACAGAGTATTATCACAATGTAAAATAGCAGGATTATATTGTGGAATACCAAGATCTCGTAAAAGAAATGATAACCAAGTTAATTCAACCGTGGTTGATGCTAAAGCTCTATATTCTGTCTCTGTAGAAGATCTAGAGACAGTAGGTTGTCTTTTTGCTGACCATGAAAGAAGATTAGAACCAAGAAAAGTACAAAACCCTGTAGTTGATCGTCTGGTAATTTTACAATCTGCCCAATCACTATCACTAAATGCTAACAAATTAAGAGAACTCCGAGAATGAAGATGCAGACCAAGATATATTGTTCCTTATATATCTCATAATTATTTTAAGTAGAGCAAAATCAAAATTTGTTGGATTATGCATCTTTTGACATACAAAATTTACAGCAAAATTTATATCAAGTCTTGTGATTGTTAAATATTGTAATCCACCAGCTAAACTTCTAAAATAGGTTGGATCATGAAATTTTTCAGAAACAATGTTAGAATCAAGTTTTAAAGATAAAGGAGTATGAACCGGTTTACAATCCAACATACCAGCTTTGTTTAATAAATCTATACTATACCTATGCTGATGAAGAAATAAACCCGCAGAATGAAAAACAGTTTGTAAACCTAGAAAATAATCCAAGGATCCAAGATTTTCCACATCAAATTTAGTTTTTAACATGTCAATAAGATGAGTAAGTAAAGATAAGGAACTACGTGTAATAATCATATCAACAACATATAATAAGAGATATATTTTAGCCTTACCATTATTGAAGACAAAAAGAGAAGGATCTGATGTACTACAGGAAAAACCAAATTCCAATAAAAAAGAACTAAATTTATCAAACCAAGCTCTTGGTGATTACTTAAGACCATATAAAGACTTATGAAGTTTACACACAAACGAAGGATTAAAAGGATCAACAAAGCCAGGTTGTTGTTTCATATATACAGTCTCATGTAGATCACCATGTAAAAAAGCATTTTTAACATCAAGTTGCGTGATATCCCAATGATTTACAGTAGCAATAGTAAGAACAGTTCTTATAGTAGTTGTTTTAACTATTGGACTAAAGGTTTCAATATAGTCAATACCTCTTCTTGATCAAAACCTTTAGACACTAATCTTGCTTTCAATGTGTTCAATGTACCATCAGAGTGTAATTTAGTTCGAAAAACCCATTTACAACCAAGAATATTCATATCATTACTAGGAGGTACAAGTGTCCAAGTGTTATTTACCTTCAAAGCCTCAATTTCAGATTCCATAGTATGTTTCCAGCCATCTTGTTTTAATGCAGAAATTACAGATTTTGGTTCCAAAGGAGAACTTGTTGTAGTTAACAGCGAATAACGTGGATTTGGTTTAACTATACCAGATTTTAGGCGAGTTACCATAGGATGTATATTTATAGAGGAATTATTTGATAAATCTGCATTAGATTTTTCAGAATGTATGGAAATATTTTCAGACATAACAGCAGTTGTATCATCAAACATATCGGCAGAATTTTCAGACATATCGGCAGCGGAATTATGCATAGATTCCAGAGGCAAAGATGATGCAGAAATATTTATTGAATCAATAGGAGTATGATACCTGGAAATGCGAAACAGAAGGTAAAATAGGCGGTGGAACAGAAGGTAAAATGGGCAGTGGAACAGAAGGTAAAATGGGCGATGGAACAGAAGGTGTAGAAGTGGATTGGTAACTCTGTCTCTAGGCCTATAACAGTGGAGTATTAAGTGAAGGTAATAACTGTGAATAACAATCTTGAAATGGGAAAGAAAGCTCATCAAATAGAGCATGTCTCGTAATATATATTATCCCTGTTGGCGGGTATAAGCACCTATATCCTTTATGCTTCTCACTGTAACCAAGAAACACACATTTTAAAGATTTTGGGTCAAACTTATTTTGAGTAAAAGGCCTCAAATATGGATAACAACAACATCCAAAAACACGAAGAGAAGAATAATTGACATTTCTATTAAAAAATATAGAATAAGGCGTATCTTTATGTAAAGGAATTGAAGGAAGAAGGTTACTAATATAATTTGCAGTAGTAAATGCTTCAACCCAATATTGTAAAGGAGCTTTGGATTGAAACAACATGGAAAGTCCTAATTCAATTATGTGTCTATGCTTCCTTTCGGCAAGAGCATTCTGTTCAGGGGTTGCTGGACATGATATCAAGTGTTGAATTCCACAATCAGAAAGATGTTTTTGAAAGATATTATTACAAAACTCACCACCACCATCAGTTTGAAGACTTTTGATCTTGCAAGAAAACTGGTTTTCAACCATTTTTTGAAAGGAAGTAAAGACATTAAAAAATTCTGATTTATATTTCAAAGGGTAAAACCAGCAAAATCTTGAAAAATTATCAATGCGAATAGCATAATACTTGAAACCTTGGACAGAACTAATAGGTGCTGGACCCCAAAGATCACAATGTAGACGTTGCAAAGGTTCCAAAGCCTGAAAATCTGAAGCAGAAAAAGGAAGACGACAACTTTTTGCTAATTGACAAAACTCACAAAGAGAAGTTATGGAATTGCTAATAGAAATCGCTTTAATGTGTTTAAGATGATTCAAAATCTGATTATTTGTATGGCCTAAACGTTGATGCCAAATGTTTTGAGTTGCTGAACATTTTCCATTAGAGAAAAGAGCCTTGAAATCAGAATTTTCAAGTACGTATATGCCTTCACGCTTGCTGCCCTTTAGTAGTAGCTTATGCGTTAAAGAATCCTTCACAAAAACCCCATTAGATACAGAAAGTAGAGACTTTGTGATGGAAGGAGCAACAAGAAAATCTGTGATAGGCAATATACCTTCAGAAGATGGTAAGGAAGTCGATCCAATGTGGGATATAGGGAGAAAAGAGCCATCTCCCACCATAATGTTTTCCGATACTGTGTACGGTATAGATTGTTGAAGACTTTGTGGTGTATGGATAATGTGTGCCGATGCTCCCAAATCTGGAAATCATTCAGTTTGAGGAGTTGGTTGTACGTTTATTGCACTCAATGCTTGAGGTATATCATTACTTTGGTATGCATTGTTGATTTGATTCCAACAATGTAGAGCATCATGTCCTGATTTTCTGCATATCTGACACACAAGTCTTGAATTATTATGAGTATTATCATTATTTGAAGCATTACCCTACTGTATTCTGTTTGCAGCATTTGATGAGGATACAACTTGTTGAGAAAAGCCTCTGCCCCTTGTTGAGTATCCTCTACCATTTCCTCTATAAATCTGGCGATTGTTGTTCCTGAAATTACCTCTTCCAAAACCAAAATATTGAGCATTGAACAAAGACTGAGAATTAACGGCATATGCTTGATGATGAGACACATTAGTGTATGTCCTAGACTCATGGTTTAAGATTAAACTATTGAGCTGTGAAACAACATCTTCATAACTTGGGAAAGGAGGTTTATGCATAGAAGTTTGTATAACGGTTGTAAAGGCTTCATATTCCCTTCCTAGACCATGTAGTAATCTGAAAATTTTCACAGGTTCTGGTATAGGTTTTCCTATGAAATTTAGCTTGTCACAGATTGATTTAAACTGTGCAAGATATTCTTGCATCGTCTTCCCACTTTTGGCAAGCATCTGTAACGATGCAAGTAAATCGAATTCTCTTGCCACTGACCTTTGGTTATAATGATTCACAAGTGAACTCCAGACCTTAAATGTTGAGTCCATACCGGTAATATGACTAAAGACTTCCTCTGAAAGAGTACCTATAATCCATGATCTGATCAATTGGTCCGTTTGTAACCAAGAGTCGAAGACTGGATTTGGTGCTTGAATCGGAATCCCATCCTTCTGTTCAGTGATGAACTCCGGTGGTTGCTGAATTAATCCATCCAGGAATACGAGAAGCTTCTGGCTTCGAAGCAGTGACTCGATTTGAGTCTTCCAAAACAAAAAATTTGCATCAGTTAGCTTTATGGTAACGAAATTGGAGATGTTAATATGCACTGGAAACGGAAAAGATTTCAAGGCATCCATGATCAAGAGATATCCTTGATTAGGGCTCTGATACCATGACAACACTTTGCGAAATCGAGAGAAGAAGAAGAACAGGAAAAGAAAATATGAAAATTGAATTGATTTCGTGAAAAAATGATTCGTACATGTACAAAGAATTTGTCCATGAATTTATACACAATAACCCTAACTAATTCTTGAGCTTAATCTTGGAATCGTCTGTTAGGGTTAGTTGCAGAAACTAATTGCAGAAACAGAAAAGAATCGAGAGCCTGGGGAAGAAGATGATTCTGTTTTGGTCTTCTCTGGTTTTTCTCTTTTAACTCATGTCTTCTGGTTTAGACTGGTTATCTGATTATTGCCTCGGTTTAATGTCTTCTGGTTTAGACTGGTTATCTGATTCTTGGTTATTACTTGGTTTAAACTAGCTTGAATCCTCTGGAGACTCCTTATGATTATTAGAGGGAAGGCGCGAAGGAGGGAGGAGAAGGGGAGGTGCGAAGAAAAAAATTTAATGTTTTAGATTANTATTATTATTATTATTATTATTATTATTATTATTATTATTATTATTATTATTATTTTATTATTTTATTATTGAAAAAATAAAGATCAGTTAATTGTTTTAATAAAGAGTTTTTTATTCATATTGTGAGAAAATTACTTTCTTTTAAATTAATCAAAATTTAAATAAATCCAATAGAAGTATTTCAAAAAAATTTATGTTGAACATTAATTTATAATTTAAACAATTATAAAAATAAATAAATGATTTTTCCAAAAAATATGCAAAAATTGGAAATTATTAGAAGTTTTCAAAATCATTAAAAATTTCAAAATTTATGTTTTATAATTAAAATAAAATAAAATTAATTATTGTTTCCATTTTTTAAATTTTCAAATGCATTAATCTTGATCGCATTTAATTCTATTATTTGTATTCATCTCCACTTTTAAAAATATTTATATATCAAAAAATGTTTAAAGATGTAATTCTATTATTCGTATTTGTTTTCATATTCTCCTTTTTGGATATTTAATTTTTATTAGGATACAAATTAGATACATTATATATGAGAATTTTAAATAGTTATGTTAAATACTTTCATCAAACAAAAAAAATTACTATATATAGTTTGAGTTTTTTAATTTAAAAATATAATGACCAATGTTGTATTGTGTATTTAAAAATATTATAAATAGAAATATTTTATAAACATTAAAATCAAAAAATTTTCACTTTTTCGATTTTTAGTTATATATGAAGAAATTATTAGGTCTGGTCAAAATATTCGAAGTATTCGTATCCGATTCGTACTCGAACCGTATTCGATCCGAAAAAGCAAATATCCATAGGAACAAATACAAGTACAAATACCAGGATTTAGATATTCGACAAATACAAATACAAATACAAATACAAATACAAATAGTATAGTCAATTATTCGTAAGTATTCGTATTTGTAAGTACTAAATAGATAATTTATTTAATATATAGATATATATAATAAATTAATTTTAAAGATCAAATTATAAATGAAAAACATTATTATAATTAAATTAATTATCAAATTATAAATGAAAAACATTATTATAATTGATTTTCAGGTCAAATATAAAATATATAAAGAAATAGTTATTATATTTAAAATTTAAGAACTAAAATGTAAATTATAAAAGTTTTAACCCTAATTTTAAGGACTAAAATGTAAATTATTTAGAATTTTTTATTGATTTTTTTTAAATTGATTTTATTACAGATACGGATATCCGACGAATATCCGAATATTTGCGGATATTCGACTTTACGAATATCCGTATTTATGAATACGAATAGTAAAATTCGAATATTTGACGAATACGAATACGAACACGAATAGTCAAATATTTACGGATATTCGCTATTTGTCAACGCCTAAAAATTATATATTATTTTTTAATAATCAAAAGCAATAATGGTTAAAAATTATTTAAATAGATTATAAAAATAATTGGATGACAAAAATAATAAATTTTGTATTTAAATTTTGTTTTACAATTTATAAATATATCCAATGATAAACGTTGTACTAATACATCAAACAAGATTTTAATATAATATTATTTTAAAAATTACAATATTAAAGTAAATCATGAATATATCATGAATGAAATAAAAGAATATTGTTCTCCTAAGTTTGCTTTTTCATCACACATTTTACTATTCTTTTTACGTCTTAATTACGACTTATGTGACACTTCCTAAATCAATGCATATTACCTTTTTTAGACCTTTGTGACTTCCATATGAATTCATTAACATTTAAATGGAAAGTCAAAATGATTTATTGAATCCTTCAATCATTTCTCTTAATGTAGAGGACATTCCAAGATATAAGCATTATTCAAGTTTCCACAAACGTTGGTCCTCTAACATCTTCATAAGCTCTTCAAATGTTTGTAAAAAAGTCGCAACATCTGCAGAAGTAATCACAACCTCCGCAACAAGAGTTGCTATTGGAATTGGAAATAGCCACATCCATTGTGGTTGATGTGATCTCCATCACAACAGAAATATCTAAAACCTCATCCTATTCCAGAATAACATTATCAAAAAATAATTACCAATAATCAGGTATAATAAAGAAACAAATAAATATTTTTAAATCACCACTTGTTTACTAGTGTTCATTGTTCACCTTTCCTTTTTGCCATTTGACCGCATTTTTCTCCTTTCTTTTGTTTGGTCATTTTGTTCAATGGATTCGTGCAAAGACTCAGATCTTAATGCCAAAACATTTCATCTTGATGTCTTCCACAACTTTAGGAGTTTTCTCCTCCTCTTCAACCTCTTCCTTCTACAGCCTCATTGAGATCTAACATCGAAATTTGACACATTAATATCACGATAACCATTAATCCTACGTACATAATCGAATTTTATGGATGGATCTTCCTCTGAAAATCTACCCCAGGTTCTAGAGTTCTTATTTTCATTCATCCATAATTTATAGAATTTGGTGTCTTTCTTTTTTGCACCTTGGGTTTTTGAAAATCAGCTCAAGAAGACAATGTAAGGAATTTTGGGGCCATATATGTATAATTTAAATGTATTGTGCCATTATATTATTAGTCAAAACTAAAGTGATCTTATATAGTAATTTATGGCTAAAGAGTGTAATTATTATGAATTAAAAGTGTAGAAATCAATTCGTAATTTCTAATTTGTTGAGGGGTTAAATTAGAAATAACTAAAGTTCTATTTCTATAAATACATGGGTTGTGGTTCCCAATGAACATATAAACAAAAGATAAAAATATATTTTTGTTTCATAAGAGAAGAAATAAAAAGTCTCTCAATTGTCGAATAATTGTTCATTGGAAGATTCAATCTAAAGTTATCCGGTATTCTCGATGGATCAAGGTATGCTTCCGCAAATTTTCGTGTATTTTCTAATTCTCACAATTTGTATCAGAGCATGTAGAATTAGAAAGAAATCATGATTTTGGTTGAACGTATAATTGTTTATTTGAATGAATATATACTCTTATATATAACAAATAAAATAATTGCGGATCAATTTTTTTTATTTGTTGAAGATTATGCAATTTGGTTTTATATTTGGTTTGCGTGACTTGAATCTTTAAGTTGTTGAATATGTAACTTAAAAAAAATCAAATTGGGATGAATGACACTAGAGGGATTTGAACCAGTCTCATGATAGTCATATAAGAGCGTCTGGCCACTAGGCCAGGCGTGATGCACGGGTTTATTTTGTATATATATATTTATAAATATTATGTATGTATCTCCATCTCCAGAACCAAACGACCGAATCTTGTGTATGTATCTCCCGAGACCTCTATTTTGGTTTTGCGAGACCCAAACATCTTCGGCTTTCGATATGTGACATTTTGATTCGGCATTGTTTGAATAATAAAGTCACTGAATTTGGGTTTCGGCTAGTGGTGGCCATTGGGTTCGACCATCATTGAATTTCCGACCGACGATCATTTCACGGTCATTTGGGTATCAAACGGTTGAATAACCGTCTGCGGGATGTGTGTTGACGGACCAACACGACATTTGATTTGGTGAATTTTTTGGGTTGTCGATTGAATGCGAGATGTGTTTTTTTTTCTCGTCGAAAATGAACAAAAAAGAATGGGGCTCAATGGAAGATTTAGATGAAATGGTACCGAAAAAGGTTACGTCGTTTCGTCGATGTCTTTTCGTCCATGGTGGCGTTTTGAAACGGTCCCGGACAAGGTTATGTTGTTTCATCGGTGTCTTTTCGTCCATGGTAGCATTTTGAGACGGTACTAGACAAGGTCACGCTATTTTGCCGATGGCGTTTCGTTCATGGTAACATTGCATAAGCCCTCTGGAAGGATTCAAATCCATGACATCTAAAGATATTGATTATAAGGAAGCCCTTAGCCACTAGGCCAAGAGCAATTTTTGTTAATGATAGTGCATGTTCCTATTATCATGACATAGTTATATTGCGTTATCGTATTCTTGATATTATTTAAGTTTCAATCAACATTTGCGTCCATCATAATTTCAATGTTGTACATATTCGATATTTTAAATGTTTAATTGAAGTAATATGACACCAAAGTGTCCTCTCTTGTGAATATTTCACATGAAAAAATATTGAATGTTATATATGTGAATATTCATGCGAATATTAATCGATCCAAAGACAGATTCATTTATGGCTGAATTTCATATATGTTTGTGATGGTAAATATATGATAATAATATTGTTTTACATTTAATAGTAAATCGGTCCAAAGATAGGCTTATTATTCATGTCTAATTATCATTATTTGATTACCACATCAAGAATACCACTAGCATTGATATCATTGTCCAAAGACTTGATATTGATGTTGCACTTGGTATCTTGATTTATATTGTTTGATTATAATAATTGATTGATTTCAAGTTCTTCCGTAGAGAACAAAACTTATGAAAAATGGGAACGCTCAAATCGCGTTGGTCTTCAGATCATTATGAGCACCATTCCAGAAACCTTTAGAGGCAGTGAAGAGGTCAATCTCAAAGATTTACTTACTGAGCTTGAAAAGCATTTTGTAGAAAGCGATAAGGCTGAAATAAGTACGTTATTGTACCGCTTTAGCACCATGAGGTATCATGGTAAGAAAACATAAGGGAATACATTTTGGAGATGACCAATATTGTTTCAAAGCTCAAGACTCTTAAGATCATCTTCTCGGAAGATGGTCTTGTGCATTTTGTCTTGAACTCTCTCCGTCTACGGTTTAACCAATTCAAAATCAGTTATAATTATCAAAAGGAGTCATGGTCTCTTAATGAGCTCATCTCTTATTGCGTACAAGAGGAAGAGATGATGAAACAACAAAAGACAGAAAGTGATCATATGCTTCATACCTCTAAAGAAAAGGGCAAAAGAAAGAACTTTGAAAGTTCTAAGAATAAAGCTGCAAAGAGTCCAGAGAAAAAGAAGCAGAAAACGGTTGAAAGCAATTGTTTCTTCTGCAAGAAATTTGGACATGTCAAGAAGGATTGTACTGCTTATCACGCTTGGCGTGTGAAAAATGGTATGTTCCTTATTTTGGTATGTTCTGAAGTTAATTTAGCTTCAGTGTCAAGAAACACTTGGTGGTTAGATTCTGGTGCTACTACTAATATTAGTGTTTCTATGCTGGGTTGCCTGAGATTTCAAAAGCCAAGTGATGTTGAAAGATGCATTTATGTGAGAAATGGAAAATCAGTGGGATTGGAGGTAGTTGCACATTTTAGATTATTAATGTGTAGTGGATACTACTTGGATTTAAAAGACACTTTTGTTGTAATGTCTTTTAGACGAAATTTGATTTATGTTTCTTATTTGGACAAATTTGGTTATTCTTGTTCATTTGGAAACAATCAATTTACTTGGTCATTAAATTCAAATATTGTTGAAACCGGTTCGCTTTCGGATTATGATAATCTTTATATGCTTGACACTGTTGAAACATACCATACACGTTTGAATTCCGAATCACATGGTATAAAGCGTAAACTTAATGATGACTGATGCATTCTCAAAGTTAAATAAAATAACCTAAACTACCCGCAAGTGTACGGCACGTGTGTAGTATTTTAGGTGTCGATCCCACAGAGACTACGCAACACAATCTAAACTCGAACTATGAATCAAACTTTCTAACGAACAAATATGGTTGAAGAATGAAATACTGAAAGTAAATAAACGAATTGGTTCTTAACGATAAAACAAACGTTCTAGGAATTCAGTTTCACCACAAGATTACCGAAACCGACGATCAATCTATCTATCATGCAATCCCAGTTTAAGCTATCTAAGGCAGACGATCCTAATATGATATCTACCCTCTCTCGAGGCATAGACACGTGATCTAGACAAGTTGCCCCCTACTTTAGTGGCTGACACCTTGAACTAAACCCATAAGAACTATGATTCATCCATTTTACCCTCAACCGTTGCTACCCTACTTTCGTGGCCTAACCTCGGTTGTTCTAAACCTGATCTTCTAGGACTAGAATTCTCCTTTCGGTCCTTCTCCTAACCCCTAACCTTTCGGTCCTTCTCCTAATCCCTAACACATGCATCTACGTGGACCTTTGTAAACCAAGTCAATTAAGCGCTCAGATAGAGAATAGATAAACGAAAACGGGAAGATGCATTCAAAGATAAATAGAAAGTGGTTCCGGGATAGCCATGGGCTAATCCCTTCTCCTAGAACAAACAAACTACTCGCTCATGCGTATGTAAACAAACATAAACGAAATATAAAGTCTAAGGAACATGAAAACCAAATGAAACTGAAGTGTCGGGTTGATCTCCAATGCTCCTCGCTTGCCTCCGCGCAAGAATCTCGTCAATCACGAACTGAATCCAAGGTGTCCCCAATGGCGTCCTCTGGCCTCCTTTTATGTCCTTTAAGTCGGTCTAAATGTTGCCTTAATCTCCCCACCAGTTTCCTTTTCAATTAAGTCAAATTAACTTAACTTAAATTGTTGCCGAGGTTCGCGACCCGCTCGGGCGCTCAATGTACCCGCTCGGGTACGGCTAGGTTTGGTCGGCGGATCGCGATCCGCATGGGGTGCCCGATCGGACATGATGTGTGCCCGGTCGGGTGTGAGGCATCTGCTTGGGCGTTTCCTTGCCCGAGTCGTGAATGCGCACCAAAATTTTCCGTAGCCTTTGCCCGATCGGGTGGTGGCTCCTCTTGCTAAATCTCGTCCCGTTTGTCCCGTGATGATCCTCGAAGTTGGTCCTTATCCTCGTGCATGTCTTTTAGCTCTGAAATGGACCGAATACGCATAAAAACCTGTAAGAACATGAAAACACGAAAACAAGTAAAACGGAAACGGAATCATACGTAAAGCAACACATATATATCAAAAACATCCCTTAAATCGTACAAGAAATACGTATGAAAACGAGATGATCAAAATCCCCCAGACTTGAATGTTTGCTTGTCCCTAAGAAAACGTAAGCGTGGAACACGTGGGGTGTAAAAATCCGAGAATTCCCCCTTCTCCTAGAAATACCGCTAAAGCGAACCTAACCGATCAACTAGCATGTCGAGAGAAAATTCGGCCTAATCGAGTTTTCAGTCTTAATCCTAGGTCCACCACGGCTACCCACGAGAAAGTAAATCAAAGGAAAAACTAGACAAGTCATCGTAACTCTCTCCACCAAACAAGACTTCAAACAATGCTAAACCTAGATCAACCGAGGATGCTTGTATCTTTCTTTCCGAGCTTCTTTCTTTTTCTTTTTTTTCTTTTTTCTTTTTCTTTTTCTTTTTATTTTCTTTTTATGACTTCTTTTTCTTTTGTTTCCTTTTTTTTATTTTTTTTCTTCTTCTCTTTTTTTTCTTTGCATACACACTAGGCTTCTAGGACGTCGGATTTGAAGGGATCCAGCCTCTACTTAGACCCAAACTACCAATGACGGTATACTCATGCATCTCGTTTAAGAGTGCAGTGGAGTAGGCGGCTTTTTGTGCCATGCCCTTAGGACGTAGAAAGATGATCGCCAACCCACCACTTAGACCCGAGCCACCGAAAGAGTATCAAGGTCGATGCACTCATATCGATTTTTTATCATGCTTTTTAGGCATTATTTCTATCGATAGCGGAGTGTTAGCGTGCGCTTTTAATCTGCAAAATAAGTTCGATTTTATATGATCCAATAATACTCAATAGAAAAGAAGTAAAGCATTGTCTACACGAAGTATGACCATCTGGGTAGAAAGAATAAACGATAAACTAGCCTAGCAACCTCGTCTAAACCTCCCCACAAGCAACACTAGGATTCCCAAAGAACTACGACCTATTGTTTTTTAGCCGACTAATAAGCTCTAACGCTTAGGGAAAACCTAGCTCAATCATGCAAAATCTCACGGAAAAGGTCAACTTCTTAAGCATCCTAGGTTCAGGGTTCATCTCAAAACGCGGCACCGGTTCCTTTGGGTTCTGAAGCTCGATCTTGGCTCTGAGTAGATATGTCTTCAATTCATATGGTTTTGATCAGGAATCCGTCATTTTATAGTCATTTAGGCCTTGTTGCCTAAAAACCTGAAAACCAACAAAACGGGTGTGTAAACCGCATAATCATATCGGAAATGTACGTCTCTATATAAGATACATGCGATAATGGTGCTAAAATTTGTCCTAATATTGATACACTTTCAGTGTTATCAAATCACTCCTCACCTTAGGGCATGAATTTCCTGTTGTCAAGAATAGTTGATAGATCTATGATCCTTAGTTGTTCCATCCATGTGATTCCCGGTATCCCGGACACCCGTAGTGTTTGTCATATCCGACTTTATCCCCAACCTAGTATCGTTGTCACCATTTAGATTAGTTTTAGGAATTTAGGATCATATCCCCTTCTATCTCTAATTGTATTAGTTTAGTTTTATTCTTAGTTTGGCTGCCTTAGTCCCCAGAGATCGACCCTGGTACTACACGATCCGTATACTTGCGGTGAAGTGGATTAGGATAATTTATAACTCGTGTTTGCACAACATCAAGTTTTTGACGCCGTTGCCGGGGACTAATAACGGCCTAGACTAGGAATTAGCTAGATTAAGATCTAGTCCTTTCCTGAGTCTTTGTTTGTTTGTTTGTTTTTCGTCTTTGTTTGTTTGTTTTTCCCTTTATCGAGTCTTTTCTATCTACCGCGGATTTACGCTTTGGTGTTTTGTTTCTTGTTGTGCAGGAGACTTGTAT
>CM071866.1:11994612-12015412 GCA_036759665.1 Gynandropsis gynandra
TGTTCTTGCTCTTTTCGCCGGTGGAGGTTCAACATATGGCGCAGACTCCTTCGATAAAGGTCCATCACCTGCATAAAATTTACCTCATTAAACATAATGCGACCAATGGGACCAATGTGACCTATGCGACCAATGGGACCAATGTGACCTATGCGACCAATGGGACCAATGCGACCTATGCGACCTATGCGACCCATGCGACCCATGCGACCTATTATCCCAATGCGACCAATGGGACCAATGCGACCTATGCGACCTATGCGACCCATGCGACCATTTGACTTTAGCGACCCAGTGACACATGCGACATATGAAACCCATGCGACTCTAACGACCCTGCGGCTTATGCGACCCTACGACTCTAACGACCCTACGGCTTATGCGACCCTACGACTTATATGTCTCGATGGAAATTGACACTCAAATGGCCTTTTCACTAAATATTACTTACTTGGTGGAACTCCATCAGGAGCAAGGTTTCTTGACACTGGATTTGGACGTCGAAGGAATTCAAAAGCAAAATCACCAACAGTGTCGGAAGATTGGGTTTCGGTGATCGCAACTTTCTCGGCAGCCTTTGATTTTGGATTAGGCACATGAATCTCGACATCCCTTAGAAGGTCTCTTACGGCGTTGATGATTCTCTTCTCCGACTTCCTTATTTCCCCTATTAATTTCTTCTCCAGTGTCAGAGGGACTGCAGCATCAGCATCAGCATCAGCATCACTCACGCACTCCTTCCTCTTAGTCCCTTTTTCCTGCAAAATGACCAATTACGAATACATTATACTTCTACCGACCTAAGCGACTCATGCGACTCAACCGACCCATGCGACTCAACCGACCCGTGCGACCCTCAACCGCCGTGTGCGACCCATGCGACTCAAACGACCCTCATACACTCCGCGACACTCAAACGACCATTGCGACCTAACCGACTCACTGACACTGACACTCACCCGTTTCAAATCAATAAACTGAGTCTAAGATGGTCATGAAACTACTGCGACCCTTGCTACTCAACCGACTCACGGAGTCGAAGATGTTCATGCAACTCCTGCGACCCTTGCGACCTAACCGACTCACTGACACTGACACTCACCCGTTTCAAATCAATAAACTGAGTCTAAGATGGTCATGAAACTACTGCGACCCTTGCTACTCAACCGACTCACGGAGTCGAAGATGTTCATGCAACTCCTGCGACCCTTGCGACCTAACCGACTCACTGACACTGACACTCACCCGTTTCAAATCAATAAACTGAGTCTAAGAGTCGACCCTTGCTACTGCGACCCTTGCTACTCAACCGACTCACGGAGTCGAAGATGTTCATGCAACTCCTGCGACCCTTGCGACCTAACCGACTCACTGACACTGACACCCATTTCAAATCAATAAACCATTTTGTGACTCGAAAGCTTGCAAAACCCTAGAAATCGAACTACTTACACTTATTGACGCCATTGAAGATTGACTCGTGCTCTCTTCGTGCTCTCTTCGCCAGTTTCCTTCTCGCCAACTTCAAATCGTTCGCCAACTTCAAATCGTTCCCTCTCAAGTTCGAAATCACTTATTTCTTTCTTGCTATCAACTTTTAAACAGGTTTCACGGTGAAAAACTGTTCGGCTTTCTCGTTTTCGGCAGTTTTTCACGTCGAAAAACTACCGAACTTCCATTTTTCCACGTTCCAACGTTAAGGGAAAAATTGTCTTTTCCTCAATTTTTATTTTTCGGATTTAATAATTATTTTGGGGAAGGGTATTTTTGAAGTGATTTAGCCCTTTGAGGGTATTTCTGATATTCCGCCATATAAAGTCACAATAATTGTTAGAAAGGGAATTTTGTTGTAAAAGAAGATAATTATTTATTTAAGAAGATTTCTCAAGTATACATTACAAATGAAGTTGCCTTTATTTATTAGGTTTCAAGTTAGATGAAGTGACAAACAAAATAGATGAAGAGATAAGATAGTCATAATTAATAGAATTAAAGAGTGATAAAGTGTGAGAATAAATAAAGAAGATGAAGAGTTGGAGAAACTCAAAAGAATTTCTAATAATTATTATTGTTTTACAATACTTCCCATTGAATGTCTATTGAGTAAAAAGAATGTGTCTCGTTAAACCTTTTACTAGATAAAAAAACCTGTAGAAAAAAACCATAGCAAATGAAAAAATACATATTCTTAATGATATGCAATAGATATGTTGGCTCGTTGAAAACTTTTCCTAAAAAAATCTAATAGGAAAAAAATAGTAAAGGGAAAAAGAGTGCAATATATATCTTTTATCCCCTGATAAGATCATCATTTTATATCTTTCAAACGACGCATTCCGATTAAGTAAACCATCTTCTCAAATAATCTCGTAGGTAGTGCCTCAGTGAATAAATTTGTTGGATTCTCACTAGACTTTATTTGTTGAACATCTATTTCACCATTTTGTTGAAGATCATGAGTAAAGAAAATTTTAGGTGAAATATGTTTTGTCTTGTCACCTTTAATGTAACCATATTTTAATTGAGCTATGCATACAATATTATCCTCAAATAATATTGTGGGGTTATTTTTATCAATTGGAAGACCACATGACTCCCTACTGTATTGAGATACCGATCTCAACCAAACGCATTCACAACTTACCTCGTGAATTGCTAATATCTCTGCATGATTTGAGGAAGTGGCTACCAATGTTTGTTTTATAGAACGCCATGAGATTGTGTTTCTCCCACAAGTAAATACATACCCAAATTGAGATCGAGCTTTATGAGGATTTGACAAATATCCAGTATTTGCATAACCAATCAAATTTGGTTTTGATGAGTTACAATAATATAAGCCCATATCTATGGTCTATCGAAGATTTCTAAAGATATGTTTTACACCATTCCAATGTCTTCGAGTTGGTGAGGAATTATATCTTACCAATAAACTTACTGCAAAAGATATATTAAGATGTGTATTATTAGCAAGATACATTCGTGCTCCAATAACACTAAGTATGGTACTTCAGGGCCAAATAATTTTTCATTTTCCTCATGTGGTCTAAAGACATCTTTATTAATGTCTAATGACCTTACTATCATCGGAGTACTTAAAGGATGTTATTTGTCCATGTAAAACCCTTTAAGTACTTTTATATTCCACCTTTCAGACGATCAATTTGAAAACCAAAACAAAATTTTGTTTGTCCAAGATCTTTCATTGCAAATTTTTTTAAAACATTATATAGCTTGTGATAACTCTTCAAGAGTTCTGATCACATTTGAATTATCAACATAAACCACAATTATGACAAATTTTTATTTTGAACCTTTTATTAATACACATGGCATATAAGATCATTTTATATCCTTCTTTTATCAAATATAGACGGTTATACCACATCCGTCCAGATTGTTTCAGCCCCCATACAATGCTTTGTTTAATTTAACGGAATATATTTATCGAGAATTATTATATGCTTCTAGAATTTTAAATCTTTCAGGGATTTATATATATATATATATATATATATCATGGTCTAACGTGCAATCAAAATAAGTCGTAACCACATCCATGAGGTTCATTTCAAGTCTTTCAATCATTGCTAGACTTATCAAATGTCAAAAAGTTATTACATCCACCACATGCGAATATGTTTTTTCATAATCAACAAAAGGAATTTGGGTAAAACCTTGAACAAAAAGTCTTGATCTTATATCGAACAATCTTATTTTCTCATTTCTTTTTCGTACAAATACCCATTTATTGCCAACTAGTTTGATTCTTTCAGGTGTTTGGACTATTGGTCCAAAAACTTATTGTTTTTAAACGAGTCTAATTCAAACTTGATTGCATCTTCCATATTGTCCAATCATTTCTATTTCTACACTCTTCTATAGAGGTAGGTTCATGATCCTTGTTTTCATTTATTATATCGCGCGCTATATATCAACAAAAATATCGTCGACAATTATTTCTTTTTGGTTCCATCTTCTTCCTGTATTGATATAGTTAATTGAGATCTCTTCATTTTCATCGATTTCAGGTACCTGATTACTTTCATCATTAACTACACCAACAATCTCTTCTAGAGATACGTCATTGTTTTGACCATCATAATTATTTGCTCATTTTCTTTTTCGAGGAAGTTTATCTTTGGAACCAAGTGGTCTACCATGCTTCAGGCATGTCTTAGACTCACTAGAAATTATAGGTTGTCCTTCGAGGACATTTATTCTGATTGAAGCATTGACAACTAGAATGTGAGATTTTGTAACTCTTTCTAGTGAGTGAATGCATCTGGAAATTGATTCACAATACCGTGCAAATGAATTATCCTTTGAACTTCTAAATCACTCTCTTTTGTTCGAGAATCTAAATTTTTCAATGATGACACATTGCATGATATATCTTTCTCCAACTATTTGTTACTTTTCCCTAATATTAGGAATAATGACTCATCAAAATGACAATCTGCAAATCTTGTAGTGAAAACATCTCCCATCATTGGTTCAATATATTTGATTATAAACGAAGATTCGTACCCAACATATATTCCCAATCTCCTTTGAGATCTCATTTTGTTCGTTGTGGTGGATTAATTACGACATATATCGCATATCCAAAAATTATCCAATGAGAAATATTTGGTTCTTGATAATAAACTAAATGTAAATGAGAATTATCATGATAGTTAGTTGGCCGAATGCGAATAAGTTGTGCTGCATGCAAAAACAACATGACCCCAAACCCAATTAGGAAGATTGGATTTCTTTAGTATTGGTCTTACAATCCATTGAATTCGCTTTATAAACGATTCTGCTAGACCATTTTGAGTATGAACATAAGCTATAAGATGTTCTACTATTATACCAATCATCATACAATAAGTCACAAAAGGTTGTGACATGAATTCTCCAGTATTATCAAGATAAATTGTTTTAATCGGATGATCAGAAAAATGTACCCATAATCGTATTATTTGTGCAAGTAATCTTGCAAAAACCAAATTACGAGACGATAATAAACACATGTGTGACCATCTTGTTGATGTATCAATTAATACCATGAAATATCGAAATGATCCATACGTTGGATGAACCGGGCCATATATATCACTCTGGATTCTTTCTAGAAATGATAACGATTCATTTCTTATTTTTGCTGATGATGACCTTGTTATTAGCTTTCCCTTTGAGCAAGCAACATAAGAAAATTCATGGGATTGCAAAATCTTCTGGTTTTTCAATGAATGACCACATGAATTCTCAATAGTTGTTCGCATCACCGTTGAATCGGGATGACCTAATCGATCATACTAAACATTGAAATTATTTGTAAACTTCTGGTTTTCAAAATTAGTAAACTTCGGGTTTATTTATTATATGTTTCAATCATCTCAATAGATGTTTAACATAAACCAGATGAGAAAACGAGTAACTTTTCTAACACACGCCTCTTACCAAGCATAGTTGAGGTAATACAAAGGTATTCAATGCATTTTTAATTCATAGTTTCAATGTGATATCCATTCATACGAATATCCTTGAAACTTAACAAATTTCTTGAAGACTTTAGTGAATGTAATGCATTATCAATGATAAAATTTGTGTCTTTTGGCATCATAAAAATTACTCTTCCAGAGTCCTCAATAATTTTTGTACATCCCGATATGGTATTGACATGTGCTTGATCATTTCTTAAATTTGAAAAATATTTCTTTTCTTTAAGAATGGTGTGTGTAGTAGCACTGTCCACGACACATAAATATTTATCTTCGATCTTCATTTGATTTATATTCATAATCTATATAAATAGAAAATAAACACGAATAAATAAACATTAGATTTGAAAAACTTATATTGTTGCATAAATTATTAAAATAAAGAAGACTAAAAGTTCAACGCAACTTAGAAAAAGAAAACATCATTAAAAACACATAACTTATAATATTGAAATAGAAAAATGATAAACTTTTTGATCACTTCTGATCATTTACATCTTCGGGATGTATAAGGAAATCGGTAATGTCAAGGGACATCAGATCATCTATGCCTTCCATAAACTTGTTGGAGTCATCCAATCCTTCAATAAGCTTGTTGGAGTCATCGACAAAGAAATTAGCTTCAACATCATTTCCTCCATTCTTTAATGACTCTTGGTAGAGGTTTACAAAATGCTTAGGAGTACGACAAGTACGCACCAATGTCCATGCATCCCACATCGGTGGCAAATACTTTCTTTCTTATTCTTGTCTCCATCATTATTCACTCGAAATTACTTTTTAGTATTGTAATTGCTTGGTCCACCGTGGGAATAACCTCTACCTTTTCCTCGTCCACGTCCATGTCCACGAGCGCGGCCACGATCACGATAATTGTTAAATTCTACAACATTCGTTTTAGGGAATGAAGTAGAACCAGTGGGACGAGATTCATGATTTTTCATCAATAACTCGTTATTTTAATTGTTAAATACTCGTTACTTTTTAGTATTGTAATTGCTTGGTCCACCGTGGGAATAACCTCTACCTTTTCCTCGTCCACGAGCGCGGCCACGATCATGATAATTGTTAAATGCTACAACATTCTTTTTAGGGAATGAAGTAGAACCAGTGGGACGAGATTCATGATTTTTCATCAATAACTCGTTATTTTTGCTCAATAACAAGGAGATCATTATAACAAATTATAGTTTGATCTGATCTTTCATAATCATGAAAAGAAATATCAGATCAAACTATATCACAATCTTTTGTGACTTATTGTATTTACATTGGGATAAAGGTAGAACATTATGTACCATATGTTCATACTCAGAACGGTCTTTGCAGAATCTTTTATAAAAAGAATCCAATGGATTGCAAGACAATTGCTTATGAAATCTAATCTTCTCGTTTGGGCATGGGGACATGCAGTTTTGCATATAGTGCAACTAATACGTATCCGACCAACTAGTTATAATGAACATTCCCCCTTACAATTCGTTCATGGCTATGAGCCAAATATTTCCCATTTACGTATTTTTGGATGCGCAGTATATGTCCCAATTAATCCATCACAACGAACAAAAATGGGACCTAAAAGGAGGATGGGAATCTATGTTGGGTATGAATCTCCTTAGATAATTAAATATATTGAACCAACGACAGGAGACATATTTACTATAAGGTTTGCAGATTGTGATTTTGATGAATCATTATTCCCAACATTAGGGGGAGGAAACAATTGGAAAAGGAAATATCATGGAATGTATTATCATTAAAAGGTTTAGATCCTCGAACAAAAGAAAGTGAACTAGAAGTCCAAAAGATAATACATTTACAAGGTATAACAAATCAATTGCCAGACGCATTTGCTAACCATGATAGAGTTACAGAATCTCATATTCCAGCTATAAATGCTCCGATAAGAATTAAAATCCCAGAAACAAATGCAAAAATTGCTAGTGAGTCTGAGACACGCTTGAAACGTGGTAGACCACTTGGTTCCAAAGATTAAACATCCTCGAAAAAGAAAAGGAGCAAATTGTCATGATGGTTAAAACAAAGATGTCTCTTCTGAAAAGAGACTGTAGATATAATTAATGATGAAGAGAAACAGGTACCTAATGAGAATGAATAGATCTCGATTAATTATATCAATACAGGAAAATTTTAGAACCGAGACAATACAATCGCCGACGATATTTTTGTTTATAACCTAGCCCGCGATATAACAAAAGAAAATGAGGATCATGAACCTACCTCTTTTGAAGAGTGTAGAAGTAGAACTGATTGACCAAAATAGAGAGAGACAATCAATCCTGAATTAGAATCGTTTGAAAAACGAGGAGTTTTCGGACCAGTAGTCCAAACACCGTAATGAATTAAACCTGTGGGTAATAAATGAGTCTTTGTACGAAAGAGAAATGAACAAAATGAAATTGTTCGATACAAATCAAGACTTGTCGCTCAAGGTTTTACCCAAATTTCCGGTATTGATTATGAATCAACATATTCTCCCGTGGTGGATGCAATAACATTTCGATATTTGATTTGTTTGGCAAATAATAAAAGACTTCAAATGCGCCTCGTGGATGTGGTAACAACTTATCTATATGGTTCATTAGACCATGATGTATATATATATATGTATATATATATATATATATATATATGAAAATCCCTGAAGGATTTAAGATGCATGAATCACATGATAATAATTCTCGCGAGATATACTTTGTTAAGCTCAACAAAGCTTTGTATGGATTGAAACAATCTAGACGAATATGGTACAACCGCTTGAATGAATATTTGATAAAAGAAGGATATAAAAATGATCCTATATATCCACGTGTTTTCATAAAAGGTTTAAACTCAAAGTTTGTTATAATTGTGGTATATATTGATGATTTAAATGTGATCGGAACTCCTGAAGAATTATCGCAAGCTATGCAATGTTTAAAAAATGAGTTTGAAATGAAAGACCTTGGGAAAACAAAATTTTGTTTAGGTCTTCAAATTGAGCATGTGAAAGGTGGAATATTTTTTTCATTAATCAATTTATATAGAAAAAGCACTTAAAAAGTTTTACATTGATAAATCACATACTTTAAGTACTGTGATGGTAGGAATGTCATTAATAAAAATGTCTTTAGACCGCGTGAGGAAAATAAAGAATTACTTGGTCCTAAAGTACCAAATCTTATAAAGCTCGATCTCAATCTGGGTATGTATTTGCTTGTGGGGGAACCACAATCTTATGACATTCTATAAACCAAACATTGGTAGCCACTTCATCAAATCATACAGAGATATTAGCAATTCACGAGACAAGTCGTGAATGCGCATTGTTTTGAGGATAATATTGTATGCATAATTCAATTAAAAGATGGTTAAATTAAAGGTGATAAGACAAAACATATTTCACCTAAATGTTTCTTTACTTATGATATTCAACAAAATGGTGAAATATATATTCAACAAATAATGTCTAGTGAAAATCCAACAGATTTATTCACTAAGGTACTAACTACGAGATTATTTGAGAAGATGATTTATATAATCGAATATGTCGTCTGAAAGATATAAAATAATGATCTTATCGGGGAAAAAAAGATGTGCATTGTACTCTTTTTTCCTTTACTAAGTTTTTTCTATTAGATTTTTTTAATAAAGTTTTTTAACGACAAAATATCTATTGCATATCATCAAAAATATATATTTTTTTCCTTTACTAGATTTCTTTTCTAACTAGTAAAAAGTTTTAAAGATACATTATTTTCAATCAATAATAAATTCAAGAGGTATTATTATAAAATAATGATAATTACATAATATATTTTGAATTTCCCCATCTCTTCGTATTCTCTATTTCCTTTTTCACTTTCCTTTTTTCAATTATTCCTTAATTGTATGAATTATAACCACCTTATAACCACCTCTGAATCTAACTTGTAAATCTATAGATAGAAATAGAAACATTTATTACTTGAGAAATCTTTTGCTCTATGTCGTCTTACATGTCCTTTAATTTTATTTTGCAACATCAGTATTATAATTTTCTTTTCGTTGCTCTCATTTACATCTCAATACCTTTTGATTCCTCCGGCCACTTTCTATTTGACGAGAAGAGAGAGAAGCTACAACAATGGCGAAATCGAGCGCCGATGATGGTGAGCTCCGGCGAGCTTGCGAGACGGCGATCGAAGGCACGAAGCAGCAGATCGTCATGTCGATCCGCGTTGCCAAGAGTCGTGGGATCTGGGGAAAGTCCGGAAAATTGGGCCGACAAATGGCCAAACCTAGGGTCCTTGCTCTTTCCGGTTATGTCTCTAGTTCATTTTGCGCATTTGAAAATAGATTTGATTAGCATTTGCGAATTCTGCTTTCTCTGCCTTAAATTTCTCGTTGATCTTCGCTTCTGTCTGATATTTTGAGCCATAATGTTTATATGATGTACTAGAGTGTGGATTATAAATTACAGTGGTCATCATTTCGTTTAAAACAAGAATTGAATTGGCCAACGGATCAAACGGATTCATCCAAATAGTTGGATAGGACAAGAATTTTTAGAGCTTCAGGAGGTTATCCTCTCTAATAGTAGGATTTTGGATATGTTTAATGACTGTGTACCCTTTACTGAGGCCTTTCCTTAAGGATTGTCTGCATTGCCAATTATCTTCACATTCGTGTTAGTGTTACTGACGGACTGAGATTCGGGCTATCCTTTCTGCAGTGAAATCAAAGGGTCAGCGGAAGAAAGCATTTCTACGGGTAATGAAGTATTCAACTGGAGGTGTTCTTGAGGTAATGTTTATTTTCTTGATACAAATTGGAGTTTCTTGTGAAATTGGCATGGCTGATCAACTTAGATGGAAGAAAAACCATGTGATAATGATCTGACTTATGTAAGTTCATGTTAATTCATGATGTTTCAATTTTTTCGTGTTTATTCAGCCTGCTAAAATGTACAAACTCAAGCATCTTTCAAAGGTGGAAGTCGTAACTAATGATCCAAGTGGATGCACTTTTACCCTGGTACTGCTAAAGATTCCGTTTTTACCTGCAATCTCTTAATAGTCTACATGAAGAACTTACCAGTAGGGTCAAATTAATAGTACATATCAATAGTTGTATTATTATGTTCAATATTCATATTCCGTAGGCTTTTTCTAATGAAAAGTCTTTTAGGGGTTTGATAATCTCAGGAGCCAGAGTGTTGCTCCACCCCAGTGGACCATGCGCAATGTTGATGACAGGTACTGCATTCAGGAATTAATATGTTACATCAAGATGATGTGATGGGTAGATGATAACTGATTATAATATTTTCGATGTCGTTTGGTTCATTATTGACAAATTTGGTTTCTTATCTTAATGTAGAAACCGACTTCTAATTTGCATATTAAATATATGCAAGGACGTATTGGGCCGCCTTCCAAAAGTTGTTGGTATCGATGTTGTGGAGATGGCACTTTGGGCTAAGGTTTGGTTTATAAATCTTTTGCTTCAAAATTTTGGTTTAGGTTAATTATATTATTAAATGAATACTCTGTTTCTGTGCATACTTTTAGTTCCTCTCCTTCATTTGTCTCTCCTTTCTTATTTGGAAGTCTTCAGTCTCGGAGTTTCCTTGATAGATCAGTTACCCATTGCTGTCATTGACTCTGCTATGATTTTCCTTTTTGTCCTAATTATTGGTCTAGGAAAACACTCCCACAGTCACTACTCAAACGACTACGCAAGACGGGCTAGGGTCCGTAGCTGCTGCAGTGACAGAAAGTGACTTGAAAGTCACTGTTGAGAAAGAACTTGTCTCTCAAGCAGAAGAAGAGGACATGGAGGCTATGTTGGGAACGTATGTGTTTTGCTTTATGTTCTAACTGTCATTTGGGTTTACATTCTCAGACTCATACGTATCTGCATGCATGTATAGTTTAAAGCCGGTATATACATTATAATTAAACCGGTATATATATAGTTTAAAGGTCCATACTGTGTCATTACAAGTTTAGCAAAGAGAAAAATGGCATGCACAATATTCCCATATAGGATTTATCGTAAGTATTGAAATCAGCTAGAGGTCATCTTGAATTCCTGCCTCAAAATCATGAAATTTGACAAATCAGGTTCTTGATCGGTCTAGATAGGATGTCCATCATGATGCCAATTATCTGAACTCCTCTATATTTTATCCTTATATGTTGTGTCCACTTCAAAATAAACTAATCCGTTTCTCTTTTAAAATCAATTGGCATGAGTTCAATTCTGAAATTCTCAGTTTCCTCAATTGTACTTGGTTATGCAGCTAATTTGCCATTTTGAAGTTCATGATTTTAGTCCTATACTTATCCTGATGAGGTGTACAGTTATGTCATGGGCATTGGGGAAGCTGAGGCATTTTCTGAAAGATTGAAGCGAGAGCTTCAAGCTCTTGAAGCAGCAAATGTACATGCGATTTTGGAAAGCGAACCACTTGTAGATGAGGTAATTTCTTTCGTACCAAATCATTGTTGTCAAAATTCTTTTTGTTATGTTGAAAGTTTGCTCTTTTTTTGTTCTGAAGAAGACTTTTGATTTTCTTGTTTAATTTTTATTATTGCCCCTTTTTAGGTTTTGCAAGGACTTGAAGCTGCAAGTAATATTGTTGATGACATGGATGAGTGGTTGGGAATCTTCAATGTAAAACTTAGACACATGAGGGAAGACATTGAATCGGTAGGAAGCAACATTTAATTAAATGAGCTTTTGTGTCGTAGCTTAGATCCTTGTGCAGATCTATTGTGAGAATATTGTTTATGCGCTTAAGAAACTTTTGTTATATGTTGTCCCCAAATTCATGGCATAGACATTGATTTAGAATCTTTGAGGTCTGGCACATTGCAAACGTAGATAATTGTAATCATATACATATAAAATTATAGCAATGATATACCAATCGGCTTATTCTTCCTAATTGCTTTTGAAATATCTGGGGGTATGTAATATTCTTCAGATGTTTGAGTTCTGTAGCTTTATTCATCAGCTCATACCTTTCTCTGGTGGTATTCAGATAGAAACACGCAACAACAAGTTGGAGATGCAATCTGTGAACAATAAAGTTCTCCTAGAGGAACTTGATAAGCTTCTTGAGAGATTGTGTATTCCTTCTGAGGTCTGTTCTCCATTCCAATTAGCAATATGATCATCTCTATTATTTTTAAATTTCTTTATCGTTCGTCTATTTGGTTATTTATTGAAATTTTTGTTGCTTGTAGTATGCAGCATCCCTGACAGGAGGCTCATTTGACGAAGCACACATGCTTCAAAACATCGAAGCCTGCGAATGGTTAGCCAAAGCTATAAAGGCTCTTGAAGTGCCCAACTTAGATCCAATCTATGCGAAAATGCGAGCTGTATGCACTTAGTCTTTTCTTCTTCTGTTTTTTGTTTCTGGCTATTCCTCACAACGTTTCCCAATCCTAAAAAAAGAAAAAAAAAAGTCATTACTGTGAAAGTAGATAAATATGAAATCCAAATCATGCTTGTTGTTGGTGAAAGTGTCTAGACACATGTTAGCATTATTCTTAATTTTGCAGGTGAACAGGCTTTATTTACTTGGTCATTTGTCAACTTTTTTCTGTATTTTAGTACATAGGTTAAATTCAGTTTATTAGGAAATAAAATTGAAGGTTGGTCTCAATCATTTGTAAAGATGTCTGACTTATGTGTCGTGTCACCTTTATCTGAATTTTGGCTATCGTCAACCTTTTCCTTCAGGTAAAAGAGAAACGAGCAGAACTTGAAATATTAAAAGCTACTTTTGTAAGACGAGCTTCTGAGTTCTTGAGAAACTACTTTGCTAGTTTGGTAGATTTCATGATCAGTGACAAAAGCTACTTTTCTCAGGTACTTCTTTTGCAAATGTTCAATCATTCTGTTATGAACCTCTATGATAATGGTTCTGAATATATTTAAAGTGCATGTGTTAAACAGAGAGGGCAGCTGAAGAGGCCTGATCATGCTGATTTGCGGTATAAATGCAGGACATATGCTCGTCTTTTGCAACATTTAAAGGTCGAACTAGAAACGACTTCAGAAAATTTTAATAATTCAGTGCTCTGTGTTCCTTTTTTCTGAATGATTTTCCTTTCTTTTACAGAGTCTTGATAAGAATTGTTTGGCACCTTTGAGAAAAGCATACTGCAGTTCCCTGAACTTACTTCTTCGCCGAGAGGTCAGAAACAAAAGTTTAAGTTCGACTACAGGTCTAGTGGAATGCTTAGTTAGTTGAAGTTGCTAAACAAAATGTTTGCCAGAAATACCCGAAAGGGATTTCCTTCCACAACAAATGTTCCTTACATCTTTACCAATAAAGCATCTAGTTATTGGCTCGTCATTGAAGTTTTGCTCATTTGGAATCACTAGGCCCGTGAATTTGCAAATGAACTCCGTGCAAGCACAAAAGTGTCGAGAAACCCTACTGTGTGGCTTGAAGGCAATACAGGCTCCAGTCAGAATGCTAACACAGATACTTCTGCTGTCTCGGATGCTTATGCAAAAATGTTAACAATCTTTATCCCACTTCTTGTAGATGAGGTCATTGTCATTCCTATGTTTCTCTATATATAGATCCTGACTTACAATGTACTTAAAACTTAATTATCAATTACTTCACTCTGCAGAGTTCTTTTTTTGCTCACTTCATGTGTTTTGAAGTACCAGCCCTTGTCCCACCGGGAGGTGCTGCCAATGATAATAGGAAACCGTCCAATGATGAAGATGACAATGATGATGATGATTTAGGGATCATGGACATTGATGAGAATGACAAGAATCCTGGTTATCCCTAATTCCCTCCACCATTAGGACAGTTTTGTGCATCTTCAAATTATAGGTTCTTTGGTTTTTGGATCTCCATAATTCAAAACATGTTTGGAAGCTAAAGGGTATTGATTTTGTAGGTAAAACCTCAGCAGACCTGGCTGCTTTAAATGAGTCTCTTCAAGATTTGCTTGATGGAATCCAGGTGAGATGTACCGCATGATTACTAACTACCTTTACCATATTAGATTGGAGGTGCAAGTTTTTATTTTCACTAAAGCAATTTTAGAGCATCTTATTATCATTACTAATATATAGATCTGGGCCATGCAATTGCAGGAAGATTTCTATGCTGTTGTTGACTGGGCATATAAAATAGATCCTCTACGCTGCATATCAATGCATGGGACAACTGAACGATATCTATCCGGTCAGAAGGCTGATGCAGCAGGATTTGTTCGACTTTTGCTTGGTGATCTCGAGTCGAGGATTTCTATGCAATTCAGTCGTGTATGTTTGTTCATATGTATTTTTTGTTTGCTTCGATTCTGCCTTACTATTCTGCTAACCATCTCGACTCAACTTTGACTGCAGTTTGTGGATGAAGCTTGTCACCAAATTGAGAGAAACGAACGCAATGTAAGACAGATGGGGGTCTTACCATATATTCCAAGGTATTGGGGAAAATTGTCACATTTTACCATGTTAAAAATTTTATTCCCTGGCAGAACATTTGTTCTTGGCTGTTGAGCGATACCACTTGGTCAGAGAAGAAACTGTACATGAAATCCATGAAATTTTATATATCAGTGATTCTACATCTTCTTCTTTCTTATCCTTTAATGTTCCTTAAAGCTATTCTGACATGGTTTTTTCATATCCATAGATTCGCTGCTCTTGCTACTCGTATGGAACAGTACATCCAAGGACATTCAAGGGATTTGGTTGATCAGGCATACACAAAATTTGTGAGTAATGTTATTTCTATGGTGTAGAAGAGCTCAGCTAGTAAAATTATGTGAGATGAACGATGCAATTAGATTGTGTTTGTCATGTCATATAATATCATACGACCTCTAATAATTTCAGATCATAGTTCTATGCAATGTATGAGTCTGAGTTTCCACCATTGGGTCGTTTTGTGCCACCATTCTCTTGAGAAGAATAAAAGATCTAGAATAGAAACAAACCCTATCTTTCTTCGTTGTATAATGGTAATACATTCTTCCTTTTGTCAACGAAGTCTGATTGGTGGTGTCCTTCAGGTAAGCATAATGTTTGTGACTCTGGAGAAAATTGCGCAACAAGATCCTAAATATGCCGATATTCTCCTTTTGGAAAACTATGCAGCTTTTCAAAATAGGTACACTTTTCCCCTTTTCCAGAGTTTTGTGTTCGTGTTGATCAGAAATTTGATACTTTTTTGGCCCTTTCGCGCGTCTGAAAACCAGTTCCTGTGTGCAGCCTGTATGACCTGGCTAATGTTGTGCCCACATTAGCAAAATTCTATCACCAGGCAAGTGAAGCATATGAACAAGCATGTACCCGCCACATCAGCATGATAATTTATTTCGTAAGTATTACTTCCCTTCTATCTCATTCTCCGTTCGTGCAATGTTGCGGCCACTAACTTATAGTTTTGTTTGATGTTTGTTGAAACGATAATTTTTCTTCTCTAGAGTTGAGCGTATAACAGTTTGGTTTGCATGTTATTGTCTCTGCAGCAATTTGAAAGACTTTTCCAGTTTGCTAAAAGGATTGAGGACTTCATGTACACTATTGCACCAGAAGAGGTTAGTTAATTAGTCGTTTTACTGTTTCGTTGTCTCTTGTTACGATTCTCCACTACATATTACCTTTTTATGTATTCCTTGATCACAATCTTTATACATTCTGCACCGTTTCAGATACCGTTCCAGCTCGGTTTGTCAAAAATGGAACTCCGTAAAATGTTAAAATCGAGCCTTTCTGGGGTAAGCCGATATGTTCCTTCCACTGTATCGTTCACAAATCTTAAAAACGCACACCTCTAAACTCTTTCCTTTCTAGGTCGACAAGTCTATTGCTACTATGTACAAGAAATTGCAGAAGAATTTAACATCAGAGGAGTTGCTGCCCTCATTGTGGGACAAATGCAAGGTACTTAACGAATTCGAACTCCAAAGAAATAATATTCATTCCATTTCGTTGCTTTAGTTCTTCTGATTTATTTGATGTTGTATTTGAATTCAACAGAAAGAATTTCTGGACAAGTACGAGAGCTTTGTGCAGCTCGTAGCCAAAGTCTACCCCGGCGAAAAAGTCCCATCTGTCACTGAAATGAGAGAGCTTCTTGCAAACATGTAAAAAGGAGTTTGGTACGTTTACTTCGAGGACTGAACTGCATATACACGCCTGATATTTTGTCCAATGTTGAGCCTATTTTCAAAATTTCCGCCATTAGCTCGATAGACCCTGTGGAAACACATCTTCTTGTCATATTTATGTCTGTCGTTGTATCTATGTATCTATCTCTCGTAAACGGGGCAATGAATTTAAAGAATGCCTATGCGTTACATTTTTCACTACTGCTTGGAAACATCATTATTACTCCTAGAGACATACAATCTGGAGAAGAGGAACATCGAAACCCTGAAGCAAGCAAGGTCTAAGCATGTGACTAAAGGAGTCGTCTTGAACTTCTCCAGCATCCCAACATTTAGTATCATAACCACTGCATACCCTATTCTCGACTTCGCCTGAGAGATCGACCCTATCTCCATCCCTGACGGGAGTATCTGAAGCATGTAAAACATTACATCATCGGAACGGGTAATAGACTAATAGTAATCTGATTAGCCATATTTTGTCTGAGTCGAAATCTTTGGGAACTGATGTGTTACATACCTTTATATGGAAGAGGCCAAACAGATTACTTCTGCTTCCGATGAACACATGTTGTAGATACTCATACCGAGAACTAGCATGGATGTACCAAGCAAGAACATGTCTATGGCCACAAAGGGTAAGTAGAGTTAGTTCCGTCAAATGAAACAACGATTGTACCTATAGCTTCGATTAAGATGTACCGTATGTTCCCCTGCTCCATTCAATAATCTGTTAAAATTGTGCAAGTATGATTCCAGCACGAGAAAGCAACCCTAAAAGACAACAATTCCCGGTCTTCAGACAATATGACCATTATGAAATTTTACAATAACATGTGCACACAATACAATTCGAGAGCAGCTATCTCTATCGGTTAGTAGAAATACAATGTTTTTTTTTTCATTTTGGGGTTTAGCACTCGCATTCTAGGACGAACTAACATATGCGGGGACCATGACCGAGCATAATGGGCCATGTTCTACGGAATTCTATACGGGTTTTAGAAGATGAATCCGAAGAATAAATTACCTCTAGGAAGCAAGGTATTGGGCCTAATAATGTTCCTACGGTAGCCAATACGGTGAAGAATCTACAATAAATTATCAGCTGCCTACAAACATTCTAATTTCATAAGATTATCACATCTACATTCTCATAATTCTATATCAAACCAAGCATTTGCAATGTAACATCACGTACTATTGTTACTTTTCATTGCCAATCCTACGTACTTTTATCAGAATGACTGTGTTTCTCGTATAAAACAAAGTGTTTACTAGTTTATCAGTAAGTTTTAATTTTCTCTGATGTAAGCCGGTGGAAGGATCAAGATTGTAATCGTCTTCTCATGTTTAGTATAATTATCTTAGGATCAAGTTGGTCATGGTCGAGATGCAGATAACTCACATCAAGTTACTAAACTCGTAAAATCGTGGCGTTCTTTGTTCTTCACAAAACAAATGATTCAAAAGTTTGATTATCTTCAAGGAATTGGAGGAATTATAAGCAATCTTCTTCATGTAAATATACATCCTTTCATTCAACAAGTGGTATTAGTGCATTAGTTAACGTTCAAGGTATCGTTACTCGAAGGAAAGATTAGCAAGAAAGTAGTAGGAAGAATTAAAAGGCAGGTTGTCGAGAAGTTTTGAACAAGATCATTCAAGAAAGATGACGGCTTGCAAGTTACAAGGCAAAAAATACAAAAGCAAAGGTGATTTCACTTTGGATGGGAATTGTTTCAAATCCTGATATTCTTAAACTTCATGATGTCCAAAGTGAATACTACAATCTCCAAGAATGAGAAGATTGGAAAGATGTTACGTTAGGAGATGATGGGAAAACAACAAAAAAATCAGAGTGATATTGGGATATCAAAGGAAACGAGATATGAAAGAACGAGAAGAGTCAAAAATCAAGTCGAGCGATTAATGTGTATAAAGCACACATTGGTCTAGAATTCGGGTCAAGGGGTTCTTTGCTCGTGTGGAGCGCCTTCGGCTCATCCAGCTCCTTGCTCCTCTCAGCCTCCTCTACATGTAGACAAGTCATGTAAGGTTGGCTTAGCACCTCTTGTTGTCTTATGAGAGTCGTTTCCACTTATTTAACATTCATGTGAGCGAGTACATTCTAAATTTTCTTTTCCCATGCCCTTGTAACTAGTCTTTATATGTAATGTATCTGATCCATTGCCTTGCACTCATCATTCTCTCTTTCTTTAAAAGGATGTAAACTCAATTTAGACTGTCATTTGCATCAAAACGAGCCAAGTCAGCTACATTGAAAGTCAAACTGATAATGTATTCACCTAAAAACTCGATATTGTAGGCATTATAGTGAATGCGTTCGAGAACTCTGAAAGTTTCATCTCCTTGTGACATAAGCTACGATTTGTGCCGCTGTGGAAACTCTTCTTTGCACATATTCACCCATACCAAGTATTCAATTGGAAGATTAACTATCTTGTCTCTTGTTTATCTGCTTATCTCTTGGCTTCAGTGGTTTCTCTTTCCAAAACTTAACTTGAGAATCCTACAATAGTTTAGGAACAAGACTAGACAAAAATGTAGTTAAATCTTAAGGAAACAACTCCTTTTTGTGTAAGCACAATCATTGGCTGAGGTAACGGTAAAAGAGTCATATTCTTTCTTGCCCTCTTAGAAAGAAATCTTGCAGTCCTCACGTGTATACTCTCACGTGCCTTTTTTTATCTCTCTCACGGCCTCACAATTTTGGTGAACTAACTCAAGTTCACCCATTTTCTTACGTCTTTCATCCTTCTGCAGATGCGATTGATCTTCATATACTTCCTTGGGAGTGAGGGTACCAATCAAACTTACTTCTCCTTCAATTTGAATGTATATTTGTTTCTGAAGTGATATACACTTTAGGTGTTGGATCTTGGGACGCTTACAGAGAATTCGTTATTCTCGATCGCTCGAATAAGATTCGTTGTGTCAAGGAGGAACTCGTGACTAACCTAATAGCACTCTTCCAGAATTCATCTGTTAACAGTCGATGATGGTGGTTGATGTGGAGATTCTTTTGACTAACATATGGACACTCTTCAAGTGAGTTCATCTGTTGATGGTGGGTGATGTTGGTTGACAGTGAAGGTTATGATAACATATTGATCTATTAATCGTTGGGAAGATTTTCTTATCGTTGGGAATCTTTGGAAAAGAAAAGTAGATGATCTGTGGGATAAGATTGTATTGGACGATTTCTTAGCCTTTGGGGATGATTTCCTAGCCGTTGAAGAGGATAAAGAAAAATATTTATCTACCACATTTCCTTATATGTATCACCCGAGTCTATCGATTCTAGGTGTACAGATTGAGGTTCGATTCAATGTAGAAGACCGTTGTGAAATTTTTTGAGTTAGGGTCGAATCCTTTTTTTTTATCAAGATTCTCCCATGCCTCCTTCACTATCTCGACTGCCTTGTTCACAAGCTTATTACTCGTCCACATGTGAGTAAGCCGTGGAAAGGTTTTGTGTGCTTGGCTCCTTGAGTTAGCTCCTCGATTATATGATCCTCTTTTGGTTCCACTTCATGTTTGATGTCTTCATCATTCCCTCCTCCTTTCGAGTGTTTCTTTATCTAATTGTTATCACTTACATCGAAAGGGGATAGATCAGCAACATTAAATGTTGTAGACACGTTATGCTCATCTCGTAGTTCAAGGTGGTAGGCGTTGTCATTGATCCACTCTAGAACTCGAAATGTGACGTCTCCTCTTGGTGCTAGATTAATTAAACTCCTCTTCTCGAGGAATCTTTCTTGTCTCATGTGTAGTCACACCCAATCTCTTTCTTGGAACACCATACTTTTCCGCCCTTTGTTGGCTTATTTGACATATTGTTTCATCCTTCGCCTTATTTTTTCCTAAAATTTTTCATGTAGCTTCTTGATCAACATGACTTTCTTCTCGCTATTCCAAGTTGGCGATCTCTTTGCTTGGTAGGACTGAGAGGTCCAAGGGAGTGATGTGATTGAACCCATAGTTGACCTCAAATGATGAATGCTTTATGGTAGAGTGGTGTGCATGGTTGTAAGGGAACCCGACATGTTGTAGATAATCACACTGGTGTGGTGTAAACACGAGTTATAAATATTCCTAGACCACTTCATCGCAAGTATACGGATCGTGTAGTACCAG
>CM071866.1:12047164-12067284 GCA_036759665.1 Gynandropsis gynandra
ATGCAATTTCCGGTATCCCGTACACCCGTAATGTTCACCATATCTAGTCTCCTCCTTAACCTAGTTTCGTTGTCACCCTTAGGATAGTTTTAGGATAATTAGGACCACATCTCACTTTATCTTCTCTCATCTTAGTTTAGTTTCATTCTTAGTTTAGCTGCAATTAGTCCCTAGAGATCGACCCTGGTACTACAAGATCCGTATACTTGCGGTGAAGTGGACTAGGTTAATTATAACTCGTGTTTCCACACGTCAGTAAGCTTGGACCCAACAAAAGGATCTCACCATCGAGTTGGTTTTGGTTGAGATGCAGGTAACTCACCCGAATTATTGAACTCGTACAATCATCGTGTTCTTTTGTTCTTTGCAAAACATACGGCTCAAAAACTCATTTCTCTTTACATAATTACACAATTCAGAAACAATCTTCTTCGAGTAAATAGATCATTTCATTCAACACGTAACTTATACTAAATTGAGTGAACTAGTCTACTTTTAGCATCCCTAGTGAAAATTGTGATATGGGTTTATAATATGATGAATAGGTTATCACACTTTGGATTTAACAAGAGAATGAATGACTGTATTGTTATGAATTGGTGGAATTTCTCAGGGAATGTCTTACATTTTTGTGTCGTCGCTCCACGACCTTTCATAGGCTTTTAGTTTCATTCAAATGTTAGGTTAACTAACATGTATTATATACATTGTATATTGATGAGTATAATCGTTTTCTTTTTGGAGTAAGATGTAGAACATATTAAAAGCATTTCTCCATTACAAAAGGCAAAGACCATTCACAACTTGTCTCATGAATTGCTAATATCTTTGCATGATTTGATGAAGTGGCTACCAATGTTTGTTTTTAAGAACGCCATAAGATTGCAGTTACCCCAGAAGTAAATACATACCCAGATTGAGATCGAACTATATCAGGATCTGATAAATATCCAACATCGTGCTAATAACGTGTTGCAAAGATATCCCATCTTTAAGACGCTCAATTTGAAGACCTAAAAAAATTTTGTTTTCCCGAGGTCTTTCATTTCAAATTCTTTCTTTAAGCATTGCATAGCCTGTGATAACCCTTTCGGAGTTCCAATTATATTTAAGTCATCAACATAAACCGCAATTAGAACAAACTTTGAGTTTGAACCTTTTATGAAAACACATGGACATATAGGATCATTTTTATATCCTTCTTTTATCAAATATTCCTTCAAGCGGTTGTACCACATTCGTCCGGATTGTTTCAATCCATACAAAGCTTTGTTGAGCTTAACAAAGTATATCTCGTGAGAACTATTATCATGTGTTTCATGCATCTTAAATTCTTCAGGGATTTTCATATATATCATGGTCTAGTGAACCATATAGATAAGCTGTTACCACATCCACGAGGCACATTTCAAGTCTTTTATTATTTGCCAGACAAATAAAATATCGAAATGTTATTGCATCCACCATGGGATAATATGTTGCATCATAATCAATACCGGGAATTTGGGTAAAACCTTGAGCGAAAAGTCTTGCTTTGTATCGAACAATTTCATTTTGTTCATTTCTCTTTCGTACAAAGACCCATTTATTACCCACAGGTTTAATTCCTTTCGGTGTTTGGACTAATGGTCTAAAAACTCATCATTTTTCGAACGATTCTAATTCAGACTTGATTGTCTCTCTCCATTTTGGCCAATCAGTCTACTTCTACACTCTTCAAAAGAGGTAGGTTCATGATCATCGTTTTCTTTTGTTATATCACGCGCTATGTTATAAACAAAAATATTGTCGATGATTGTATTGTCTCGGTTCCAAAATTTTCCCGTACTGATATAATTAATCGAGATCTCTTCATTCTCATTCGGTACCTGTTTCTCTTCATCACTAATTATATCTATGGTCTCTTCAAGAGAGACATCCTTGTTTTGACCATCATGACAATTTTCCCCTTTTCTTTTTCGATGATGTTTATCTTTGGAACCAAGTGGTCTACAACGTTTCAAGCGTGTCTTAGACTCACTAGCAATTTTTACTTTTCTTTCTGGGATTTCAATTCTTATCGGAGCATTTACAGCTGGAATATGAGATTTTGCAACTCTATCATGGTTAGCAAATGTGTCATGCAATTGATTTGCTATACCTTGTAAATGTATTATCTTTTGTACGTCTAGTTCACTTTCTCTTGTTCGAGGATCTAAACCTTTTAATGATAATACATCCCATGATATTTCCTTTTCCAACTGTTTGTTTTCTCCCCCTAATGTTGGGAATAATGTTTCATTAAAATGATAATATGCAAATCTTGCAGTAAATATGTCTCCTGTTGTTGGTCTAATATATTTAATTATCGAAGGAGATTCATACCCAACATAGATTTACATCCTCATTTGAGGTCCCACTTTTGTTCGTTGTGGTGGATTAATTGGGACATATACTGCGCATCCAAAAATACGCAAATGGGAAATATTTGGCTTACAACCATGAACCAATTGTAAGGGGGAATTTTCATTATAACTAGTTGGTCGGATGCGTATTAGTTGCGCTGCATGCAAAACTGCATGTCCCCATGCCCAAATGGGAAGATTAGATTTCATAAGAAATGGTCTTGCAATCCATTGGATTCGTTTTATAAAATATTCTGCAAGACCGTTCTGAGTATGAACATATGGTACATGATGTTCTACCTTTATCCCAATGGACATACAATAAGTCACAAAAGATTGTGATATAAATTCACCAGCATTATCCAAGCGAATTGTTTTTATTGGATAATCATGGAAATGGGCCCGTAATCGTATTATTTTTGCAACCAATCTCGCAAAAGCTACATTACGAGATGATAATAAGCACACACGTGACCATCTAGTTGATGCATCAATTATTACTATGAAATATCTAAATGGGCCACACGGTGGGTGAATCGGACCACAAATATCACCATGTATTCGTTGAAGAAATGATAATGATTCATTCTTTATTTTAGCTGGTGAGGATCTTATTATTAATTTCCTTTTTGAACATGCAACACAAGAAAATTCATGAGTTTGAAAAATCTTCTGATTTTTTAACAAGTGACCACAAGATGACCTAACCGGTCATGCCAAACTTTAAAAATTATTTGTAAACCTCAACTTCACTGTATTATATGCTTCAATCATCTCAATAGATGTGTAATATAAACCGGATGAGAAAGCGAGCAACTTTTCTAACACACACCTCTTACTCATCATAGTTGAGGTAATACAAAGGTATTTAATGCATTTTTCATTCATGGTTTCAATGTGATATCCATTCATACGAATATCCTTGAAACTTAACAAATTTCTTGAAGACTTTGTTGAATATAAGGTTTTGCCAATGATAAACTTTGTGCCTTTTGGCATAAAAAATTGCTCTTCTAGAACCTTTAACAATTTTTGCACATCTTGATATGGTATTGGCATGTGCTTGATCATTTCTTAAATTTGAAAAATATTTCTTTTCTTTAAGAATGGTGTATGTAGTAGCACTGTCCGCGAGATATAAATCCTGATCTTGGATCTTCACTTGATTCATATTCATAATATATAAATGAAAGATAAATATGAATAAAATAGACATTAGATTAAAGAAACATTATGTTGGATAAATTTTATTAAAATAAAGAGGACTAAAAGTTCAACATAACTATAAAAACATGAAAAAAACACATACCTTATAATATTGAAATAGAAAATGAAAGAACTTCTTGATCACTTTTGACATTTCCATCTTCAGGATGGATAAGGAAATCGGCAACGTCAAGGGACATCAGATCATCTATGCATTCCATAAACTTGTTGGAGTCGTCCAATCCTTCAATAAGCTTGTTCGAGTCATTGACAACGAAATTAGCTTCAACATCATTCCCTCCATTATTCAATGACTATTGGTAGATGTTTACAAAATGCTTAGGAGTATGACAAGTATGTATCCAAATGTCCATGCATCCCACATCGGTGGCAAATACTTTCTTTCTTACCCTTGCCTCAATCATTATTCTCTTGAAATTTTTTTGTAGCATTGTAATTGATTGGTCCATTGTGGAAAT
This sequence comes from Gynandropsis gynandra, assembly GCA_036759665.1. Taxonomy (NCBI): domain Eukaryota; kingdom Viridiplantae; phylum Streptophyta; class Magnoliopsida; order Brassicales; family Cleomaceae; genus Gynandropsis; species Gynandropsis gynandra. The sequence continues at coordinate 12,051,234 of CM071866.1, forward strand.
AACCTCTACCTTTTCCTCATTCACATCCACGATAATTTTTAAATACTATGACATTCGTTTCATGGAATGGAGTAGAACCAGTGGGACGAGATTCATGATTTTTCATCAATAATTTGTTATTTTGCTCAGCAATAAGGAGACAAGAGATTAGATCACCATATTTTTACGGTATTGTTGATGCAAGAGCACATCAGATGCATGAAACGTGGATAATGTGTTTCCATCATATCGGAATCAGTGATGGTTTCACCACATAGTTTCATTTGTGAACTTATTCGAAATATTGTCGAGTTATACTCGCTCGCAGTTTTTAAATCTTAGAAACGTATATGCATCATATAATAACGACTTTTGGAAGGATCACGATTTTTTTGATGATCATACCTCTCTTTCAACGATTTCTAAAGATCTACAGGATCTTTGACCGTGAGGTATCTGATTTTCAATCCATCATGTAGATGATGATGGAGAAAGACCATGGCTTTCACCTTATCTTGATTTGATGATTGATTCGAAATACCAATGGTTTTTTTAGACCTTTTACATCCAAGTGGATTTCCGCATCCAACACCCACAACAAATAATTTTTGCCGGTAATGTCAAGAGCCTCAAACTCGAGTTTGACAAGGTTTTACATGATGAACTACATGAATAAAAGAAAAAAATATGAATAAAACAATGTGAAATATTATATTAAACTATAAATTTTCTGATATACAATATCCATATAAATGACGAGTGTAGAGCATACATAGTTATAGTGATCTTACTATTAGAGAATAAATATAATAACAAAAGATAATATAATTGTAATGATTAGAGACAAAAAAAACTCAAAGATTGAAACATAGCATTCGTGTTGATAACGTGTTGCAGAATAAAATTGAACAATATGTAAGATGAAAGAACAAGAAGTAGAGGAAGATAATTCTTTATTCAAGAAGATTTCTCAAGTCTACATCAAAAATAGAATTGTCTATATTTATAGACTTACAAGATAGATAAATAAATAAACAAAATAGATAAAGAGATAAAGTACTCATAATTAATAGAAATTAAAGAATAATAAGATGAGAAAGTAAATAAAGAATATAAAGAGTTTGGAAAAATTCAAAAAAACATTCACATAATTATTATTATTTTATAATATTTTAATATCTTTAAAGAAATACTTTTGCATAAAAGAATTGGTTGGCTTAGTCTTTATTTGTGCAACATAAATCAAGATACGGGAAATGAACACATATGGCTGTGATTAGATTTATATTTAAATAACGAAATTACCCCTCTTAGTTGTCTTATATTTCGAATTTGCCCTTCTAGTTTTCGGAGTCTTTTACTTCGGTTCCTCCGTCTCCTGTTAGTTCAATCGCTCTACTCCAAATTCCATTACCAAAGTTAATACATACTGAAATTTCTTAGCCATTTTTGGATGCCGGAGACTATTCGCAATAAAATTATCTCAAAGACATGAATTTTTCGATGATGTGGAGCTCTGTTTCGATCCCGAAGCAGAGTTGGCTCAATCTCCACTATGTTAGTGATACAGACAGGAACACAGTTTTCAGTTCTGTCAGAATCTCAAACTCAGGAACACATGAAAACCGAAGAAAGTAAAATCCTTTTCACTGTAATGAGTTTTGTTTGATCTCTCTTTCAGGCATTATCACGAACATATTCCATGCATTGTCCAAGTACTTTTGCAGGTGCGAGTGCTTTGATCTGCACGACCATTTGATTCCGTACAAGAAAGCTTGGTCATGGCAAAAGTGCATTGTCAAGGAGAAAAAATCTCTAATTGATCGAAATCAAGAGTGCCCAGACACCGTAATTTTATTACAACATTGTCCTGTTTATACGATGGGAACAGGGAGTTCGGAGGATTACCTGAATTTTGACATAAAGAACGCTCCTTTCGATGTTTATCGAACTGAACGTGGCGGTGAAGTTACCTACCATGGCCCTGGTCAGGTACTCTTGTGTTTCATTGTCTGTGAGAATCTTGTTGGCTTTTGTCAATGTTTGTTTGTTTGCGTGTATGAAATGCTTATTAAAAGCTTGCCTGTGAAAATCGATAAGAGAACTGAAAGAATTTGATAAGAATTTATCCCATACTAGAGTCAAACCAATCCTTATAAGGTTGTTGAGGAAGGACGTTTATGATCTTGTGGAATCGTAACGTTAACTCCAAGCGTCCGACATTGACGTCCACGTCCGCCCATTCCGGCGGTTCACTTTGGTGTCCCCCAAATCACCCCTTCTGGTGTTACCCCTTCTATGGAGTCATGCCATCTGTGTGCGGCAGACTCCTATACCAATCGATAAGAATGTATCTCATTTTTGGTTTAAACCAATCCTTACGAAACCAGGGATTTTCCCAAAACATAGCTTGTTGAGGAAGGGTGCTCATGGTCTAATAAGGCACCCATTAATCCCATTCTTAGCGAATGTGAGATCGTAACAGAATTGCAATGAAAAGTCAGGTTATGTTTTGATTGAGAGGGTTTTTTGTCTAGATACGTGTTTTTCATGTATGAAAGGCTTATCAAAAGCTCTTGCAAGAAGTACTCAAGAACAATTTGTGGACTTGTGGACTGTGCTTTTAAGCACTTATCTCATTTATACATGTCAGTGAATATGTGTATGTAAATACATGCATGAATCTGCACGTTCTACAAGACTGCAGACTTTATCTGATAACTTTTTTTCAGAAATCTTATGGACACCTTATAATTACAGTCACTTTGATGTGTGCCTTTGAGTTACTATTGGGCAGTGTTAACTTACTGATGTGTGCTTATATGTTTGTGAATGAATGTTGATTTCAAACCACTTATTTTATGTGCTAATCTGCATAGATGTGTGGTAATTAAGCTAATTTGTGAACGCATGTGTTTGAATGTAGCTAGTGATGTATCCTATAATCAATCTCCGGAATCACAAGATGGATCTTCATTGGTACCTCAGGATGCTGGAAGAGGTTGTCATTCGTGTTCTTTCCTCCAGTTTCTCCATCAAAGCTTCCAGTCTCAAAGGATTGACCGGAGTCTGGGTTGGTATGTTCTCTCCTTTAACCTTGACTCTAACCTTCATAGTACTATAAGCCAGAGCAAATTCATGGCCTGCTCCATATGTTCTACTCTTGTACTCTGGGGAATAGACTTTCCTCTCTGTGGATTGTCTATTTAGTGGACTGGTAGATCTTAACATTGTTTTTGTTCAGGAACATAACAGATCTGATGAGTTTTACTTCTGTTTTGATATAGGAGACCAAAAATTGACGGCGATAGGTATACGTGTGTCCAAATGGATTACTTATCATGGTCTAGCTCTTAATGTCACGACAGATCTAAAACCATTCGATTGGATAGTTCCATGTGGGATAAGAAACCGCCGGGTTGGAAGCATTAAAGGGTTGTTTGAAGAATCCCAAGCTCACAAAGAAAACAGAGAAAAGTACACACTCTATAAACTCGAGGATTTACAGTTGATTGAAATGGCTAGTGAATCGTTGCTGAAGGAGTTTTCCGAAGTTTTCCAGCTTGAAATCGAAAAACGAACAGTTCTAGATACTGATCCTTGGAAAGCAGAGGCTGAAACAGCTCGAGTTTAAAATCAATGTCATCAATAGAACACTAACCACGCCATTAGATATCTTTATGCCCTCATTTTGTCCAGTATTTGTTTAGACCATACAAGCATCTCCAATGTGGTTTTGTAACATTCTACGAGTATTGTTGCACATAACAATCTTATCTACATGAGCAATTGTTATTTTGGCTAGTTGCATAAAAAATCTACTGCTTATAGATATTTGTGAGATGGGTCTCTTTCTTTCATCCATCCAATACTCTTCTGCCTCTCTCTCTCTCCCCACTGCAATTTTGGCTAAAAAACTTATCTTGTAAACACACACCACAGAAATGACTCGCGAAGCTGCCCTTGCCATGAGCTTCTGCACCTTCCCTTTCGCTGGAAAAATCATTCCTAATGAGAGAGGAACCTTTAGGTTATTTCATCGAAATGCATCGGTGGTGAAGGTTTCAAGAACAATGCCAATGGTGGTAAATCAGCAAATTGGAAGCTTTGTAGATGCAAAAAAAGGGATAAGCTTTGAGTTTAAACAGTTGTGCGAGGAAGGGAGAGTAGATGAGGCTAAACGACTGTTGAGCAAACTTGAACAGGATAAAGTTCACGTGGGCCAACGAGACATTATCAAAATGCTTCAAGTTTGTGCTGATTTGGAGCTTTTCCATGTCGAAAAAACAGTTCGTAAACTTGGTTCGAAATTTCGAGATGGGCCCAGAATCATCGTCTCCAGCGAGTTTGAGGATATACTCTGTGAATCCAGAAACAAAAAAGCTGCACATAAAAGCTCCAAAAAAATGCCGGAGAGAAATACTGATTATTGGAGAAAAACTCATGGTGTAGTTAACAATGACGACATAAACAGCAGAATCAAGCAAGATTCAGTCATTGAAACCACGTTGCAGAGATATTCAATGGCGCCTCGTATTTCACCATCGGGTAGCAAGAAAAGGGACAGTGATAACAACCTTGTTCCAGACAAAAGCAGAGCCACTCCTGATAGACGCAAGGCCGTACAAAAGCTTAAATCGCTGGGAATGGAAGTGAGAGAAGCAGGCTACGTACCAGACACGAGGTATGTTCTTCATGATATTGATGAAGAAGCTAAAGAAAAAGCATTGATGCATCACAGCGAGCGGTTAGCCATTGCCTTTGGGATTATCAGCACGCCTCCAGGTACGACAATAAGAGTAATGAAAAATCTAAGGATATGCGGAGACTGCCACAACTTCATCAAGATCTTATCAAGTATTGAAGATCGCGAGATCATAGTTAGAGATAACAAGCGGTTTCATCATTTTAAAGACGGTAGATGCTCATGCCGAGATTATTGGTAAAGGAGCCCACAAAATGTAAGGAAATGTAAACTCTGTATATGTATAAAATATTAGAGTTTGTAAATGATATTACCTCTCATTTCTGATGTTCAACTACATCAAAAGCCGAGCTCTATACACCTACAGCAAAAGCTTATAGGGCGAATGCTGCAGGGAGAAATTGGCAACTCATACATCGTATTGCACTAACGACTACAAGCTAATTGATAAACCATTTGAAGAGAGACGGGTGTCATGTGGTTTTTCAAGGGCGAAGAACAACAAATAGTTTTAGATGGAGTCAGTTTGTAATATGTTAATTACATGAGCCTGTTAGCCATCTGAAAGGTTGTCTTTGAACTGGTTGATATAGATGGAAAAGGGGACGGGAAGTAGTATGCAACAGTAGCATCTCATTGTTGTACGGGGCGTGTGTTGGAGTTCACACGAGAATCAAAGGCTTCTAAATTGTTCTTTTCTATTTGAATCAATAAAGTTGGTCAGTTCTTCCAGAATTCGTAACAAATTGGTATCGGAGCACATATTTAAGACGGAAATGACGAGGAACACAAGTCAGTTGAGCGAACCTGTCGATTCTCTCAACGAGAGAATGGCTGCACAACATGAATTCAATGAGGCTTAGTGGAAGGAGATGAGTGTTCTTAAGGATAAACTTGATGGAATGTAGAGAACAATGATGGAATTCATGAAGATGATTTCGACTCAAATGAAGCTGCCAGAAGAAAAAGTTATCGGCGACTACAGCAACAGCAAAAACTATTATTCCACCGGAAGAACAGCATCATGCTCTTGTGGAAAATCATGCCGCGGAATTGTTTTTAGTTCATCGTGGTTTACAAAATATGAAATCAAATTGTAAGAAAGTAGAGATGCCAATATTTGATGGCACCGACGTGCACTACAAAAAAAAGGCGTTTTCCAACGGACAAATCCGTTGGAAAACGCCTTAAATCCGTTGGGAAGAGCATTTCCCAACGGACGACAACGGATCCGTGCCCGTTGGGAATCGCTCGTTGCTAATTGGAATCCATTGCAATTCGCAACGGAGTGGCAACGATAATATTCGTTATAAATTTGTAACGGGACGACCAACGTATAACGCCGTTGAAATTTTGTGACGGACGCCCATTGAAATAATTTGTAACAGATGCCCGTTACCAAATTGCAACGGACGACCGTTGAAATTTTGTAACGGATGTCCGTTAAAAAATTTTAACGGACGTCCATTGCCATCCAAATGGGAAAAAGAACGGGATTTTAAAATTTTCAATGGGCATCCATTGGAAAGTGACGAGAAAGGACAATGGGCGTTCATTACAAATTGATGGGAACTGGCAACGAACGTCTGTTATGATTTGGCAGGAAAATAGCGTCCAACGGATGCCCGTTAGAAATTGAAACGGGCATCCGTTGGAAATTTGTTAAAAGAAATAAAAAATAATAAAAATAATGTGTACAAATATAAAGGTTTTAATTAAAATAATAAAATTGTTCACAAAAACATTAAAACTAATTCTATTGCATTTTATTTAAATCGGCTGGGCGGATATCATCTCCTCGATCACTAGCACCTCTAGACGGCGTTGCATCCGAATCCAGTTCCGCTTCTTGCCGCAGCGTAGATCCCTCCACATGGCCGGATAGCAACTCTATGACGCTCTCCAACTACTGTATTTGGGAGTTTTTTTTGCGCCACTTGAGCTCGAGTTTCTCGAATGTGTGCTTCGATATACTCGATACGTCGTTGTTGCGTGTAGCTCTCTTGGACCGCGAGACGTACCGTCGTGGCATCCTCGACGATATCTTTTTGAAGTGCCCCTAGACTGTAAAAACTTATTCTTTTATCTTTCGACTATTAATAAAATATTTTGTAAAAAGGACTGAGCTCGTCGGGAGTTGAACCGCAAGCTTGTGATTGTTGTGTGATCTTCTCTGTCACAGCTTTCACGGCTCTCTCCGCTCGAGGATCGACGAGTTCGGGTTCGTCGATCTCTTCCCCAACGACCGGCTTCTTCTTGGCGTGGGTTTTCAATACCAGCTCAAGAAGAGTCGGTTCTCTTCCTATCCATTGCATCTATGATATAAAATAAACTTAATTAGATAAATATTGTAAAAATCCAAAAATTTAAACAATAATAAAATTACCAATTCTTTTTTTCTCTTTGGCAATGATTTTGATCTCGAAGTATGGCGATACGGATCATCTCCGGGAATTTTCTCGTTGTACCGATATTTTTTAGCCTTCTCGCTCTTGGCCTTGAAGTCTTCCAACTCCCAATGCTGAATCAATTGATTGAAGACCTCGTCCGTTGCCCATGTCAGTTTGTGATTTCTGGTGCGGTAGTTGCGCTTGGCGTTGTTCATCATCAAGCGCATCCGAACCTGCATGTCGTGCACCCATGCCGTGTAGATGTGCAATGTATCCTTCCTCCGCCATCTGTATGTGCGCTGCAAAATAATTTATAATGTGTTAGTTTTATAACATATATAACTAATCATTTTAAATGAAATGTAATTTGAAAACTTACGATAAAGTGCACCACCATCACTGGCGTACGAATTCTTGCGTAACTTGCCACGAATAATATAGTTGGTCCTGTAAAGACCCTTGGATGATGTTGTTGTTCGTATGTTTTAGCACATCATCCACGTCAAACCTGCAAATTAAAATTAAAAAGTTAGATAATATTTATAAATTACACTAATATAAATGCAAATAATAAATTTTTTACCATAGCATCCCGGCAGGACGATCAGGATCGATAATTTGAAGAGTGGGACGCCCATCAAAATTATCGATTAAATAATCGATATCCACCATATCGTCCTCTTCATCAAATATCGATGGTTCCGATATTGGTAAAGGAGGGCGATATGGTGGTGGTGGTGGAGGTGGGGGAGGAGCTCCCGCTGAACCAGCCAACATCCCTTAACATATAAATCGTTTAGCCCTCATTTTTGTGTTTAGTGTTTGTGAATGTGTTTTGTGTGTGAAATGGAGCGTTTGAGAGGATTTTGAGGTTTTGATTTGTGTTGAAAATGAAACTGTTCAACGGTTTATATACAGAAATTTCCAACGGATGCCCGTTGGAAATTACGTCATCTCAACGGACGCGGTTAATTGACATGACATTCTGACTTGCCAACGGACATCCGTTGGAATTTCCAAAGGATGCCCGTTGAAAATGCGTGTTCTCAAGGAAACGGACGACGAAATGGTGGCTCGTCTCCCTTTGCAATGGACATCCGTTACAATTTCCAACGGATACCCATTGGAAATTTTTGCAGACTAGGGTAGGCATCATTACAGTTTGAAACGGATATCCATTGCAAAATGTAACGGACGCCCGTTAAACAACATTCTAACGGGCATCCGTTAATATTTCCAACAAATGCTCGTTAGTATATTTGTAACAGATGTCCGCTACAATTTTTCAACGGATGTCCGTTAGAAATATGGAAAATATAGAAATTTTTTCTTCGAAGACGATTTCGTGTTCCAACGGGCATCCGTTAGTATTTCCAATGAATGCCCGTTGGTATCCTTGTAACGGATGTCTGTTACAATGTTCCAACGGATGCCCGTTAGAATTATTGACAACTTAGAAATGTTGTCTAAGTATCGGAGGCGATTTCATATTCCAACGGGCATTCGTTAATGTTTCCAACGGATGCCCGTTGGTATTAGATCATATGATGTTCTAAAACATTAAACATCGTTTATATATTCTTCGATTGTATTAACATTTCGATTGTTCGATTACACATCATCTACATTATTACACATCATTTACAGTACATATCATCTACATTATTACACATCATACACATTATTGTATTTACATTTTTTCTTCATTAGATTCATCAATTGGCGAATCTTCTTTCGATTGTTCATCGAATTCATCGTCGTTTTCATCTTCAGCATCTTCCGGTTCAACATCTTCATAATCGCGTATGAATTCTCCGTCTATGTCAGTTCTTGCGAGAATATCCTCTGTATCAATTAAACGAATCGGTTGCGGATGATCGGGTTGCAACAGATCGTGTTTATCATCTGAGCTTATGATCCCTCGTGGCTTGATCCTTACTACGGCCCACCACTCCACTCTTCGATGGTTAAATGTTGTTGGATATTGCACGTAACATACTTGATCTGCTTGATCTATTGTGATGAATGGATCATACTTACTATATTATCGTATCGGATTGACGTCAATTTCTCCCCATCAGTTTTTTCATATTCTACGTCCTACGGTTGGATCAAACCACTGAGATTTAAAAAGCATCACCTTCAACCCAAGAGACCGAGATATTCCACTTGTAGGATTTAGCGCAAAATATCGTAGAAGTTATCACCCTTTATTTCACTATTAATGCCAACACAATAATTGTATGTGCTTCTATGTTTTCCCTGTTCGTACCTATGGAACGTGTAACCGCGAGTAAACAAGATTGACCAACACATAACATTTCGTGCAAGACCATTAGCCAAATCTTTTAACCACGTAGGAAGTCTTTCATCAGAACATTTCACCTGTACATATAATAAAAATGAATGAATACTTTATAATAAATGCAATTAATTTTAATAGATGTGTACACGAGTACTTACGTAGTCTCTCAACCACGAGCCATAATGTTGAACTTTCATATTTGTGAGTTCATCTGCGTTTAGATGAGGATATGTACCAAGTACTTATTCGTCAAATATCCTGTATAATGAAAATACGTTAATATTGTATATATATATATACATAAATATTTAAAATATTGAATAATATTGTTTTGTACCTTTCTAACGATAATAACTCTTGACAATTTAGTAATATATATGTGTAGATGTGATTATACTCCTCTGGTATTAACCAATATTCCTTGGATTTACCTCCTGTATGTCCAATCGGTGTAAACATCTCAGGGATTGTGCCAAACTGCGGATTATATTGATACAGATAGTATGTGTGATCATCCGCTGCACGTCGTTCTTTTGTCTGAATATGCGACTCGGAATAAAATGTGCTGAAATATGTGATTTCTTCCAGCAAGTACTATCTGACAATAGATCCTTCGACCACTGCTTTGTTTTTTGCTTTTTTCTTTAAATAAAAGAAAAACCTTTCGAAAGGATACATCCATCTGAATTGAACTAGCCCACCGAGTATTGCCTCATCTGGTAAATGTATTGGCAAATGCTCCATGACATCGAAGAATGAAGACGAAAAAACTTTTCCCAATGCACATAATACTTCAAAGATATTGTTTTTCATTAATTCCAAGTCCTCCATTTTTAAATTCCAGGAACATATATCTCTAAAAAATATGTCATTGCATGAAAACATGACAATCATGACTTTTCAACCCGATCAGCCTCGAACCAACAATATCCACACACCGAGCAATGTTCGATGCATATCCATCTGGAACTTAACGTCTTCTTTTAACCACATTAATAATTCCATTTTCGGCGGACTAGACAATCTGAATACTAGGACAAATGACCTTCCATCTCTTAACTCCTACTCAGGTCATCGACATGTTGTCTTCAAATCTTTTCTTGATTGTATATTATCCTTAGTTTTACCTGCCATATTCAAAACAATATTGATGATGTTATCAAAAAAGTTCTTTTCGATATGCATAACATCTAAATTATGACGTAATATCAATGATTTCCAATATAGTAGTTCCCAAAAGATACTACGTTTATACAAGTATACCATTCACCTTGGCCTTTTGGTTTACGATACCCACGATCGCCACCGCATTCTACCGATTCTTGTAAATCGCCAATTGTGTTCAATCATTCGTAAAGGATTTGTGTTCCGGTTTGCATGCACGGTACCTCTTCTTTTTGTACAACGTTCTTTCGAAAATATTTTTATCTTTCAGGAAAGCATGCCCACGAGGAAGAAATCTTCTATGACAATCAAACTAACATGGTTTCTTGCCATGTACTAGTCAAAATGAATTTGTATCATCCATACATTATGGACATGCCAATCTTCCATGCATGCTCCATCCAAATAACATTCCATAGGCAGAAAAGTCGCTAATTGTCCACAACAAGACCGCTTTCAATGTGAAATTTTGCTTCGTACTAACGTCATAAGCAGGAATTCTTTCGTTCCACAAATGTCTTAATTCATGAATTAAGGGCTGCAAAAAGACATCGAAACTTTTCTTCGGATGTTCTGCTACTAGAATCAGCAGCATCAGAAACATTAGCTCTCTTTTCAAACACATCTCGGAAGGCAAATTATACGGAGACAAAATCACCGGTCACAGAGAATATTGACTTCCACATTGTACATATGGACTAAAACCATCCGTGCACACGCAAAGATAAACATTTCACATTTCATACGCGAACTCGGGAAATATTTCATTGAAATCTTTCCATGCCTTACCATCCGATGTATGTTGCATTATACCTTCGGTCGTCGAGTGTTCTGTGTGCCATCTCATTTCCACGGCGGTTTTTTTCGATTCAAAAAACCTTCTCAACTTATTTGCTACAGGCATATAGAACATTTTCTTGTATGGTACATATTTATGTGAAGATGTTTTTTTTATTGAAATCTGTTTGCACCGCAAACTTGCATTCCAACAAGTCTTTATCATTTCCCAAAAACAACATGCAACTGTTTCTACAAACATCAATTTTTTCATGTGGCATTCCTAAATCTTTTAACACATTCTTTGTTTTGTAGTATGTTTCGGGAACTTGATTATTTTCCGGTAAATATTCACGCATGTTTTTGCAAAATTAATCCATGCAATTTTCAGCAACACTGTAGTTTGTTTTTATACTCATGAATCCTGAAGATAAAGATAAGCGAGACTGACCTTCACGACAACCTTGAAATATAGGTTGTTTTGCCAAATCCAATAGGTTGAAGAATCGACGTGCATCGATGTTCGGAATCTCTTCATACGTTTGTTCATTAACAACTCTAGGAAAAGCATCTGATACCATTTCCACATATGGATGGTCATTGATGCTTCATAAATAACTTCTTCATTTCTTTCTACTTGTGCATCTTGCATAATATCTCTAACGCCACAATTTTCGCCGTGAAAAAACCAAATTTCGTAATTCTCAACAAAATCCACCTTGTAAGATGTTTGCAAACAATTTCTTGACTTCGATACTTTATGTTTTTTGCATCTTTTGCATGGACATAACATTGTCCCGCGTTCTTGACACAAAGGTTGCATCGATGCAAAACTCATGAATTGCTCCAATCCGTGTAAGAATTCTTGTGTAATCTCTTCGGTTATAGGATCTTTTCTTCTATACATCCTCTCTCTCGATATATATATATATATATATATATCTATTTGATGAAGAAGATATTTTGTTGAAAAGATGTTTGTTATTGATGGTTTGATGCAATCTTTGGTTTTGATCTAAATAATACAATTTTCAACGGACATCCGTTGGAAACCCCAACCGATGGGCGTTGCAAGTTCACGTTAAATTATTTCCACTAGTAAAACTCGAAATTAACAATTTCAATGGGCATCTGTTTCAATTTGTAATGGGCATCCGTTAATATTAGCAACGGATATCCGTTGAAATATTTTTCTCGATGTTCTAACGGGCTTCCAACAGACGGCGCCAACGGAAGTTATCCGTTCAAATTCTGTTAAAATTTACGACAGATTGCAATAGACGGGGCAACGGACAATATCCGTTAAACGTCCGGTGAAATTTGTAACGGATTTCAACGGATGTGTGCCCGTTGAAAGTTCTTGTAAATCCGTTACAACCCGTTGTCATTTCTTACCAACAGACAGATTCGTTGCCCCATTCGTTGGAAATGGCTTATTTTTTGTAGTGGTGGTGGATTGGTTGGCTCGTGCTGAGAGATACTTCGAGGTTGGAAATTATAGTGATGAATAGAAGATGTTGTTAAATACAATGAGTCTCGAAGGAAGTGCTCTTCACTGGTTCAAGTGACAAAAGACCAGACGCAAGTTTATGGAATTGGAGGAATTTAAGGTGAGTATATTTGGCATGTTTGATGGATTTAGAGTTGGAACTGTTGGTGATAGATTGCTTTCGCTTACATAAATTCTTTATGTGTATAAGTATCTTAAATAATTTGAAGAGTTGGTTTCACAGATTGCTAGATTACGAGAGGAGATGATGATAAAAGCTTTTAAAAGCGAACTGAAGCCTTACCCAATAAAGATGCTGAAGGTGTTGAATCCTTCTAGGATTGGAAGCTGCAATCGAAACAATGATAAGGCTCAGAGATTGTGAAGTGGATGTGACATACTTGGTTTTTTCAGAAGTAGATCCGAAGGTTGTGAACTTCGCGAAACGTAGTCCGGTCTCGTTTGTGAGAGGACTGGGGAATCAACTCACCAATCGCATCGTAGCTTCAGGACAATCGGTAACAAGAATTTGAAACCCTAAGTTTAACCCTAGAAAACCGGTGAATCGCGACGGACTCACTGATGCACGCGTACCTCCTCGGCGGGGAAATTTCAAGCGATTAACCAATCTTGGAGCTGAGGAGAAGCGCAGGAAAGAAATTTGTTTCTGATGCGATGAGAGGTATTCGCATAACCACCGGTGTAAACAGAGGGAATTGCAAGTGATTTTGGTAACTGAGAAAGAGGATTTGAAAGATAGAGACAGAAACATCATAGTAGAGGAGCAAGAAGAAGATAATGATGAGTCCACTGAATTAGCTGAATTATCCTTGAATTCTATTGTAGGAATCTCATCACCAATGAAACTGAAATTACGAGGAGTCATTATAAAACAAGAATTGTTGGTCATGGTAGACAGTGGTGCGACACACAACTTCATTGCTGGAATTTTAGCGAAGAATCCGTTAATTTTACCAGAGAAAACAATGCAGTATGGAGTCTTGTTGGGTACTGGATTGACAGTGAGAACAATGGGATTGTGTAGAGCTGTACAGATTTAGATTCACAAGACCTTGATATTGTGTGATTGCTTACCGCTACAGCTCGGAAGCGCAGATGTTATCTTGGGAGTACAATGGCTGCAAACTTTGGAAAAAATTCAGTTTGATTTTCGTAAGTTAGAGATGTCTTACCATCTTGAAGGAGTAGATGTTACATTAAGAGGTGATCCCACTCTCCAAAATACATTGGTTACTTTTAAACAATTAATCAAATCAATACATGAGGAAGAACAAGGATTTTGGGTGGAGTTACTGAGTCTAGACAAGAAAGAAAACAAACAAACTCAAATTCCAGCAGTGATAGAAGAGATATTGGCGCAGTTTGAAGAAGTATTTACGGATCCTGTAGGAAGACCTCCGACAAGAGGACATGAGCACAAAATCGTTCTAAAAGAAGGTGCATGCTTTGTGAGTGTAAGACCATACAAATATCCACATGCTCACAAGGAGGAGATCTAAAATCTAGTGAATGAAATGCTGGTGGCAGGGATCATACAACCCAGCCAGAGTCCGTTTTCAAGCCATGTCTTCTTGGTGAAGAAAAAGATGGAAACTCGAGGTTTTGCCTCGACTATAGAGCGCTAAATCGAGTCAAAATACCAGATAAGTTTTCTATTCCTATGATTGATCAACTAATGGATGAACTTTATGGTGCTACATGGTTTTCTAAATTGGATTTACGAGCAGTTATCACCAAATTTTGATGAGAAAGGAAGATATGTGAATGGTAATTTGAATTGTGATTACTGAAAAGCCATAAACGGCTATATGTACAAGAGGTTAATGATTTAACCTAATTAGGGAATAGTAAATTACAATAATACCCTTAATACAATAATATCCTAATATCCTTCATACGCCCCCGCAAGATGAATCACCCGAGGTGATTCCAATCTTGGAACACAACTCGTGGAATTGTAACCGCGGTAGAGGTTTGGTGAGAAGGTCGGCGAGTTGGTCCTTGGAGTGCACGTGAGAGACTCGAAGTGTACCAGCTTCAATTTGGCCACGGACAAAGAAGTAATCAAGTGCAAGGTGCTTCATACGGGAGTGAAAAACCGGGTTGGTGCTGAGATAAGTAGCTCCGATATTGTCACAATAAAGAGTTGGAGCCGATGTGAGGGTAGCACCAAGTTCCATGAGAAGATTACCCAGCCAACAAATTTTGGCCGAGGTGTTGGCAACGGACCGATATTCCACCTCGGTGGATGATCGTGGGTGGCCATTTTGTTTCTTGGAGGACCACGATATCGGATGTTTGCCAAGATAAACAATGTATGCTCCCGTGGATTTGAAGTCAAGAGGAGTCTCCAGCCCAATCCGCATCGCTGAAAGCATGAAGAGATGAAGTGTTTTGAGCTGCAAGAAAGATACCTTGTGCACGAGAGCCAGCAAGATAACGAAGCACACGTTTGGCGCATAGCGAATGCTCATCCGTGGGTTGATGCATGAATTGAGACAACTTGTTGACGACATAGCTCACGTCCGGACGCGTGAGGGCAAAATATTGTAGGCTGCCAATGACTTGTCGAAATTCGGTTGGGTCGGACAGAGGTGAGCCCGAGGAAATGGTGAGCCGTGAGGTCGATGGCAATGGTGCAGAGACAGGCCTCGCCTCATTCATGTTGGTCCGAATGAGAAGATCCGTGATATACTTCCGCCGCGACAAGTGGAGACCCCGGGATGTCCTCGTGGCTTCAATGCCTGGAAAGAAGGTGAGAGCACCGAGGTCTTTAATGGATAACCGAGATGCCAACAACTTGATGAAGGTCTGAATGTGAGTGGAGGAAGAGCCCGTGATGATCATATCATCGACATAGATGAGAACATAGAGTTTTGTGGTTGACGTGTTGAGCACAAAGAGTGAGGCGTCCGCAAGAGAATTCTTGAAGCCATTGCCAAGCAAAAAAGTATGTAATTCAGAGTACCACGCACGGGGGGCTTGCTTAAGACCATAGATAGCTTTCCGGAGTTTGCACACGTGAAGAGGGTGATCCTTGTCAATAAAGCCAGGTGGTTGCTCCATGTATACATCTTTGGTGAGTGTGCCTTGAAGGAAGGAATTGTTGACATCAAGCTGATTTATATGCCATCCGTTGGAGACCGCAAGGCTAAGCACGGTGCGGATGGTTGCGGGCTTGACCACTGGACTAAAAGTCTCGTGAAAATCCACTCCCGGAC
>CM071866.1:12068313-12079463 GCA_036759665.1 Gynandropsis gynandra
ATAGGAGATGTCCATAAATCGGAGAAAACAAATTCAAGTGGTCGAGAAGAAACAATAGATGACACATGAAACAGAAGTTTGTCACTCTTATTACTAAGACAAGAATTACATGGAGAAACAAAAGACTCTCGAACTAGAAGAATGTGAACCTTGGACAAGGCGTGTTTGAGGATGGGTAGTGACGGATGTCCTAGACGTGAATGCCAAGTGGAAACGGTGGGCTTAAGGTTGGAGAATGCGACAGTGGGTGAGGTATTGGTGGTAGGGGACGGCCACACATAAACTCCATCCTTAGTGTTTCCTTGAAGAACCGACGCCCCCGTGTTTAGATCCTTCACCTGAAACATATGATGAAAGAATTCAACGGAAACACCATTAGGCTTGCATAAACGCTGAACCAAAACCAAATTCTTGTGCATTGAGGGAACGCAAAGCACATTATCAAGTAATAGTGAACGATTTGGTAAGGATAACGAAAAGGAACCCGTATGAGTGATGGGCTGTCCGGAGCGGTCAGCTATGGTGACTTTCTTGCCTCCGTGATACGGACTGTGGAATGACAGGTTCTGCAAGTCGGAAGTGATGTGATGTGAGGCACCACTGTCAAGAAGCCAACTCGAGGTATCATATGTAGGATACGTAGCAACGTGTGCAGCAGGCGGCCACGGGCGTTGAGGGGGTGTCCACCGTTGTTGAACCGGATCCGAGGAGGAGTTCATGGATATGAGTCGGAATTGGGTGCAGAACTTTGCACTGTGTCCTTGAGTTCCGCAGCGACCTCGGTAACCTCCCGTGGAGCTCCTGTTATTGTTGCGACTCCATTGAGAATTAGGGTTGGGTGGTTTTGGACGGGCAGCGGCAAGGTGAGTCGTGACCGGGAGGGCAGTGGTTGGCGGAGGGAGTTCGACGGCCAAATTTGCCTCATGATTGAGGAGTTTTTCGTGCAGCTCTTCAATTGAAATTGCGGTGTCTTTTGCATTGATCACATCACCTATAGGTTTGTACTCCTCCGGTAGTCCATCAAGGATGGCTTCAAGAACATCCTCGTGATCCATCGGTTTCCCGATGGAGTGAGAGTTCGTCGGTTTTGGTGGTGATGAACCGTAGGTATTCTTCCACCGATTGAGATCCTTTGGCACAACGTTTGATTTGATCTCGTAGTTGTTTGACATGACCACGAGAAGCTTTTCCATAGATGTTGGCTAGGGTTTGCCAAGCGTCTCCAACGGAAATAGCTCGAGCGATGACCGATTGGAGCGGGAGGGAGAGTGCGCCGAGCATGGAACTGAAAAGCAAACGATCCTGGTGTTTCCACGGGCTGAAGGTGGGATTGGATTGCTGAATTCCATCGATGTGAATCATGGCTGGTAGCACAATGGAGTCTTCGGTGATGAAGCACTCGAGATTGTAGCCTACGAGGAGAGAGCGGATTTGGACGTTCCAAGTGAGGTAGCTCGTCGGAGTGAGTTTTGTAACGCTTGACATGTTGTAAGCGAAAAGGAGTTTATGTGGCTGTTGCGGATCGAACATGCTCACAGACTCGATGCGATTCGACGGCTCCGGGATGTTCGACATGGGTGCAGGATGCGGTGCAAGAAATCAGGAGAAACGGTTGAGCAAGAACGGACGCGGCGCAAGAAATCAGAAGCTTACCTACCATGGTGGGAACGTTTTCAATGATTCCCAGAGGATGTCTTATTGGTGCAATCGGTTAGGGCGACGCGGCGCGAGAGATCTAGATCGACGGGCAAGGCGGATCCGTGCTGGTGAGGCAACGGAACCACGACTGAGCCGAGGTGTGAGACGTTGGAGCAGTGGCGGAGAGAGGGGTAGACTGCGGCGGCCGGACCAGTGGGGTGCGGCGGCTAGGGTTGGCCGGAAAAAAAAGAAGAAGAAGGTGAGCGGCTAGGGTTAGGCGGCTAGGGTTACGTCGTGAGACGATTTTTGCTCTGATACCATGTGAATGGTAATCTAAATTGTGATTACTGAAAAGCCATAAACGGCTATATGTACAAGGGGTTAATGATTTAACCTAATTAGAGAATAGTAAATTACAATAATACCCTTAATACAATAATATCCTAATATCCTTCATAAGATATTCATAAAACGACTTTTAGAACACATGATGGGCACTATGAGTTTTCGGTGATTCCCTTTGGATCAACTAAAGCACCAGCTACATTTCAAGCTCTTATGAATGAAATGTTTCAGCCATTTTTGCGAAAGTTTGTGTTAGTTTTCTTTGATGATATTTTGGTATTCAGCAAAACCCTCCAAGATCATCAATATCATCTGCATTAAGTACTTTTGTTGCTGCAGAAACACAAATTATTTGCTAACTTGAAGAAATGTTCTTTCAATTCTAAGATGGTGGAATACTTAGATCATTTGATTTCAAAATAGGGTGTGGCCACCGATCCGAAGAAGACTGGAGCAATGAGTAATTGGCCATCTCCAAGAAATATCAAGGAGTTAAGATGATTCTTGGGATTGACAGGGTATTACATGAGATTTGTAAGGAATTATGGGATTATCGCTCGACCCCTTACAGATTTACTTAAAAAAAGGCTTTCGGTTGGTCAGACGAAACAGACGAAGCTTTCAGCGCATCAAAACAGGCTATGGTAACAGCTCTCGTTCCTAATTTTACCGAATTTTGATGATGTATTTTTGGTAGAAACGAACGCTTCAGACAATGGATTAGGAGCTGTGCTGATGCAGAAGAAGTGGCCATTGGCTTATTTCAGCATCAGTCTTTTGCCGCGAGAGAGAATGAAACCAGTTTATGAGAGAGAACTGATGGCAATTATGTTCGCAATTCAAAAGTGGAGGCATTACCTGTTGGGAAGTTCACGGTTTTCATGGATCAAAGGAGTATGAAATTTTTATTGGAACAAAAAGAGGTTAATATGGAATATCAAAAGTGGTTAACAAAGTTGTTGGGTTCAACTTTGACATCTTGTACAAACTTGGAAAAGACAACAAAGTGGTTGATGGATTATCACGGATGTTATGTGAGCTTACGGTTTCTACCAATTGACAACTACATGACTTGAATGAGGAGATAATTTTGCATCCTACATTAGGAATAATAAGAGAAGAAATACAAAGTGAGCGAAAGAAACATGAAGGTTATACCATCTATAACGACCTGTTGTGCTATAAAGGTAAAATTCTGGTACCGGAGGATTCTCAGCTCATTAAATGGATATTATATGAGTTCCATGATAGCAAAATAAGGGGTCACTCAGGAGTGTTGAAGACACTGAAAAGAACACAAGTAGTTTTTTATTGGAAAGAAATAAAGAAACAAATTCAGAATTATGTGGCTCAATGTCTGGTTTGTCAAACTCGGAAATTCTCAACTCTATCACCGGTTGGTTTATTACAACCTCTAGAGATTCTGACACATATATGGGAGGATCTCTCTATGGATTTCATTGAAGGGTTACCGAAATCTTTAGGATATAATATAATAATGGTGGTGGTTGATAGACTCGGTAAGTATTATCATTTTCTTCAGTTGAAACGTCCATTTACAACATAAGAAGTGACTAAGCTCTTTGTTAAAAAGATTGTTCGTCCAAAATAGTTTTCCTAAATCGATTGTTTCGAACAGAGACAAGATATTTTTGAGTGGATTTTGGAAAGAGTTGTTTAAGCTATCAGGCACAAAACTGCGATTTAGCACTACTTTCCACCCGCAAACCGACAGACAAACTGAGATCGTCAATCGATGTTTGGAGACTTATTTGCTTTGCTTTGTAGGATCACATCCGAGGAAATGGGAGACTTTTCTAGCTTGACCGGAGTTTTGGTTTAATTCCACCTTTCACTCCTCTCTCCAAGCTCTCCTGTTTCGAGTAGTCCATGGTCATGATACTCCTGCTATTATTCCTTTCGAGAAAGGATCCACTAATAACTTTGTTTTGGAACGCTGCTAGAACGAGATCAAATGTTGGAATAAATTAAGCAAAACTTGCAGAAGGCTCAACAACAAATGAAAGCGATTGCGGATGGGTCTCGAAGAGAGGTCATATATGAAGAAATAGAGATGGTTTACTTAAAAATACGACCTTATCGACAGAAAAGTTTGGCTAGATGACCATTTAAAAAATTTACAGGTCGTTATTATGGTCCTTTTGGTATCATATCTTGTGGGACAAGTAATTTACCTTTTGGAACTTCCGGTGAACTATAAAATACACTCAGTCTTTCATGTTTTGCAGTTCAAAAACGGTAGAAAATAATCTACAAGCACAACAGTTGCAGCAAATCTCACGGGGGAGTTAGAGTTGATATTGGAACCAGAAACACTATGTGAAGATCAATATAATCCGGAAGGATAATTGAAGGTTCTTATTAAATGGAGAAATTTATTAGTTCATGACTCGTCGTGAGTTATTGCTCGTAACTTAGCTCAACAATTTCCGAAATTTCAGCTTAAAGACAAACTACGACTTAAAGGGAAGGTATTGATAAACCATTTGCAGTCTATATGCGCAAAAGGAAGCGGAATGAAGAGAAACAAATTGTTTGAGTTGAAGAGAGACAAACGTCATGTGGTTTTTCAAGAGCAAAGAACAAATAGTTTTAGATGGGATCAATTTGTAATCGGTTAGTTATAGGAGTCTATTAGCCAACTGGGAGGCTGTTTCCGGACTGGTTTATATAAATGAGAAAGGGGAAGGGAAATAGTATGCACCAGTAGCATATCATTCTTGTACGGGACATGTGTTGGAGCTCACACGAGAATCAAAGGCTTCCAAGTTGCTTTATTTGAATCAATAAAACTGGTCAGTTCTTCCAAAATTCGTAACACTAATATCGTTCTATCTTCAAAACTGGAATTTTTGCAAAATGAAAACACAAAGCAACTACATATACAACATTACATAGAGACTAGTAGCTTTCAGCTACGGGTCTTGAAGGGAAGAGGCGTAAAAGAAATGTGACAAGTGACCAGAGACAAACAACAGCTAGGATTTGGAAACTCACGACCATACCAATGAGCGCTACGCCTCTCTCTGCCACTTCTGGAGTTGATGGAGCATCCTTCATCAGTAACATTAGCCTTTGAATAAAAGTGGCACCTCTTGTCAACTGATACATCCTATATACCTGCCACGACATTCAAATTTGATTTTGCTCGTTGAAACGAGTGAATACTCAACTCCTAATTCCAATTAACAATCACCAAAAGTATATCTATTTCCAATAAACCCCTAACTAACCTAAACCAGAAAATTTCCAGGTTGCAGGGCTGTAGAGAATGGATATCACATTTAATAACTTCAAAAGTTCTGCTCTCAGTATGATTTTATAGAAACCAGGCCGAAATTCTTATGACAAAATTTAAAGGAAACATCAATTACCTCGAAAATTATGGGAACAACAGGCCAACATGATGAGCCACGTCTCTCAAGATGAGCTTCAAAAGCTCGTTGAACCGCGCAACCAATCAAGAAAGGAAGCACTGATATCAGTGCATCTATTCCCAAAGCTGGCCAATTCATATAGATAGCAAATAGGGGAACTACAACTTTTAGACCCATTGTGAGAAATGCAGATGACAGGTATCCCCTTAGTCCTGTGATTAGACCCCATCTTTTGGAACTGAAGTCTAAGTATGGCCTTTGCACTCGGTCAGTTATGGACAGAAACATTGCAAGACCAGCATAAAACAACGCCTCGAAGCAAAGACAAGCAAAAATTTCTGCTCCATGAAATAAAAATCACAAACATCAAAATCAGATAAATTCAGGCAAAAGCCAAAACCGGAAACAGGTATTCATGAACATCCTTTTAAGATATGTCAGAGTTTAAAGTCGTTTGTAGTCTATAACATATATTGCTAGGTCTATACAGGTCCGAACGATGCCATCACACACAACACCTTCAGTGATAAAAGCATACAATGACAACTCTTAAGTGTTTCACAACATCATGAGAAGAGAAACAGAACTGTACCTACGAGGATGTCATTCTTAAACCAAACTTCGATGACACCGCTGAGAAAGAACTGTGGAAGAATCAACGACGATATCAATGCAACTGGGGCCAAAACCCACAGGAACGAACCCTTTTCTTCCTCAAATGGGCCCGAAACCAGTTTACCTTCTTCCACAAGCTGATGCGTTAGACCGTAGAAAGAAACCGAACCCGATTTTCCACGGAAAGGCTCGACTCCAGCATAGTTAACAATAGTGGTACGCGGACTCTTCTCGATGTTCTTAGTTTCAGGGTTCGCCTCGGATCTAGACGAAAATGCCACGACTTCTCTATTCAAGCTTAATGCACAACGCGATGCATTTCGAAACCCAGAAGCAATGCTTTCTAAAAACGAGAAAAACATCTAAAAGATGAGAAGCCATTATAACAAACACTTAAAATTCGATCACCGATAACATGAAAACATACAAGATTCTGTCAGTTGCAAAAGACATACGTAAATGCTGCAGATATTGAAACCGGATAGCGAAGATGGAAGGATACTCACGCTTCGCAGAAATATTAACCCGTAAACATTGATTCGTTAAATATCTCGAAGAACCCTAGAATAGAAAATTGAAAATTCTCGGATAAGGTTGATAGTTCATTGAATTTAAATTTCACCACTTCTTCAAGAATTCGTACTTACGGGAGGATGTGAAACAAAATTTCGAGATGATAATCGAAATTTCGGAGCAGATATCCCCAAGCAAAGGGCTTGCAATTCCATCATCACGGTGAGTGTATGGGGATTTTAGGGTTTATCGTTTATGTTATGAAAATGGAGAAGACTGTTCCTGTTTTTCTAGGTAACCAAAACCCTGAGAATTGATTGCGGAAGGTTTTAGTTTGGGGTAGTAGTGAGGATAGAAAAGAACAGGCAAATAATATAACAGCACGTGTCCATGCTGTTCTTTCACAAAGCAGTGTTCCATCATGTTTTATTTATATGTGGGAGTATGGTATCTTTTATATATAATGAAATAAAGAAAGAAATATATTAATATATTTTAAAAATTAAATTTATAGTAAAAATAAAGATATATGGAAATGGTAAATATGCTAGGTACCTAGTTCTATAAGTCGAATAAGTTTATTGTTATATTTTTCAAGAACATAACTCGTATTTGAAAATTTTAATTAAATTTACCAATTAAAAAGAAATTATCAGTTTAAGTTTTGTAGCATATGAAATATTAAAGAAATAAATTTATTAAAACAAAATTTTCAAATAAATGAACATTAATTAAGTAAAACATTACCCAATATATACACATATATATACTAATATATATATGGAGATATACAAATTTTAAGAGATATGCATAGTTGACGAATCATATCATGGGTATTCGTCCCGTATGGATAATAGAAATGTCTACTCGAATTTAAATAATAAAATGGAGAAAAATATAGAACTATTAGTGTTTTTAGGATTTTTTAGAAGTTAAAGTTATAATGTTAACTTTACTTTTTTTTAGTACCAAAGTTTAAAATATGAACTCGAACTTAGAATCCGTATGAGCTTCAATTATTGGAACCCACAAATATTTTCAATTTTCGGGATTAGTTCGAATCGAATTTCGCAATGTGCCAACTTTAGATATGATGTCACTAAACCTTTCAAAATTTGAGTCTAACACACAGGCCTACCCGAAATTCGTCCATTTAAATGAGTTCAAGTTTGATTTTCGTAATTTTGTTTGGTATCGAGCTAACGGGGTAGCTCAATTTTGACTCGAACACACTATGGGTTGGCCCGCAGATCTTTCGCTTTAATAGTAAACCTGAAATTGTCTAACCTCCAAAACCTTTCAAATTTCTCTCCGAAAAACCAATCTCCCTTTTTTCCTCTCAAATTCCATCCCCGCAAATTTCCTTTGTCATTGCTTCCAGAGGTAGTTGGGACAATGAGGAAATCTTAGCGGCTGAAGATTCCTTTGAAGAAGAAAAATAAGATAAAGTGAATGACGAAGACAAGACGAATCACTGGCACCGCATGGAAGTGGTGAATAAAGGATGTTGTCTTATGCGATGACTTCTTCTGAGCTTGAGTTTAGAAGGTCGACAATGTCCTTGATGCACAAGTTTTTCATTATTCATATTTTATCATTTAAAGTATCTTATGTAGATTCTTTCTGCATTATATGCTTCGTCTCATCTGTTGCTACTTGGAATTTAGATTCCATCCTAACTTGAATAATTCATATATTTTAAATTTCAATGAAACGGTGTTTGGAATTCGAGTTTGTATTGATTTATATATTAAATTATGGATTGATTTAGAGTTCATAGTTCATTATGGTTGATTCGTGGGATTTGATCTTCATACCCATATGGAAAAAAGTTGTAAATTTTGATGAATACCAACTATGTATATAACCTGAACACTTTAACCCACGGGTCGGAGTGAACCCATGCAAAGCTCAACGAACTAGGTAATGACCTAGAATTTAGGATATGTAAAGTTTTAGGTTGGGCTAACCCATTTGACACTCTGAGTTGTCACGTCACCAAAAGATCTCATATTTATTCGGGTGGTTGGTATGTTGCGATATGATCGGACTGTCACAATCACTATCAAGTAAACACTTCAATCCAACGACCATAAAAATAAGCAATCTCACTACCAAAATTTTTCCAACACAAAAATAAACATAATCGAACGGTCCAAAATTTGCCATATCATTTGAGCACTATTCATCAATTTTTAAAATGGAGACCTGTCAGATAATACATTTCGATTTAATGTCACGGAAAGAACAAGCCATCTCACATCTAAAATTATTCGAGAACAAAAAAAACTTAATCCAACGGTCTAAAATGTGCAACATCATGTGTAACACACCTATCTAGATACACCTTCAAGATTGGAAATATCCAACACCACCTCAAAGAGGTGTCCACATATACTATAGTTCATACACATTTTATGAAATAAATAAATATATTTATTACAAATAAAACAAGAGTTGGAACAAAATAACAGAATCAAATACATAAAACTCGTAGTCACAAACTACAATAAATAAATATGAATTGTAAAATAAAATAGGTTAAAACTTACTACAATCCTTTAGCATCATTCTGTTGCAGGATATGTTGATACAATTCATGGTTGGCCTCTATGCTCCTCTTCTTTTCCAGGACGTGTCTCTCTACGACAACTAACAAAAAGGGGTGAGTAGGGGTGGGCAAATTATCCGGAGAACCCGTCCCGACCCGAAATCTATACCGAACCCATGAAAAATTACTCGAACCCGCAGATTTGGGTTCGAGTTTTAAAATAACTACAACGGATACTCGCAAGTACCCGAGTATATATATATATAATTAGACATATACTTACACTTAATTACAAAAATGTCACCTCTAACCTAAACCTAGGTCGATTACCTTCTCTTCACTTTTCCTCTTGTCTCCCTCTCGTCTCTTCTTCTTTTCCGACTCCGTTGACCTCCTCTCACTCTCGTCTCTTCTTCCTTCCCGATGCCGCCGACCTCCTCTCATCTCTGATGCGATCCCGCTGAAACGACACTCTAACTAAAGGTTGGATTGGATAGGCCTTGCTACAACGGATTGCACAAGGGATGTGGGAGGAGTGGTCACACGAGAGTTACGGAATAGCTCTCGATTCACCGGTCCGTCTTCGAAGGATGTTATGCACCAACGAAGAACGAACAAGACGTTGGATATTACACGCCAACGGGTTTTGCTGGATGTTACGCGCCAACAAAGAAGATTTCACAAGGAAAATCACAATCAAAATTCAAAAATCTGGAATTGATCCTTACAAGAGAGGTGGCCGACCATATAACAAGAACCTAGGCCATGCATTACTAAATGCAATATTTATTGCAAGTCTTCATGCAAGGCAACTAATAAATGTCTAGAAAAAACACAAAAACATTAAGACAAGTTTGTAAATTGTGTCGTTGGAAAACGAACTCGTCTTGAAACCCTCGGGTTAATAATTAGGTCGCGGGAAAAGTGACACGATGCCTCATTAAAAACCCATCGTCGGAAAACCCCGTGGGACAAAACCGACGAAGGGAAAAGAGTACACACCGGTCACTTACCTAATTACTAACCGTTACGGGGTGAGCTTCGGCTTGAATAACGTTACGTAGGTTCGTGACTTCACGTGGACTTGAATAATCTTCTTGAACGTGGATGGCCACGAGGATCCCGATGATGGCGTCCTTAAGCTTCGTAGCCTTAGCTCGGGTCATGGGACCGGCTGGTAGGGTCAAGGCCTCTTCCTCCTTAGCCCTAGCTCGGGTCACTGGACCATCGTCGTTTCGTCTGGTTGCATCCGCCTTTCGTTTAGCTCGGGACGGCTCTTCCTTCTCGCAGGTCGCGTCTCGGGTCACGTTGGTGGCGTCTCGGGTTGCGCTGGTGGCGTCTCGGGTCGCGCTGATGGTGTCTCGGGTCGTGATGATGGCGTCTCGGTTTGTGCAAGTGGCGTCTTGGGTTGCGCTAAAGGCATCTCGGGTCGCGCAAGCCGACTCTTCTTCAGCGTTGTTGGTCGCGTCCTCTTCTGCATCATTGGTCGCATCCTCGACGTCTGATCATCTAGTTTTCATACGTATTTCTTGCACGATTTAGGAGACGTTTTTGATACATAAGTGATGTTTTACGTATGATTCCGTATCCGTTTTACTTGCTTTCGTGCTTTTCATGTTCTTACAGGTTTTTACGCGTATTTGGACCATTTTGGAGCTAAAGGAACATGCACGGAGCTAAGGAGCAACTTTGGAGATCATCACGGGACAAACGGGACGAGATTGAGCATGGAAAAGCCTCACCCGGTCGAGCACAACCCTTGCACGATCGGGCAAAACCTACGGCCAATTGTGTGGACCATATAGCACGACTCGGGCAAGCAATCCCGACCATTTTGCCTTGTGCCCGAGCGGGCACACATGCCATGCCCGATCGGGCATCATTCCACCCCACACAATCTGCACGAGTTGCCCTAGCCGCACCCGAGCGGGCACACTCACTACCCGAGCGGGTCGCGGCCCGTAACTGCTCAAAACTTAAGTAAACTTAACTTAAAACATAAGGGAACTCATGGGGCAATTTAGGCAACAATTGGACCGACTTAGGAGGCTTAAAAGGAGGCAAAAAGACGCCATTACAGCAAGCTTACA
>CM071866.1:12079810-12117883 GCA_036759665.1 Gynandropsis gynandra
TTAGAACCTAAGTAGTTTAGTTAATTTCAGTATTTCATTCCTTATCCACATTCTTTCGTTAGCAAGTTTGATTCATAGTTCGGGTTTAGGTAGCGTTGCATAGTCTCTGTGGGATCGACACCTAAATACTACACACGTGTCGTGCACTTGCGGGTAGATTAGGTTATATTTAACTCTGATACGCATCAAGTTTTTGGCGCCGTTGCCGGGGACTATTGTCAACGCGTCTTAGATTCGAACCTAGAGTCCTTCTTGCTTTGTTTTTATTTTTGTTTTCTTTTCTTTCGTTCCTTCTACGTAAATTGTTCTTTGTTTGTCCTTTGCAGAATTTTCAGGTCGACAAGAGATGGATAATCAGAACGGCAATGGACAGATGCAATTACAGGCTCCTCCACCACGTCGTCTAAGGGATTACGTGGTGCCGAACATGAACAACGTGCAAACGGCCATAAGGATGCCTGCTGTTGCAAGAGAGCAATTCGAGATTAAGCCAGCAATGATAAATATGCTTTATCAGAAGCAATTCATGGGTGGAAACCATGAGGATCCACATCAGCACCTCAGAGATTTCCTCGAACTTTCAGGTACGTTCAAAATTCATGGAGTCTCTGAGGATGCAATCTTGCTGCGTCTTTTCCCTTTTTCAATTGGGGGAAAAGCGAAAGCTTGGCTGCAATCACTCCCCGTGGGATCTATCACCACTTGGGATCAGCTCTGCACACTGTTCCTATCACGCTTCTTTCCTCCGAGTAAGACAATTCAGATGAGGGGGGAAATCACAACATTCAGATGCAGAGATGGAGAGACTATGTTTGAGGCGTGGGGTAGATTCAAGGATCTTCTACAGTCATGTCCACACCATGGACTTGAGCAGTGGTACGTTATCCAAACTTTTTATAACGGAATTTCAGATGAGCACCGCATGCGGTTGGATAACGCTGCCAGAGGATCATTCATGGATCTGAGCGTCGAGGAGGCATTTGAGCTGATTGATAACCTCGCCATGAACCACACCATGTGGTCCACTCCAAGAGGTATGCCTAATAGCACTCGTCGTTTATATGAGCCTAACCAGAATAGAGCCATGGGTAATGCAGCGAATGCTATGTACTGTGCGAATTGCGGAGATACGGATCATGTAGCGTATCAATGCACAGTACATGAGGATTACGAACAGATGTATTATGCCCAGCAGCAAGGCAACACGCAATTCGGGAACACCTACAACCCGAATTGGAGGAATCACCCGAACTTGTCATATCGAACGACTCAACCGGTGAAGTATTCGGGGTTTCCACCAAGGCAGAATAATTTCCAGCAAAACAACCAACAACTCCAGCAAGCACAGCAAGCTCCTCCAGGCCCTCAACCTCCTCAAGCCGTTTCATCAAACCTAGAGGGGGTATTGCTCGAATTTATGAAGAAGCAGGAGCAGCAACAGAAGAAGCATGAGCGACAACTGGCTAAGCAGGAGCAGCAACAACAGGAGCTTAGATCTCAGATGGAGTCTCTGAGCACTCATGTGAAGATGTTGGAAAACTCCATAGCACAACAGGCCGCCTCATCTTCTCGGAATCCCGGACAGCTTCCCGGTAAGCCCGATCTTAACCCGAGAGAGCATGTGAATGCTATTTCTGTGTGCAGCGATGATGAGGATGAGAATCCGCCCTCAAATGTGCGAGGGGATGCTGCTGGTACGTCCATGGATAGAGGAAGAGGTAAGGTTGCGATTATGGAAGGAGTCGAACCCGATTTAGATAAGCCATACGTTGCTCCTCCGGCGTACGTACCTCCGATACCGTATCCTCGACGATTGGTAAGCAGTAAGAACCAAGAGAAAGTGGGCAGATCTATAGAAGGTCTCAAGAAGCTAGACATCAACATGCCATACGTGGAAGCAGTCCAAAAGATGCCTAATCGTGAGGTAATGACCAAAGAGAAGCACACCGAAGAGAACGAGACTGTAGCAGTCACCGAGGAATGCAGTGCAATTCTTCAGAACAAGCTGCCACCTAAGCTAAAGGACCCTGGAAGCTTCTCCATCCCATGCAAAATAGGTAATCTCGATATTGAAAATGCTTTGTGTGATTTAGGAGCAAGCGTGAGTATCATGCCACAAACAGTTTTCAAGCGGATGGAGTTTGGGAACCTTAAACCGACGAAGATGTCTCTACGCCTCGCGGATCGTACGGTAAGACATCCGGTGGGAATCATTGAAAACGTTCCCACCATGGTAGGTAAGCTTTGCATTCCCACTGATTTTGTTGTACTTGAGATAACGGAAGACACTAGGACACCTATTATTCTTGGTAGGCCGTTCTTAGCTACTGCAGGTGCGATGATAGACGTACAACAAGGAAAGCTGTCCTTACGTGTCAAAGATGAAACGATCGAATTCATCCTGCCCAGCCCCATGGACGAATCACCACTCAAGGAGTCTTGCTTTACAGTAGATTCGCTGGACGAGTTAGAGAAAGACACGCACGATCATGTAAGTGTTTCTGATTGTCTTGTACGGTATTTGACACAAGTTTGCGACAATGCAGGATTTGCGGACGAAAGAGCTGAGATGTACACGAAATTCATGAGTGCAATTACAGCACTAGGAGACGCCCCACATGAGGAGATACCACGTGATATGCATGCTGATTTCACAGCGGAGAAAGCATTCGAGCTTGTGCCTGATCCTCCGCCGCCTTATTCTCGGTTTGAGTACGTTGATTCCGATAAAACATATCTTGCTGTTTTAAATGCTAACATGAGTGCAGATGAGATGAGAAGACAGCCCACACGCGTGAAGAAGCGTAAGAGGGTCAGTTCTTCAATGTGTATGTACGGAAGTTATAGGGAGGACAGCCACGAACCTTCACTCGAAATTCAAAGGAGGCTGCACCCGCACTTGCACGAGGTAATGGAAAAAGATGTCATTAAACTTTTCAACGCAGATACCCCTTATCCAACCTTGGACAGCGAGCAAGTGAATTCCGTGCATGATGTGCCTAAGGGATGGCACGATAAGAAGACCCTACCTCATGACTTCCAATCAGGTGATTTCGTTCCACTTTCTAATTCTCGACCTAAGTCTTTATCGGGCAACCTACTGTCTTATTGGTCTGATCCTTTTCAGGTACGAGATGTGGAACTATGGAGTGATGCGGGTGACACGTTCAACGCCAATGGACAGCGGCTAAAGCTCTACCAAGCCGCTCAACCGATCGGAAGTGGAAACTCCATTTCCCTTTCCGATCCACCCGTCGCGCACGCATGAGGAATGGAGACGTCAAAGCTTAATGACGTTAAATAAGCGCTTTCTGGGAGGCAACCCAGCTGTTTGCTTTTAATTTTTTTAGTTTTTAGGTTAAAGATTCGGTTATTTATTTTTCACAAAAAAAAGAAGAAAAAGAAAAACACAGAAAAATTATAACACCACAAACGTGGTTCACTTCCTTCATCCTCCATCGGAGCTTCACGTCGAGGACGCCGTTCAATTCAAGTCTGGGGGGAGCAGTTCACGTTTGTCAGGTGATTTCGTTTCATTTTCCTTTGATTTTTAGTTTTTAGGTTATTTTTGCGATTTTTAGTTTGTTTTTGTTTTGATTGAGTCAGAGTCGTCCCAAGGCACTTGTCCGGTGCCACGTTTTGAGATGAACCCCGAACTTAGGAATGCTTAAGAGGTTGACCTTTTCCGTTAGACTTTGCATGATTGAGCTAGGTTTTCCTATGCGTTAGAGCTTATTAGTCGGCTGAAAAACAATAGGTCGTAGTTCTTGGGAATCCTAGTGTTGCTTGTGGGGATGTTTAGACGAGGTTGCTAGGCTGGTCTGTCGTTTATTTTCTCTACCCAGATGGTCATACTTTGTGTAGACGACACTTTACTTTTGTCATATTGAGGATTATTGGATCATATAAAATCGAGCTATTTTGCAGATTAAAAAAGCGCACACTAACACTCCGCTGTCGATAGAAATAGTGCCTAATAAGCATGATCAAAAATCGATATGAGTGCATCGACCTTGTTACTCCTTCGGTGGCTCGGGTCTAAGTGGTGGGTTGGCGATCATCTTTCTACGTCCTAAGGGCATGGCACAAAAAGCCGCCTACTCCGCTGCACTCTCGCGCGAGATGCATGAGTATACCGTCATCGGTAGTCTGGGTCTAAGTAGAGGCTGGATCCCTTCAAATCCGACGTCCTCGAAGCCTAGTGTGTAAGAAAAAGAAGAAAAGAAAAGAAAAGAAAAAAATGGAAAAGAAAAATAAAAACAAAACAAAAAAAGAGCCATAAAAAGAAAATAAAAGAAGAAAAAGAAAAAGAAAATAAAAAGAAAGAAAGAAGCTCGGAAAGAAAGAAACAAGTATCCTCGGTTGACCTAGGTTTAGCATAGTCTGAAGTCTTGTCTGGTGGAGGGAGTTACGGTAGGGTGTCTAGTCTCCTTTGATTTACTTTCTCGTGGGTGACCGTGGTGGACCTAGGATTAAGGCTGAAAACTCGATTAGGCCGAATTTGCTCTCGACATTTTAGTTGATCGGTTAGGTTCGCTTTAGCGGTATTTCTAGGAGAAGGGGGATTCTCGTATTTTCATACCCCATGTATTCCACGTTTACGTTTGCTTAGGGACAAGCAAACATTCAGTCTGGGGGGATTTTGATCATCTCGATTTCATACGTATTTCTTGCACAATTTAGGAGACGTTTTTGATACATATGTGATGTTTTACGTATGATTCCGTATCCGTTTTACTTGCTTTCGTGCTTTTCATGTTCTTACAGGTTCTTACGCGTATTTGGATCATTTTGGAGCTAAAAATACGTGCACGGAGCTAAGGAGCAACTTTGGGGATCATCACGGGACAAACGGGACGAGATAGAGCATGGAGAAGCCTCCACCTGGTCGGGTACAAGCCTTACACGATCGGGCAGAACCCACGGGGCTTTGGACAGGACAAACCACACGACTCGGGCAAGCACAGGCCCGAGCTGTTGCCTAGCCGAAGTTAGAGCAGATTCTTGCGAGGAGATAAGCGAGGAGCATTGGAGATCAAGCACCGCCACTTCGGTTTTGTTTGGTTTTTATGTTCCTTAGACTTTCTACTATGTTTATGTTTCTTTACAGACGCATGAGCGAGTAGTTTGTTTGTTCTAGGAGAAGGGATTAGCCCTTGGCTATCCCGAGACCGCTTTTGATCTATTTTGAATGCATCTTCCCGTTTTAGTTCATCTATTCTTTATCTGAGTTATATAATTTACTTGTGTTTGCGATGGCGACGTAGATGTATGTGTTAGGGGTTAGGAGAAGGACCGAAAGGAGAATTCTAGTCTTGGAAGATCAGGTTTAGGACAACCGAGGTTAGGCCACGGAAGTAGGGTAGCAACGGTTGAGGGTGAACGGGCGAATCACAGAGTTTATGGGTTTAGTTCATGGTGTCAGCCACGAAAGTAGGGGGCAGCTTGTCTAGATCACGTGTCTATGCCTTGAGAGAGGGTAGATATCATGTTAGGATCGTCCGGCTTAGATAGCTTTAACTGGGATTGCATGATAGATAGGTTGATCGTGTGTTTCGGTAGTCTTGTGGTGAAACCGGATTCCTAGGACGTTTGTCTCATCGTTAGAACCCAAGTAGTTTAGTTAATTTCAGTATTTCATTCCTTATTCACATTCTTTCGTTAGCAAGTTTGATTCATAGTTCGGGTTTAGGTAGCGTTGCATAGTCTCTGTGGGATCGACACCTAAAATACTACACACGTGCCGTGCACTTGCGGGTAGATTAGGTTATATTTAACTCTGATACGCATCAACGTCGTCCAGTATCATATCATGATCCCCTTGTTAAATTGGATTTGTCCTCAAATCCGCTTGATCCACAACAAAAGGAACCAAGTCAGTAACATTAAAGCTAGAACTCACGTTGTACTTACCTTGCAAGTCGAGTTGGTAGGCGTTGTTGCGGATCCTCTTGGTCACTTTGAATGGGCCGTCGATCCGGGGCATTAGCTTGGTCTTCTCCTCTATTTTATTTCTCGCCCTTTCATGAATCTGTCTACCATCTTGGCCTTTCTCTCACCGTCCAGGTGAACTCGATCACTTGATGGCAAAGGCATCAGATCTAGTGGTGAAGCAGGATTGAACCCGTATACAATTTCAAAAGGAGAGAATTTGGAAGCAGAATGTATGGCATGGTTATAAGCAACTTCAGCATGTGGTAAACATTCTTCCCAAGTTTTCAAATTCTTCCTAACAATAGCATGCAATAAGGTTCCTAGGGTTTGATTTACTACTTCGCCTTGGCCATTGGTTTGTGGGTGACAAGTCGTAGAAAATAATAATTTTGTTCCTAACTTGGACCACAAAGTCTTCAAAAAATAACTAAAAAATTTAGTATCCCTATCGGAGACTATCGTACTAGGCATGCCATGCAAACGTACTACCTCCTAAAGAAAAGTTCAACTACATGCAATGCATCGTCAGTTTTTGACATGGTATGAAATGCGCCATTTTCGAGAATCTATCTACCACCACAAAATTTGAGTCTTTAACGTTCTTAGTCCTAGGCAACCCAATCACGAAGTCCACAGAAATATCAGTCCAAGGGTGAGTTGGGATAGGAAGAGGAGTATACAAACCATGAGATTGAACCTTAGATTTGGCTTGCTTACATGAGACGCATCTCTCGCAAATTCGTTCAACGTCCCTCTTCATATATGGCCAGTAGAAATGATCCTGTAATATTTTCAGAGTCTTTGCAACTCTGAATGGCCCATAAGTTTACCTCTATGGGCTTCTCTAACAAACAACTCTCTCATAGAACGGTTAGGCACACATAAACGATTATCATAAAATAGAAAATCATCTTGCCTATAGTAACGTCCTGAAGCAAATTTCTCACTATTCTTGTAAGCTTCTCCAAATTCTAAGTCAGATGCATATAATTCTTTGATTTGTTCAAAACCTAGAAGCTTAGCATCTAAAGTAGTCAACAATGCGTACCTTCGGGATAAGGAATCAGCCACTACATTTTCTTTACTTGCTTGTACTTGATGACGTAAGGAAAAATTTCGATGAATTCTACCCACCTCGCATGTCTCTTACTTAGCTTGTTTTGACCCTTCAAATATTTGAGCGATTCATGGTCGGTGTGTATCACAAACTCCTTTGCCCACAGATAATGTTGCCAAGTTTGTAACGCCCTCACGAGTGCATAAAGTTCCTTATCGTAGGTGGCGTAGTTGAGAGTTGCACCTCCGAGTTTCTCGCTGAAGTATGCAATCGGCTTCCGTTCCTGCATTAAGACTGCCCCAATTCCTACGCCGGATGCATCACACTTAATTTCAAACGTTTTAAGAAAATCGGGTAATATAAGCAAAGGAGCGTTAGTTAGTTTCTCTTTCAACGTTTGAAACGCTGCCTCTTGCGCTTTTCCCCACTTGAATCACGTTTTTCTTAATGACTTCAGTAAGAGGGGCGGTCAAGGTGCTGAAGTCCTTCACAAATCAACGGTAAAATCCCCCGAGTCCATGGAAGCTTCGGACTTCCCCGACGGTCTTTGGGCGAGGCCATTCCCGAATGTCTTTGTCCACCTCCACGCCATCTGTACTTACTACAAACCCTAGAAATACGACGTTATACGTGCAAAAGGTACATTTCTTCAAGTTGGCATACAATTCTTCCTTCCTAAGTACCTTTAAAACTAATTCTAGGTGACCTAAGTGCTCCTCCAAATTCTTACTATAAATCAGGATATCTTCAAAGTAGACTACCACAAACCGTCCTATATACTCTCTAAGTACATGGTTCATTAATCACATGAAGGTACTAGGTGCATTCAACAATCCAAAGGGCATAACTAACCACTCATACAAACCATGCTTAGTTTTAAATGTCGTTTTCCATTCGTCACCTTCCTTCATCCTAATTTGATGGTACCCACTTTTAAGATCAATCTTTGAAAATATCCTACTTCCATGCAATTCATCTAACATGTTATCTAGCCTAGCAATAGGATGTCGATACTTCACCGTAATGTTGTTGATTGCACGACAATCAACACACATGCGCCAGCTGCCATCTTTCTTTGGCACGAGTAACACGGGCGTGGCGCACGAACTCATACTTTCGCGAATATGTCCTTTGGCCATGAGCTCCTCCACTTGCCTTGGCAGCTTCTTGGTTTCCACGGGATTGTTTTGGTAGGCTGGCCGATTTGGTAACGTAGCTCCGAGAATGAAATTGATTTGATGTTCGATACCACGTATCGGTGGCAATCCGGCGGGGTTCTCTACGGGAAAAACATCTTTGTATTCCTGCAATAAAGTAGATATCTCACTCGGCAGCACCGGTGCAAGGTTAGTTAAGCTCAAGAGAGCTTCTTTATAAACAAACAATAACACGGACTGATTCGAATTAAGAGATTTCTTGATCTCACCCGATCTCGCGTAAAAATTTGACGATTTAAGCTCGAGTGTGCTTTGCTTCTTCAAGTGCAATTGGCCTTGCAGCACCTCCTTAGGCGTCAATGGAACAAAGACGGTTTTCCTGCCATTATACTCAAAGTAATGCTTATTAATAAAACCGTCGTATTTTACCTTGCAATCCAATTGCCATGGTCTACCGAGTAGAATGTGGCTCGCCTCCATTGGCAGCACGTCGCACAAAATTTCGTCTTCGTATTTGCCTATGGCAATGGGCATGGTTACTTGTCTACTCACCTTCATCTCGCCATTTTCATTCAGCCATTCTTATAAAGCCTCGGATATTTTTGGATTTTCAAACCGAGCTTTCGGACCATAGTAGCGCTCGCAACATTCGTGCAACTTCCTCTGTCAATGATAACGCTACAAACCTTTCCATGAACAAGGCAGCGGGTATAAAATAGATTTTCTCGCTGTTCTTGTTCGTCACCCTTAGGCTAGACGTTCAAAGAACGCCGTGTTACCAGCAACTCGCTTGTGGCCGGTTTCTCCTCACGCGTCTCGTCCGAAAGTTCAGCCGCTTTGTCTTCGGACTCGAACTCGCCGTCGTCACGAAGGATCATGACTTTCTTTTTCGTGCACTCGCTGGCGTAGTGTCCCCTCTCGTGACACTTGAAGCACTTCATGTCCCGAGCCCTTGAAGTTGTTGCCTCGGTCTTCCCTTTGTCCCGCGGCGCTGCTGGACCGAACTTCATTGCGTCTCGGCTTGCTGGGTTTGCCTTGGACGCGTCGTGGTTCGTTGGAACCGTGTTGTCCCTCCTTGGAAAGCTCGGCTTCTCATCCCGTTGTTGGCCATATTTTCCAGCCCCATAGCCCGAGCGTGGATTCCTTCGCCGCTGGAGTTGTTGCTCGATGAGGATCGCCTTATGGAGAATTTCCTAAACCTCTACGTAGTGTTGCATCTCGAGGTGGTCTTGAATCTCTAGGTTGAGTCCTCCAAAGAACCGAGACAGCAACGCCTCACTATCCTTCGAGATATCCGCCCTCAACATGATCAACTCCATTTCCTGAAAGTATTCCTCCACGGAACAGCTTCCTTGGGTGAGCTTCCTTAACCACCGATGCACTTCTCGGTGGTGATGGCTTGGCACGAACCTCTTGCGCATAATTGTTTTCATTTCCAACCATGTTGCTTCTGGTTCTTCACCGTTTTGCCGCTTAGAAATCGTGAGTTGATCCCACCAACTCAACGCGTAGTCGTAGAACTCCGTGGCCGCTACCCTAACCTTTTGGCCTCAGGATAGTTTTGACAACCGAAAACGAGTTCCACCTTTTTCTCTCATTCTAGATATGCGTTCGGGTCGGCTTTACCATGGAAAGCCGGAATTTTCAGCTTGAGACCAAAGAGGTCATCCCTCGGGTTGTCTCATCGTTCCCTTGGCGCACGCCGCCGTCGGTGACTACTTCGGGACGAGGATGAACTGTCTCATTCATAGTAGTTGATGCCCTTCTCATGCTGGAGCCTCTCTTGTTGCGGGAATGCATGAACGTCTCTGGGTCGGGTTGGATGTTCGGATCGGAATTCTCGCCGAAACTCCTCCATTTTGTTATTGATACTTTGCTCCAAACGAGCCGCGAGAGCCTCGATTAGTCTCTCATTCACCTGGCTGTTCTCGGCGCCTTTATCCCCCATGTTCCCTATGGTTCTTTGCATGTACCTTTTTTTGCTAGAACGAGCTCTGATACCACTTGACGCGATCCCGCTGCAACGATGCTCTAGACTAAAGGTTGGATTGGATAGGCCTTGCTGCAACGGATTGCAGAAGGGATTTGGAACGAGTGGTCACCCGAGAGTTGCGGAATAGCTCTCGATTCACCGGTCTGTCTTCGAAGTATGTTACGCACCAACGAAGAACGAACAAGACGTTGGATATTACACACCAACGGGTTTTGCTGGATGTTACGCACCAACAAAGAAGATTTCACAAGAAAATCACAATCAAAATTCAAAAATCTAGAGAGGTGGCCGACCATATAACAAGAACCTAGGCCATGCAATACTAAATGCAACTTTTAATGCAAGTCATCATGCAAGACAAGTAATAAATGTCTAGAAAAACACAAAAACATTAAGACAAGTTTGTAAATTGTGCCGTTGGAAAGCGAACTCATTTTGAAAACTATCGGGTTAATAATTAGGTCGCGGGAAAAGTGACACGCGGCCTCGTTAAAAACCCGTCGTCGGAAAACCCCATGGGACAAAACCGACAAAGGGAAAAGAGTACACGCGGGTCACTTACCTAGTTACTAACCGTTGCGGGGCGGGCTTCAGCTTGAATAACGTTATGTAGGTTCGTGACTTCACGTGGACTTGAATAATCTTCTTGAACGTGGACGGCCGCGAGGATCCCGATGATGGCGTCCTTAAGCTCTGTAGCCTTGGCTCGGTCATGGGACCGGCTGGTAGGGTCAAGGCCTGTTCCTCCTAAGCCCTAGCTTGGGTCACTGGACCACCGTCCTTTCGTGCGGTTGCGTCCGCCTTTCGTTTAGCTCGGGACGGTTGTTCCTTCTTGCAGGTCACGTCTCGGGTCGTGCTGGTGGTGTCTCGGGTCACGTTGGTGGTGTCTCGGGTCGTGCTGGTGGCGTCTCGGGTCGGGCTGATGGTGTCTCGGGTCGCAATGATGGCGTCTCGGTTCGTGCAAGTGGCATCTCGGGTCGCGTTGGAGGCGTCTCAGGTCGCGCAGGCCGACTCTTCTTCAGCGTTGTTGGTCGCATCCTCCTCTGCATCATTGGTTGCGTCCTCGACGTCTTCCAGTATCATATCAATCTCCCTCTCTTCTCCCTTTTGTTGTCACTCTAACCTAACCTAGGCCGACCTTCTCTTCTCTTTTCTTCCTTCCAATCGCGGATCGTTTCTTTCTCTTCGCTCGCCTCCATCATCGCCGGTAAGCGCCTCTATTTCCGTCGATTTCATTATGTTTTGTTTCATTTCTTGTTAGCGTGAGAGCAAGAGGAAGAGAGGATGTGAGACTAAAGAATGTTGGATGGGTAGGTCGGCTCGACGATGATTGAGAGAGAAGAAGAAAGGGTTGGGCACGGGTTCAGGTACCCGGTGCATTTGGCAAGTACACGAACCCCAGGTACCCGAACCCCTCGGGTTCGGGTAGGAATATGCCTACCCATCTGGGTCCAGTTCGAGTACCCTCAAAAATCTGGGTACCTGACCCGTGCCCAACACTAGGGGTGAGTATGCAAAATACATTCAGTAAAACCAATACATATGCACACTTCATAACATACATTCGTCCACAAATAACTTCAACATTAGAACAAGAAATACCATCAAGACTACAAGTACATACTAACAATTTTACCCAATCCGACTGAGTACCCTAGTTCAAGACTAGTACCATATGATATGAATCGAGACCGACATTTTTTTATAGATGGATAGAAATAGATTGAAATCCCTTAGCAACTCGATAGTATAACCTAGACCGTGTCTTCCCAAAGAAAGGATGCCCCAATATTTGCGATCTAGTATTGATAAGTGAGTCAACAACTCGAAATCTCTCCAAGAGTTCAAGAACTAAATCTCTAGGATTAACAAGAAAAGACAATCTCAATTAACCAAAGCTTAAGTAAAAATTTCATTCAATGTTCTCATGTTTATAGGAACTTAATAATAGAACTGAATAAAACAAAACAATATAATTAAACCTGACACAAATGCCCGGTCAAGCAGTGGACTGCTCCATCGAGCACCACATAAATTTTAACCTTAATTATGTAAAACTTAAGTACATTGAGCCGAGTAATGGCTATACTCAGTCGAGTCCCCCTACGTTGAGGTTGAGTGGCTCAGTCTTCCACATGCTCCATGTGTCTAGAAAATTCGCTCGGGCGGAGCGAGTCTCTGCTTAGGTCGAGTGCATTGAGCTCTATTTGTCTAGAGAGTTTGCTGGGATCAAATAAAATTGTGCCCAAGTCGAATGCCTCTAGTTTTTTTAGCTTCTTGCCCCTTCTAAAACCGTCCACATGTAGATAAGTCACATAAGATCCCCTTGATGTCTCTAAGTGTCCATTTGGTGTCTTTACGATTTCTTCTACCACCATTCGAGCGAGCATGTTATGCATCCTCTTAATTTTAGTTATTGTGACTGGTCTTTATTATCGATGTCTTGAGTGGATTCTATCTTCATCATCCAATCCTTCTTCAAAAGATTTGACCTTAAATCAGGCACTTCATCTGCATCAAAACGAGCCAAGTTAACAATGTGGATGGTTGAACTAACATTGTACTCACCAGGTAACTCATTCTTGTAGACGTTGTCATTAATGCATTTGAGCTCATTGAATGGTCATTTTCTGCGGGGCATGACCTTGAATTTACATTGCTAAGGAAAATGTTCCTTACATAAATGGATCCAAACGAGATCATTGGGTTAAAAGAACACCTTCTTTCGTCCACTGCTTGCATGTTTGACATATTACTTTGTCTTCCTTTCGATATTGGCTCATGCCTTCTAATGTATCATTTTCACAGTCTCAACTCTTTTCTTTCCATCAAGGTTAGTAAACTCCAATGATGATAAATGGGCCATTTCTAATGATATAAATGGGTTAAAACCATACATGATTTCAAAAGATGAGAATTGGATAACACTATGAACCACCCTATTGTATGCAAACTAGACACGGGGTAGCTACTTTTCCCATGTTTTATGATTACTCCTTAGCAATGCACACAATAAGTTCGAAAAAGTCCTATGGACCATTTTTCCTTTGTCCATTTGTTTGATGGTGACATGTAGTGGAGAATAAGAGTTTGGAACCTATCTTAGACCATAACGTTTTCTAAACGTAATTAAAAAACTTAGCATCTCTATCAAACATTGTAGTTACAAGTCTTCCAATGTCTTTAAATAAAAAACACAGTCACATATGATATATCATCGAACTTAGGACGTGCAATGAAATGAGCTATTTTTGAAATTGATCAACTACGACAAACAAAAAATCGTGTCTAGATTTGGACCTCGGGAGACCTAACACGAAATCCATGGAGATATCAATCCTTGGTGTACTAGGAATGGGTAAAGATGAGTACATACTGTGTGGTTGCAATCGGGATTTGGCCTTTTTATAAGTTACGTGCCTTCTATGGATACACTCAATATCTCTACGCAAGTGAGGCCAATAGAATTATTCATGCAACACGGATAAGGTTTTGGCAACTCTAAAGTGATTTATTAGTCCTCCTTCATGTACCTCACGAACAAATAAATCCCTAATAGAACTTTCAGGTACACATAATTTATCATCATGGGATAATTAACCATTGACGCCAAAATACTTACCTGTGGCGGTGTTCTTACAAGACTTGTATATATCACCAGCTCATAGAGTTCCTTAATGTGTTTGAAACCAAGCACCCTCACGTCTACTACCGAGAGCAAAGTATAGAGCAAAGATAACGCATCAACAACAACATTCTCCTTACCTTACTTGATAATGTGCGAGAAGGTTTCTATGAATTGCATCCACTTGACGTATCTGTAATTTAGCTTCTTTTTTTCCTTGAGATGCTTAGGCGACTTATGGAGGGCATGGATCACGAACTCTTTGGACCACAAGTAATGCTTCCATGTATGGAGCACTCGCACCATTCGTATAGTTCATTATCGTATGTTGGGTAACCTAACTAGTGCTCCATTGAGTTTCTCACTTGAGTTTGCAATGGGTCTATGCTCATGTATCAACATTGTTTCAATTTCTACACCTGATGCATTACATTCAATCTTAAAAATTTTAATAAAATCAAGTAAGTCCAATAAAAGTGCTTGTATCAATTTAACTTTGTAAGGTTGGAGGGCATTCTCTTAAGCTTTGTCCCACTTAATTGTGAGGTTCTTCCTGATCATCCCAGTCAAGGGTGGAACTAAGGTACTGAAGTCCTTTACAAATTATCGGTAAAGACCGACCAATCCATGAAAGCTTCATACCTCTCCAACCTATTTTAGGGCTCAACTAGTTTCTTATGGCCTCGATCTTTTCTTCATCAACATGTATTCTCATAATGTTATTGATTGTGTGACAATCAACACACATACACCATTTGTCATCCTTTTTCGGTACAAGTATCACCGGTATAACGCACGATGACATACTTTGCTAAACCTATCATATTGAATGTCTCTCGAGATCCTTAAACTCCTTTGGATTGGTTCAGTATACTGGGCAATTTTAAATGCTCATGCCAAGTACGAAATCAATTTGATGCTCAATCTCACGCAATGGAGGTAATTTGTTGGATGTTTCATCGGTAAACACACAAGAATCTTCAATTGCAAGAGCAAGAAGTTACACTGCTTTCGAATTTCTCAACCTCCAACTTCTCACTAGCCATTTCTTGAAACTTTTTTTTATAAAGTTTTCTATCTTTCCCTTGGATCTTGATTGAGCCGACTTCGATGATGAAAATTTTCCAACTCAAAGACTGAACACCTTTGGCTTGGTTTTCCTTTATCAAGAACCAATCTTATACCACTTGCGATATTACTTGCTTCTATCCCTTATCGTTTTGAACAATGATGTTAAAATTACTACTCGAAATTTACCAAAAGAACATTCACCACACACACACTACAAAAAAATAGGCGATTTCCAACGGAAGTATCTGTTGGAAATCGCCTAAAAACCGTTGCAATGACCGTTTCCCAACGGACGACAACGGATCTACGACCGTTGGAAATCGCTCGTTACAAATTGAGATCCGTTGCGATTCCCTACGGCGTTACAACAGATATTATCCGTTGCAATATTTTAATGGATGCGTAACGGATAATACCGTTGGGAAATTGTAACAGATGTCCGTTACAAAAAATGTGACGGATGCCGTTACAAGTCTGCAATGGATGCCCGTTACAAAATTATAACGGACGTCCATTACCAATTTGTAAAGGATATCCATTTCCACTCCGTTGAGAAAAAAATGAGCGGGAATTGAAATTTTGCAACGGGCATCCGTTGCAAACTGGCGAGAAATGGAACATGCATCCATTACAGATTGGCAAAAAATCGCAACGGGCATCCGTTACCATTTGGCGGGAAATTTCTTTTGCAACGGATACCCGTTGCAATTTGCAACAAGCATCCGTTGGATTTTTTAAAAAAAATAAAAACTAAAAAAAAACAAAAAAAAATTTAAAAATAACAACAAATTTCAAATAACCTTAATTAATATAATAAAAATTCTTACAAAAAATTAAAACCTAATTCTATTACGTTTCATCTAAATCTGTGGGGCCGATGTTATCTCCGTTTTCACCAGTACCTCGTGATGGCGTTGCATCCGAATTGATACCCGATTCTTGACACGGCGTTGATTTCCTCGCCTGGCCGGATAGAAATTCTATGACACTCTCCATGTGCTGCATTTGTGATCAGGTTTCTCGAAGTTGTGTTTCGAGATCCTCGATACAACGTTGTTGTGTGTAGCTCTCTTGGACCATAAGAAGTACCATCATGACGTCCTCGACGATATCCTTTTGCAGTGCATCGAGACCGTATAGGCGCCCTTT
The DNA here is from genome assembly GCA_036759665.1 of Gynandropsis gynandra. Classification (NCBI taxonomy): domain Eukaryota; kingdom Viridiplantae; phylum Streptophyta; class Magnoliopsida; order Brassicales; family Cleomaceae; genus Gynandropsis; species Gynandropsis gynandra. Next base: position 12,095,797 of record CM071866.1, read on the forward strand.
ATATGGTCTAACCGACTACAAAACAAACAAAATTAGAGTTAGAATTGTTAGAAAATATTTTATTACTAATCAAAATATAAATAATAAATGTTTAAATCCAAATAAAATTTGTCATTTTGTAAAGGATTGAGCTTGTCGAAAGTAGAACCGTAAGCTTTTGATTGCTGTGTGATCTTATCCGTCACAGGTTTCACGGTTCTTTCTGCTCGAGGGTCGACGAGTTCAGGTTCGTCGCTCTCTTTCTCGACGATCGATTTTTTTTGGCGTGGATTTTCACTACCAGCTCAAGAAGAGTCGGTTCTCTTCCTATTCATTGCATCTTTTATATAAAATAAATATAATTATATAAATATTGTAAAAATAAAAAAAATTAAATAATAAGAAATTTACCGATTCTTGCTTCCTCTTCGGGAATGATTTTGATCCCTAAGTATGGCGATGCGGACTATCTCCGGGAACCTTCTCGCCGTACCGATATTTTTTGGCCTTCTCGCTCTTGGCCTTGAAGTCCTCAGACTCCCAAAGTTGAATAAGTTGATTGAAGACCTCGTCTGTTGTCCATGTCGGTTTGCAATTCTTGGTGTAGTAGTTGCGCTTGGCGAAATGAATCTCTCCGTCGAAAAATTCATTAGAATTCAGTATTACAAATGATCTTGAAAAATATTCTAAAATGATGGAACCAAGAATCGAAAAATACATAGAACTGTAAAGAACATGACAATCTCACAATCCAAAAATTAACCGATATTTTTTGGCCTTCTCGCTCTTGGCCTTGAAGTCCTCAGACTCCCAAAGTTGAATAAGTTGATTGAAGACCTCGTCTGTTGTCCATGTCGGTTTGCGATTCTTGGTGTAGTAGTTGCGCTTGGCGAAATGAATCTCTCCGTACAATATGGACATGCTAATCTCCCGTACGTGCTCCATCCAGATAATATTCCATTGGTAGAAAAGTCGTTAATTATCCACAACAAGACCGCTTTCAATGTAAAATTTTGCTTCGTACTCACATCATAAGCAAGAATTCATTCGTTTCACAAATGTCTTAATTCATGAATTAGGGGTTGCAAAAAGACATCGAAACTTTTCTTCGGATGTTTTTGTCATGGAATCAGCAACGTTAGAAACATTACCTCTCTTTTCAAACACATATCGGGAGGCAAATTATACGGAGAAAAAATCACCGGCCACAGAGAATATTGACTTCCAGATTGTCCTTCTTAACCTGTTTGCTACAGGCATATAAAACATTTTTTGTATGGTACATATTTACGTGAACATGTTTTTTTGACCGAAATATGCTTGCACCACATAACTTGCATTCCAACAAGTCTTTATCATTTCCCCAAAACAACATGCAACTGTTTCTACAAACATCAGTTTTCTCATGTGGCATTCCCACATCTTTAAAATATTCTTTGTTTCGTAGTATATCTCGGGAGCTTGATTATTTTCCGATAAATATTCACGCATGGTTTTGTAAAATGAATCCATGCAATTTTCAGCATCATTGTAGTCTGTTTTTATACTCATCAATCTTGAAGATAAAGATAAACGAGACTGACCTTCACGACAACCTTCATATATAGGCTATTTCACCGAATCCAATAGATTGAAGAATCGGCGTTCATCGATCTTGGGCATCTCTTCATGCGGTTGTTCATAAACAACTCCAGGAAAAGCATGTGACACCATTTCCACATATGGATTGGTCGCTGATGCTTCATAAATAACTTCTTCATTTCTTTTTACTTTCGTAATTTCGACGTGAAATAACCAAATTTCATAATTCTCAACGAAATCCACCTTGTAAAGATGTTTGCAAACAATTTCTTGACTTCGATACTTCATGTTTTTGTATCTTTTGTATGGACATAACATTGTCCCGCGTTCTCGACACAAAGGTTGCATCGATGCAAAACTCATGAATTGTTCCAATCCGTGTAAGAATTTTTGCGTAATCTCTCCGGTTATAAGATCTTTTCTTCTATACATCAACTCTCTCGATCTATATATATCTCTATTTGAAGAAGACGATATTTTGTTGAAAATATATTTGTTGTTGATGGTTTGATACTAAAACCTTGATAGTTATCATTAAATAGTGTTATTTGCAACGGACACCAATTAGCAATATCACTGGATGCCCGTTGCAATTTCACGTGAAATTATTCCACCGGTAATCCTCAAAATTAACAATTTCAATGGGCATCCGTTACAATTTCCAACGAACATCCGTTACATTTTGCAACGGATGTACGTTGGACTTTTTCCTGTGGTTTTCTAATAGGTTCCAACGAATGATGACAATAGAATCAATCCATAGACTGTAAATTTGCGATCGATTGGACGGGAGCAACGATAACTATCTGTTGACCATCCTTTGAAAGTTGTGATGGATTGCAACGGATTGCAATGGATGGAAATCTGTTGATATTCGTCATCAACGGACGGATCTGTTGCTTCGTCTGTTGCGAGTGCCGTATTTTTTTTATAGTGACAATCACTAGATCAAATAATACGAAATAGATAATGGACACATAAAAAAATTTAGTTTTATAAGTTAAGAAAAACGATGTGATCTTTCAGAAAGAAATTATATTTTTATTCAATTAGGGTTACATATTACATCAATGGACTAACTAACTTCCAATTTGCTCGAACCGTTTCAATTTCTCTTAACCGATTTCAAACCAACTTTAAAGAGAACCAATCGAAACTTGATTGCAGAGAGGAGGCTTCATCTGCAGCAATTTCTTCACAAACACCTCCTATATATATATCTATCTATATATATATACAGAGTTTTTACTATAGGAAAACAGGTATCATGGGAAATGTCCCAAGTATAGTGCGCCCACGTTGGAAAATATTAAAAAGCACGTGATTATTATTATTACTATTATTATCAGCTATCAACAGCGTCTTTGACTCCATAGTCAACTCTCTCCGACCATAAATTACGGCTTGGTCGGAGAAAGAAAAACTCGAACACGAGCTTATCATCTCAGCTCGTCTCGTTCCACCTATAAAACTAAATCATCATCACCTCGGATTCTGCATCGAAAAATATACTATAAAGCCATAACAAAAAAGAAGGATCAAGAATCTTTGATCGAAATTGAAAATGGCTTCCTCTGTTTCTCGTCCTCTCCCGATTTCGCTACGCCCACATCCCAAATCCTCGCCGTCGGCGAAATTCCTGGTGATTCGAGTCTCTTCTACCCGTCAATTCACCGCCTCAATTACTCAGCCTTCGGATTTCGCAGTCACGAGCCGTCCTGAATCAAAACTCGAGCCGGTCCGGATTCGGGAAGTACCTGGCGACTATGGTTTACCGATCATTGGGCCACTCAAGGACCGGTTAGATTACTTCTACAACCAAGGAGCCGAAGAGTTCTTCAAGTCCCGAATCCGGAAATATAACTCCACGGTGTTTCGCGTCAATATGCCGCCAGGTAGTTTCATCGCGGAAAGCCCAAACGTCGTGGCGTTGCTCGATGGCAAAAGCTTCCCTGTTTTGTTCGATAATGACAAGGTCGAGAAGAAGAATCTCTTCACCGGAACTTACATGCCGTCCACGGAACTCACTGGCGGTTATAGAGTTCTGTCGTATCTCGACACATCGGAGCCGAAGCACGCCAAGCTCAAGAACCTGATCTTCTTTGTCCTGAAATCGTCTCGTCACAGGATTTTTCCCGAGTTTCGCTCGACTTACTCGGAGCTTTTTGACGAACTGGAGAAGGACCTTGCCGTGAAGGGCAAGGCGGATTTTTCCGGTTCCGGAGAAAGAGCAGCGTTCGATTTCCTCGCCCGAGCAATGTACGGAAAGAATCCGAAGGAAACGAGCCTCGGCATCGACGCGCCAAGTCTGATCTCGAAATGGGTCTTCTTCAACCTCCATCCATTGTTGTCGATCGGTCTGCCGAAGCTTCTAGAAGAGTCCCTCCTCCACACGTTCCGTCTCCCTCCGTCACTCGTCAAGTCCGATTACCAGCGACTCTATAATTTCTTCGCCGAATATGCCGGCGAAATCCTCGAGGAGGCGGAGAGTTTGGGGATCTCGCGAGACGAAGCGACCCACAACCTCCTCTTCGCCACGTGCTTCAACACCTGGGGAGGGATGAAGATTCTCTTTTCCAACCTCATGAAACACGTCGGACGCGCCGGGACTCGGCTTCAGACCCAATTAGCAGAGGAAATCCGATCCGAGATCAGAGCCAACGACGGAGACCTCACGATAGCAACGATTGAGCGGATGAAACTCACCAGATCCGTCGTCTACGAGTGCCTACGGATCGAGCCGCCGGTTTCATCACAGTACGGACGAGCTAGGCGAGATCTTGTGGTCGAGAGCCACGATGGAGCGTTCAGGGTACGCGCCGGCGAGATGCTCTTCGGATACCAGCCGTTCGCAACAAAGGATCCAAAGATTTTCGATAGAGCAGAGGAGTTCGTACCGGAGAGGTTCGTTGGAGTAGAAGGGGATAATCTGCTCAGGCACGTGGTGTGGTCGAACGGGCCGGAAACAACGGCGCCGACGGCGGAAAATAAACAGTGTGCTGGGAAGGATTTCGTTGTTCTGGTAGCGAGGCTGTTCCTGATTGAGATTTTCCGACGTTACGATTCGTTCGATATAGAGGTTGGTTCGTCGCCGATTGGGAGCTCCATTACTGTTACTTCGTTGAGGAGGGCGAGTTTTTGAAAACGAGGGTAAAATCGGAATTTGGTACTTAATTGCACGTTTGTGATGTGAATGTGGGTTCTCAGGGTGGGATAAAATTGGAAATATGTTGCCACACGTGTGTGATTATTGATGATTTTTCTATTTTTTGTGTAGTAGTCTTGATTTGAGTGTTATGTGAGATAGTGTCCGTTGGATATGTTGTATTTGTATCCTTCCTAAAAAAAGCAACAAATCAAATAAAAATATATAAATTTATTTAAAATATAAAATTATTCTAAATGTATATCAATGTATATCTCTTTATGTCACAAAGAAACATATTTTTGTATATAATTTTTCCTCTCTTACCTTCACTGCTTAATATGTTAGTATATATGCCATATAATTTTTAACATATTATTAAGAAAACTCTATCTAAATTTTGGAAAGAAAAAAATCTTCAAATGTAATACGCAATAAGATTTTTTTATTATTTTAAACTTTTACATGTTCTATTTTAAATTTATTTTAATTTCAATTGAATTTGATTTCAAATAAAAATATAATTTGATGGACTTTATAAAATATTAAAATCATATTAAATAGACATAAAATAAATATATATTAAATAGATCTCATAGACTAATATAAAAATAAATGTATATCTATATCATATTTTATGAATTTCACGGTGAATAAAAATCATATTATATAAAAGTCATGAATTGAATAATTCGAAGTCAAGAAATTGTTTGCAAACATTATTATAAGGTGAGTTTTGTAGAGAATTACGAAATTTGGTTATTTCTCGCCGAAAATTGCGATGTTAGAGATATTCTGCAGGAAGCACAAGTAGAAAGAAATGAAGAAGTTATCTATGAAGCATCAACAACCAATCCTATGCGAAAATGGTGTCAGATGATTTTTCTGGAGTTGTTCATGAACAACCACATGAAGAGATACCGAACATCGATGCACGCTGATTTTCAACCTATTGGATTCGGCGAAACAAACTATATATGAAGATTTTCATGAAGGTCAGTCTCGCTTATCTTTATCTTCAAGATTGATGAGTATAAAAACAGATTACAGTGTTGCTGAAAAATTACATGGATTCATTTTTCAAAACCATGCATGAATATTTACCGGAAAATATCAAGTTCTCGAGACATACTACGAAACAAAGAATGTTTTAAAATATTTGGGAATGCCACATGAGAAAATTGATGTTTGTAGAAACAATTGCACTTTGTTTTGCGAAAATGACAAAGACTTGTTAGAATGCAAGTTTTGCAGTGCAAGCAGATTTCGGCCAAAACGTAAATATGTACCATACAAAAAATATTCTATATGCCTGTAGCAAACAGGTTGAGAAGGTTATTTGAATTGAAAAAAACCACTACGAAAATGAGATGGTACGCAGAACACTCGACGTGCGAAGGGATAATGCAACATTCATCGGATGGTAAGACTTGGAAATATTTCAATAAAATAATTCCTGAATTCGCGTATGAAACGAGAAATATTTATCTTTGCATGTGCACCGATGGTTTTAGTCCATATGGAAAATTCTGGAAGTCAATATTCTCTGTGGCTGGTGATTTTGTCTCCGTATAATTTGTCTCCCGATATATGTTTGAAAAGAGAGATAATGTTTTTAACATTGCTGATTCCAAGACCAGAACATCCAAAGAAAAGTTTTGATGTCTTTTTTCAGCCCTTAATTCATGAATTAAGACGTTTGTGGAACAAATGAATTATTGCTTATGACGTTAGTACAAAGCAAAATTATACATTGAAAGCGATCTTATTGTAAATAATTAGCGACTTTCCTGCCTATGGAATGTTATCAGAATAGAGAACGTACGGGATATTAGCATGTCCATATTGTATGGAGGATACAAATTCATTTCGACTACTACATGGTAAAAAACCATGTTGATTTGATTCTCATAAAAGATTTCTTCCTCGTGGACATGCTTTCTGGAAAGATAAAAAGCATTTTCAAAAGAACGTGGTACAAAAAGAAGAGGCATAATACATGCAAACCGGAACAAAATCCTTTATGAAAGATTTAACACAATGGACGAGTTACAAGAATCGATAGAATACGGTGGAGATCGTGGACATCGTAAACCAAAAGACCAAGGTGAATGGCATAACTGGTATAAACATAGTATGTTTTGGGAACTACCATATTAGAAATCATTGATATTATGTTATAATTCAGATGTTATGCATATCGAAAAGAACTTTTTCGATAACATCATCAATACTATTTTGAATGTGGCGGGTAAAACTAAGGATAATATACAATAAAGAAAATATTTGAAGATAATATGTCGACGACCTGAGATGAAATTAAGAGATGGAAGGTTACATGTCCCAGTATTCAGATTGTCTAGGCTGGCGAAAACAACATTATTAAGGTGTTTAAAAGAAGACGTTAAGTTTCCAGATGGATATGCATCGAACATTACTCGGTGTGTGGATATTGTTGGTTCAAGGCTGATCGGGTTGAAAAGTTACGATTGTCACGTTTTCATGCAATGATTCATTCCAATTGCATTTGCTGAGCTCTTACCATGGATTGTTCATGATGTGCTACGCGGAATTAGCATATTTTTCAGAGATATATGTTCAAGAAATTTAAAAAGAGATAACTTGGAATTAATTAAAAACAATATATGTGAAGTATTATGTTCATTGGAAAAATTTTTTCTACCTTCATTCTTCGATGTCATGGAACATTTGCCAATACATTTACCAGATGAGACAAAATTCGGTGGATCAGTTCAATTCAGATGGATGTATCCTTTCGAAAGGGTTTTCTTTCATTTAAAGAAAAAAGCAAAAAACAAAGCAACGGTTGAAAGATCTATTGTTAAACAATACTTGTTGGAAGAAATCATATATTTCAGCATATTTTATTTCGAATCACATATTCAGACGAAAGAACGAGGTTGAACGGATGATCACACAAACTATCTATATCAATATAATCCGTAGTTTGGCACAATTCCTGAGATGTTTACACCGATTGGACGTACATGAGGTAAATCCGAGGAATATTGGTTAACACCAGAGGAGTATAATCACGTCCACACATATATATTACTAAATTGTCATGAGCTATTACCTTTCGAAAGATACAAAACAATCCAATCTTTTATATATATATATGTATATATCCAATATTAACATATTTTCATTACAGGATATTTGATGAATAAGTAATTGGTACATATCCTCATCTAAACGCATATGAATTCACATAAATGAAAGTTCAACATTATGGCTCGTGGTTGAGAGATTACGTAAGTACTCGTGTATACGTCTTATATATATTAAAATTAATTGCGGTTTATTATAAATTATTCATTTATTTTTTATATTATAAAGGTGAAATGTTCTGATGAAAGACTTCTCACGTGGTTAAAAGATTTGGCTTATGGTCCTATACTCGCCAATCAAAGAATCTAATGAAGAAGAAATGTAAATACTATAATGTAATACATAAACTATGTGTAAACTTTTTAAACTTCATATGATCTAATTTCAACGCGCATCCGTTGAGATTGCTAACGGATACCTGTTGAAACACTAAATCGCCTTCGAAACTTAGAAACAATTTCGAAGTTTTTCATAATATCAATGGACATCCATTGGGACTCTATAACGGATGCCCATTAAAGAATTTTTAACGGGCATCCGTTACAATTTGCAACGGATGACCATTACGAAGTATCATTATGGCTACTTAGGCTACGGTTTTTTCCAACGGGTATCCATTGCAAATTATAACGGGTGCCCATTGACCGGGGAAACGTACGGTCGTTTTGGCGTCCATTGCCTCAGGAGTACGCATTTCCAAGGCTGCACGTCTACTTGAATACTCGTCTTGAACGTGGATGGCCATGAGGATCCCGATGATTGCCTCCTTGAGCTTTATAGCTTTAGCTCGGGTCACGGGACTAGTTGGTAGGGTCAAGGCCTCCTCCTCCCTAGCCGTAGCTCGGGTCACAGGACCAACGTCCTTCCATTGGGTTGCGTCTGCTTTTCATTTAACTCGGGACGTCTCCTCCGCTGTGCGGGTCACCTCTTCCTTCGCATAGGTCGCATCTCGGGTCACGTAGGTTGTGTCTCGGGTCATGCAGGTCGCGTCTTCTTCAGCGTTGTAGGTCGCGTCCTCCTCTGCATTATTGGTCACGTCCTCGACATCGTCTGGGATCATATCACTCACAGATATCTATGAGGATGCTGAGCCAGTTGAAGGAGAATCCAATCAAGTCTAGGAATGTTGTTACTCAGCTATAGAAGAGCAGTGACCTTTGAGGAAGCAATTGCAGACATTGAGTGGAGGAAGGCCATGGATGCTGCAATTTACATGATCAACAAGAATGAAACATGGGAACTTGCTGAGCTACCATAGGGGCATACGGTAATCAGTGTGAAATGGATTTATAAGATAAAGACTGATGAGCGTGGGAATGTGCAGAAGTTGAAAGCCAGGTTGGTAGCTAGGGGGTTCACACAGACTCATGGTCAAGACTATGGAGAAACCTTTACTCCTGTGTCCAGACATGATACAATTAGAACTATCATTTATGTGGTAGCTAAAGAAAGGTGGAGCCTTCACCAAATGGATGTCAAGTCTACATTTCTCAATGGAGAAATTGTAGAGGAGGTCTACATACAACAGCCTCCGGGTTATGTTATGGATGGACTTGAAGACAAAGTCTTAAGACTGAAGAAGGCTTTGTATGGGTTGAAGCAAGCTCCTAGAGCTTGGTACAATCGTATTGATTCATTCTTCACAAGGGAAGGATGCAAGAGAAGTGGATGTGATGCTGCAATGTATGTGCAGGAGCAAAACTAGAAAATTGTGGTCATCTGCTTGTATGTAGATGATCTGATCATCTCAAGAAATGACGAGGGATTGATCAAGCAATTCAAGAGGAAGTTAAATAGAGAATTTGAGATGACTAATCTTAGGAAACTAAGGTGTTTCCTGGGATTTGAAGTTAGCTATATGGCTGATGGTATTTTCATTAACCAAGCTAAGTATGCAAGTCAGTTATTGAAGAAGTTTGGGATGCAGAACTCCAAGAGCGTCTCAACACCTTTATCACCATATGGAAAGAATTCAGAAGAAGGGAAATGGGCTTGCTGATCCAACCAAGTACTAGAGTATGGTTGGTGGCTTGCTCTATTTGTCAGCAACAAGACCAGACTTGGCATTCTCCGCATCATATCCGTCTAGGAGCAATGCCAAGCCAATCGAGAAGAGCTTGTAGGAAGCTAAGAGGGTGATGAGGTACATTTGAGGAATTATGAATCATGGTTTATGGTTTTAGAGAGTCAAAGATGCTAGGTTAGTTGGATATGTTGATGCTGATCTATCTGGTAGTGTGGAAGATTCAAAGAGCACCACATGGTTCTACTTCACAATTGGGAGTGCCATGTTCAGTTGGGGGACATAAAAACAGACCATCATCGCCCAATCAACTGCTGAGGCTAAGTACACAGCCTTGTGTGCAGCCACAAACCATGTTGTATGGCTTAAGAGGTTATTTTCAGAACTTGGATTTGATATGAACGATAACTTAGTTATTCATTGTGACAGTACAACAACAATAGCCATTGGTAAGAATCCATTGGATCATAAGAGGACTAAGCACATTTAGATCAAATTCCATGTGGTAAGGGAGGCTTTCAGCAATGGTGAAATCAAGTTGGAGCACGTGGCTTGAGAGGATCAAATGGCGGATATATTAACTAAATCCTTGGGCACTAAACATTTTGAGTAACTAAGGAACAAGCTTGGTGTGATGCACAAACAGATCAAGAGGGAGATTGAAGGAGTTGATCGGTTGGTCCATGACAAAGTCATGACCCGAGACGGGATGTAGGGGAATGCAGAGCACAGACTAATCGAGTTGCGGACTTCCGTGATCAAGAAAACTGCGAGGAGCTGAGCATGCAGACTGGAGCAGGCGACAAGATTGCAACAGGAGTTTGATAGAAAGGGTCAAGAACAAGAACATAGACAAAAGAGCAGGAGACCACCTCGAAATCAGACGAGGGACGCACACCAGAAGCGCAGGTTGCAGACTGCTTGTTTTAGTATGAACATGGAATTCATACGGTCCAAGTCAAATGGACCTATTTTAGTAATTAACATAAACGTTTGTAGTGTGGTCCCAAGATGATTTTTGAATGCTTTGTAATGTCGGTTTGACATATATGTAATGTTATGCAAAATTAATCAAATATTGCACTTATCAGAAGAACTGCTCTTACTTGTGTTCATCTTACTCACTTCTCTCTCTTATTTATCTCAAAATCTTTACATTCTGAGTGCGATTTTCGGTTCATTCTGTAGTTTACATTTGTGTTTGCACAATCTACGTAATGGATGGAGATGGTGAACTCAAATGAGAAACATACACGTTGTTGATATTCACTGAAAAACAACAGAATGAAGGAATGAGAAGTATTATTCAGAAAAATATTTGTTTTTCCATTTTTTTAGAAATTCTTACAATTCATTACCCAAATTGCTACAAACTACAACATAAACATTTTTATGTTCTTGTTTGCATAACTAAGAAAAGCATAGAAATAGTGAGAGCTCAAGTCCGGAGGCTAATGACTGTTGAAGCTTTCAGATACAACAACTTGATATGTGGTTGTTTAAGGTATAGATGATTTGACACACAAAGTTGGGAAGATCTTCATCACAAATTGAGGTTGAGAGAGAAAGAGAGAGAGAGAGTCTTCCTTGGACGAATGATAGATATTTGGAGTTTATTTATATAACAATTACAAGTTTTGTTCATGAAAATATTATTATTATTATTATTATTATATCCGTTTTAATCTTTTGTAACATAATCCTCGAATAAAACTGTCATTACATTTTTTATAAACCTTATACTTTTATTTTTCCTCTTTTCTTTCATTTTCTAATCCATTATAAAATATTTTCTTAATTTGGATTCTTTATCACTAGATCGTCATTTTATTTCTTTATGTTTTCATTTTTCCTATCAATTTCTCTTATATGTCTTCGGTTGGATTTCAATGTCTACCAAATCATTAATTTTTGTAAGGGATAATTCATATTTAGATACTAGAAGTATGCCCAATTATCTGAAAAACTCTTCCATTATTATTTTTTAAATTATCTTATATTTATCCTACTATTATCGATTATGGAATACTTTTGGAGAAAAAAAAGCATCATATTGCTGAGATAGATCATTACATAGTAACAAAGGGAATTATACAAATCTAAGTAATCAAGGAGCGGCAAAGGCGTCGTCTATCCACCTTATTTCAAGATCCTTCTTATCCTTTTGATCGCATCTTGAGTTCTTGTTCGAAGATGAAAAGCCCAATAGAGCCTCGAACCAAGTTCTGACCTTGTTTACGCGTTTGCGTTGTTGGATACGTCGTAGAATCACTTCTTTGTCTAGGGTTTGCTTGGTATGTGTTGGCTTAAGATATAGATGACTTGACACAAAAGTTGGGGTTTCAAGATCTTCATCACAAGTGTCGTTCTTCTCCTTGCTGTTTCCTGCTTTACCATTAGTTACTAAAGAAGCCAGAGAGAGAGATTTGGAACAAGTTTTGTAGGATTGATAAATGATGTCTCCGGTCCGGTGGACGCATGATAGATATGTTGAAGTTTACTTATATAACTACAAGTTTTGGTCATGAAAATTATTATTATTATTATTATTATTATTATTATTATTATTATTATTATTGATGGAAAGCTAGATGCTCTCGTGAAACACGCATGGGACATGGATTGACTCAATAAAGAGAGACGGATTCGTTCGCTTGATTTACTAATAAAAAAGGGTTGAACTTTAATACATAGTTTTTATCGGAATTTTAATATTATTGTTAACGTGATAATGTATCCTTTATATTATTATGAATTTTTTTCTTCACCATCCGGCCAACTTTAGATTATCCATATTTTTTTTCTCTACTTCCCTCAACCAATCAACCCTCTCCGTTTTTTTCCTACAACTCATTCCCTCTCCTCCACCTCAAAGCCTTTCTCACCCCCTGGTTGTAACCCCTTCCCACTTGCACTCCGTCAACGGATATGGAAACCATCACAACCATCTGTCACAGATGTTGTCAATCCATCTCAACGTCCCTCTCATCCCTATATACGACTCATCAATACCCCTCAACGATATGCAATCCATCCGATGCACCGTAACACAAATGCGACGTTGGTGGAAAAACCATCAACCTGGACGATACCACTATTCTTCATGGATAAGAAAATCATTTAGACGTGTTTTTGGTTCTTCTCTAGGAGAAGGAAACAAAGATGGGCTTTGGATAGCTCATTAAAAAATTTTTGAAGAAGAGACCATTGATATAGCATAGCAATATTTTCGACTATCCGATTTAGGCTCCAGCTATTAATGTGCTTTCTTGTTTGTTGGATCTACACATGCGAAACGAAAACTTCCCACCCCCACTTAGTTCCTACCACGTAAGATAATTTACTCCAAATTATTTCATTTGGTTATTTCATGGAGAGAATTTTGCACCACGACCTAGTAATGTTGTGGAAACTTTTAGTAGGGGTATTATACACTATGAAGTGTTTGAGACTTCTTAAGATGTAGAAATGAACCCTTATGTAGGAGTGGTGCAAAATGTATTCGTTGAAAGAAACAAAGATGAAAATATTGAAGAAGATCCGAATGAATAAGCGAAAAGTTTTTTTGAAATGTTAGAAAGTGCTAGGCATCCACTTTATGATGGTATTAGAAGTGGTCTTTCACGGTTGTCTCAATTAGTAAGAGATTATTTGCCTAAAGATAATAATGCAGTTGAGTCATATTATGAAACAAAGAAGATGATGAGATCATCGGGTTTATTACCATATTAAAAGATTGATGGTTGTCAAGATAACGGTATATTTTTTGGAAAGAAACTTCAGATTTGAGCAATTGTCAATTTTTTTTGGAAAAGATCGGTTTATTTGACAAGAAATTGAAAATCGGTTTCGTTTCATCGTATGTGGTATTTACAAATTACAAACATGATAAAAAGATTATATCAATATGAGAAGACCGCAAGCGACATGAGATGGCATGCTAAGCATTCAAGTCGTGATGGAGAAATGTGTCATCGCTCAGATGGTGAGGCGTGGAAACACTTTAACAAGGTATATCCAAATTTTGTAGATGAGAGTCGAAACATTTATTTAGGCCTTTGCCTTGATGGTTTTGATCCATTCGGGATGTCTGGTAGAAATTATTCGTTATGGCCAGTTATTATGACACCATACAATTTACCACTGATGCGTATCAAAGTTAAACAAAATTAACCTAAACTACCTGCAAGTGCACGACACGTGTGTAGTACTCTAGGTGTCAATCCTACAGGGACTACGCAACACAACCTAAACTCAAACTACGAATCAAACTTGCAAACGAACGAATATTGGTTTTAAGATTGAAATACTAAAAAAAAATTAACGAGTTCTTAACAATGAGACAAACGTTCTAGGAATCCGCTTTCACCACAAGACCACCGAAACCAACAATCAACCTATCTAATCATGCAATCCTGATCAAGTCATCTAAGACAGACGATCCTAATATGATATCTACCCTCTCTCAAGGCATAGACATGTGATCTAGTCAAGTTATCCCCTACTTTCGTGCCTGAAACCTTGACTTAAACCCTTAAGTTCTATGATTCATTCGTTTCACCCTCAACCGCTGTTACCCTACTTTCGTGGCCTAACCTCGGTTGTTCTAAACCTGACATTCTAGGACTAGAATTCTCCTTTCGGTCCTTCTCCTAATCCCTAACACATGCATCTACTTGGCCTTCGTAAATGCAAGTCATCCAAGCTCTCAGACAAAGAATAGATAAACAAAAACGAGAAATTGCATTCAAAGATAAATCAAGGTGGTTCCGGGATAGCCATGGGCTAATCCCTTCTCCTAGAACAAAACAACTACTCGGTCATGCGTCCAAAAGAAAACATAATCGAAGTAGAAAGTCTAAGGAACATAAAAACCAAATGAAACCGAAGTCTTGAATTGATCTCCAATGTCCCTTGAATGTCTTCTCCGCAAGAGTGTTCTTCCTCCTTCGATTCTCTCTACTCTCTCTCCTCGATGAATTCTGAAAACTAACTCTAACTGAATCCCCTCGACCCCTGGCTCATCTCTCTTATTTTCCTTCTTCTTTTCTTTTCTTTTCTCCTCGTTTTTCCTTTTGGCCGTTCTTTCCTTTTCCTTTGTCATAGCAGCCACCATTTTACCTCTTTCGTGTGTTTTCCATTCTTGCTTAAGTTGGGCAACGTTTTCATTCCTTTCTCTAACAAAATATCTCTTATTCCTATTCTCTAATGTCGTTTTCCTTTTTGTATAAGTAACCAACGAGTTCCTTTTTGTGTTTAGACAAATTTACTTATCTGGTATTTGCAAGTAACGGACGCGACCCGCGTGGGCTGAGTGTGTGCCCCGCGCAGGCGCGGCGTGCTGTTAACGATGGAAATAAGGCCTCCCCGCGCGGCTAATGAGTGCCCCGCACGGGCTGATGCTCATGGTGAAGCCAGTGCATGCTGATGGCTTGCCCGACCCGTGCTCATTCTGCTGGACCAAATGCCGAACCAAAGGGCCTTGCTATGGAGTTGGAGTGCCCCACGTGGGCTGAGCTGGTCTTGAGGACCCGTGCGTGCTGAGGACCTCCCCTACTCTGCTGAAGTTGCTGGGGGTCAAGCCCCGCGCGGGCTAGGTGAATGCCCCGCATGGACTGTGTTATTTCTCGCCGATTGTCGTCCCATTTGTTTCGTGATGGTCTTCGATGTTAGTACTTTGTCTCATGTACGTATTTTAGCTCCAAAATGACTGAATTTGGATTACAACCTGTAAGGAAATGAAGACACGAAAACGAGTAAAACGGATACAAAATAATATGTAATCATCGTATCTATATCATAAACGTCCCTTAAATCATACGAGAAATACGTAAAAAAACGAGATGATCAAAATCCCCCAGACTTGAATTTTTGCTTGCCCCTAAGCAAACGTAAACGTGGAACACGTGGGGTATACAAAATCCGAAAATTCCCCCTTCTCCTAGAAATATCGCTAAACCGAACCTAACCAATCAACTAGCAAGTCGAGAGCAAATTCGGCCTAATTAAATTTTCAGTCTTCATCCTAGGTTCACCAAGGCTATCCACGAGAAAGTAAATCGAAGGCAAACTAAACAAGTCACCGTGACTCTCTCCACCAAACAAGACTTCAGACAAATGCTAAACCTAGAACAATCGACGATACTTGTTTCTTTTCCGAGCTTGTTTCTTTCTTTTTTTTCTTTTTATTTTCTTTTGTTTTTATGTCTTCTTTTTTTTTCTTTTCTTTTTTTGTTTTTTTTCGTTATGCATACACACTAGGCTTGTAGAACGTCGAATTTGAAGGGATCCAGCCTCTACTTAGACCCAGACTACTGATGACGGTATACTCATGCATCTCGTTAAAGAGTGCAGCGGAGTAGGCGGCGTTTTTATTGTGCCATGCCCTTTAGACATAGAAAGATGATCGCCAACCTACAACTTAGACCCGAACCATTGAAAGAGTATCAAGGTCGATGCACTCATATCGATTTTAGATAATGCTTTTAGGCATTAAAATAATCTCGATTTCATACGATCTAATAATCCTCATCAAAACGAAGTAAAGCATTGTCTATACAAAGTATAACCACCTGGATAGACAGAATAAATGATAAACTAGCCTAGCAACCTCGTCTAAACCTCATACAAGCAACACTAGGATTCCTAAAGAATTACGACCTATTGTTTTTCAGCGACTAATAAGCTCTAACGCTTAGGAAAAACCTAGCTCAAACATGCAAAATCTCACGTAAAAGACCAACTTCTTAAGTATCCTAGGTTCAGGGTTTATCTCAAAACGTGGCATCGGACTAGTGCCTAGGACGACTCTGACTCACGAAAGCAAAAACAAACTAAAAACTACAAAATCAAAGAGAAAATAAAAGAAAATGAAACGAAGTCACCTGACAAACATGAGCTGCTCCCCCAGACTTGAATTGAACGACGTCCTCTACGTGAAGCTCCGATGGAGGGTAAGAGAACTGAAGTCACGTTTGTGGTGGGTTTTTTGTGTTTTTTTTTGTTTTTCTAATTAACCGAGTCTTAAACTAAAAAACTAAGAAAAATAGAAAACAAACAGCTGGTTGCCTCCCAGAAAGCGCTTATTAACGTCTTTAAGCTTTGACGTCTCCATCCCTCATGCTTGCGCGATGGGTGGATCGGAAAGGGAAATGGAGTTTCCACTTTTGATCGGTAAGGGAAATGGAGTTTCCACTTTTGAGCTTTAGTCGCTGTCCATTAGCTTTGAACGTTCCGCTCGAATCGCTACATAGTTCCACTTCTCCATGTGTGAAGACTTCTCGCAATTGAAAAGGACCAGATCAACGAGACCGTAGGTTTTCCGAGAAAAGCTTAGGATGAGAATTGAAAAGTAGAACTAAATCATCTAGTCGGAAGTCATGAGGTAGGGTCTTTTTGTCGTGCCATCCCTTAGTCACTACTTCTTTCTTTGGCACGTCATGCACGGGATTCACGCGTTTGCTGCCCAAGGTTGGATAAATGGTATCTGTATCAAAAAATTATATGACGTCTTTTTCTATTACCTCTTTCAAGTGCGGGTGCAGCCTCCTTTGAGTTTCGGTGGACGGTTCGTGATTGTCTTCCGTATAATTTCCGTGCATACTTATTGAAGAGCTGACTCTCCTACGCTTCTTTACGCGTGTAGGTTGTTTTCTCATCTCATCTGCACTCAAGTTAGCATTCATAACAGCAGGATATATTTTATCGCATTCAATGTGCTCATACCGAAAAGAAGACGGAGCTGGCTTGGGCTCAAGTTTGGACGTCTTCTCCACTGCGAAACCAGCGTGCGTTTCGTGTGGTATCTCCTCACATGGGGCGTCTCCCACTGCTGCAATAGCACTCATGAAATTCGTGTATAGCTTGGCTCCTTCGTCCGTAAATCCTGCATCTTCGCAAACTCGTGTTAAGCATCGCATAAGAGGATCATAATCACTTACTTGATCAAGCGTGTCTTTTGATAACTCGTCCAGCGAATCAAATCTAAAGCAAGACTTCTTGGTGAAGGGTCCGTTCATGGGGCTGGACAAGTTGAACTCTATCATCTCATCTCCGACACGTAAGGAAAGTTTTCCTTTTTGTACATCTATCATGGCACCTGCAGTAGCTAAGAACGGTCTACCAAGAATAATAGGTATCCTAGCATCTTCCTTTATTTCAAGTACAACAAGATCAGTGGGAATACAAAGATTACCTACCTTGGTGGGAACGTTTTCAACAATTCCCACCGGATATCTTACCGAATGATCCGCGAGGCGTAGACACATCTTTGTAGGTTTGAGATTCCCGAAGTCCATCCGCTTGAAAACCGAGTATGGCATGATGCTAACGCTTGCTCCTAAATCACACAAAACATTTTCAATGTCAATATTACATATTGTGCATGGAATGGAGAAGCTTCCGGGGTCCTTCAACTTTGGGGGCAGCTTGTTTTGAAGGATGGCGCTGCATTCCTCGGTGAGTGCTACTGTCTCGTTCTCTTCGATATGTCTCTCTTTGGAAGAACCTCTTTGATGAGTTTTGCGTGCTTAGGAATTTTTTGGAGGGCTTCCACGAATGAGATGTTGATATCGAGCTTCTTGAGACCCTTTACGAATCTGCCCACTCTCTTTTCGTTCTTGCTGCTCACCAACGGTTGAGGAAACGATATAGGAGGTTTGTACGCCGGTGGAGCAACATATGGTTTGTCTAAATCTGGTTCAACTCCTTCCATAATTGCGATGGTACATTTTCCTTTTCTCATGGACGTACCAGCAGCTTGCTCTTGCTCTTTGGAGGGCGAATGCTCGATCATATTAGTGCAGCACACGGAAATAGTGTTAACGTACTCTCTCGGGTTTAACTCGGGTTTACCGGGAAGCTGTCCGGGATTCCAAGAGAATGAGGCAGCCTGCTGTGCTATGGAGTTCTCTAAACTCTTCACATGGTTGCTCAAGGATTCCATATGAGTTTTGAGCTCATTGATCGCTGTCCCCACATCTGCATTGAATTTGGCTTGAGTCGGTTGTTGCTGCCTTTGCTCCTTGATAAATTCGAGCATTACCGCCTCAAGGTTTGACGAAGGGGCTTGAGGAGGTTGAGGAGCTTGCAGAACTTGCTGAGCTTGCTGGAATTGCTGCTTGTTTTGCTGGTACGTTTGCTGTCTTTGCTGAAATCCCGAATACTTCACCGGTTGAGTCGTTCGATACGAAAGATTCGGGTGATTCCTCCAATTTGGGTTGTATGTATTCCCGAATTGTTTGTTTCCTTGCTTCTGGACATAGTTCATCTGTTCGAAGTCTTCATGTACCGTGGATTGATACACTACATGCTCCGTATCTCCGCAATTCACACAATACATGGCGTTTGCTGCTTTGCTCGTCGCTCTGCTCTGATTCGGCTCGTATAGACGACCAGTGTTGTTAGGCATACCTCTCGGTGGTGACCACATAGTGTGGTTCATGGTGAGGATATCGATCAGTTCGTATGCCTCCTCCACACTCAGATTTATAAACGATCCTCTAGCAGCGTTATCCAACGTCGTTCGGTGTTCATCTGAGATTCCGTTGTAAAAAGTTTGGATAACATACCACTGCTCGAGACCATGGTATCTACCCCATGCTTCAAACAATGTATCTCCATCTCTGCATCTAAATGTTGTGATTTCCCCCCTCATCTGAATCGTCTTGCTCGGAGGAAAAAAGCGTGATAAGAACAATGTGCAGAGCTGGTCCCAAGTCGTGATTGAACCAGCAGGAAGCGATTGCAGCCAGGTTTTCACTCGTCCCCCAATTGAGAAGGGGAAGAAACCCAGTAATATCGCGTCCTCCAAGACTCCGTGCATCTTGTATGTACCGGAAAGCTCTAGGAAGTCTCTGAGGTGCTGATGGGGATCCTCGTGATATCCACCCATGGATTGCTTCTGATAAAGCATGTTGATCATTGCCGGCTTAATCTCAAACTGTTCCCTAGCAACAGCAGCCATCTATATGGCTGTTTGCACGTTGTTCATATTTGGCACCAGGTAATCTCTGAGGCGACGTGGTGGAGGAGCCTGTGGTTTTCACGGTGCGAGTTGATGTTGCTCCATATGTCCATGGCCGTTCTGATTATCCATCTTCTCGTTGATCTGAGGGCTCTGCGAAGAACAAATAAAAAAGATTTAGGTAGAAAGAACGAAAGAAAAGAAAATAAAAAAGAAAAAAACAAAACAAGAATGACTCTAGGATCGAATCTAAGACGTGTTGACAATAGTCCCCGGCAACGACACCAAAAACTTGATGCGTATCAAAGTTAAACAAATTTAACCTAAACTACCCGCAAGTGCACAGCACGTGTGTAGTACTCTAGGTGTCGATCCCACAGGGACTACGCAACACAACCTAAACTCAAACTACGAATCAAACTTGCAAACGAACGAATATTGGTTTTAAGATTGAAATACTAAAAAAAATAAACTAACGAGTTCTTAACAATGAGATGAACGTTCTAGGAATCCGTTTTCACCAAAAGACCACCGAAACCAACAATCAACCTATCTAATCATGCAATCCCGATAAGTCATCTAAGACAGACGATCCTAATATGATATCTACCGTCTCTCAAGGCATAGACACGTGATCTAGTAAAGTTATCCCCTACTTTCATGGCTGAAACCTTGACTTAAACCCATAAGTTCTCTGATTCATCCGTTTCACCCTCAACCGCTGCTACTCTACTTTCGTGGCTAACCTCGGTTATTTTAAACCTGAATCCCTAACATATGCATCTACTTGGCCTTCGTAAATACAAGTCATTCAAGCTCTCAGACAAAGAATAGATAAACGAAAACGAGAAATTGCATTCAAAGATAAATCAAGGTGGTTTCGGGATAGCCATCGGGTAATCCCTTCTCCTAGAACAAAACAACTACTCGCTCATGCGTCCAAAAGAAAACATAATCGAAGTAGAAAGTCTAAGGAACATAAAAACCAAACGAAACCCTTGAATGTCTCCTCCGCAAGAGTGTTCTTCCTCCTTCGATTCTCTCTACTCTCTCCCCTCGATGAATTCTGAAAACTAACTCTAACTGAATCCCCTCGACCCATGGCTCCTCTCTATTCTTCTTCTTCTTCTTTTCTTTCCTTTTCTCCTCGTTTTTCCTTTTGGCCGTTCACTCCTTTTCCTTTGTCGTAGCAGCCACCGTTTTACCTCTTTTGTGTGTTTTCCATTCTTTCTTAAGTTGGGCAATATTTCCATTCCTTTCTCCAGCACAATATCTCTTATTCCTATTCTCTAATATCGTTTTCCTTTTTATATAAGTAACCAACGAGTTCCTTTTCGTGTTTAGACAAATTTACTTATCTGGTATTTGCAAGTGACGGACATGACCCGCGTGGGCTGAGTGTGTGCCCCGCGCGGGCGGGGCGTGCTGTTAACGATGGAAATAAAGCCTCCCCACGCGGGCTGATGCTCATGGTGAAGCCCGTGCATGCTGATGGCTTGCCCGACCCGTGCTCATTTTGCTGGACCAAATGCCGAACCAAAGGCCCTGCGTGGGCTATGGAGTGCCCCACGCGGGCTGAGCTTGTCTTGAGGACCCGTGCGTGCTGAGGACCTCCCCTACTCATGCTGAAGTTGCTGGGGGTCAAGCCCCACGGGGGCTAGGTGAATGCCCCGCGTGGGTTGTGTTATTCCTCGCCGATTCTCGTCCCGTTTATTCCGTGATGATCCTCGATGTTAGTACTTTGTCTCGTGTACATCTTTTAGCTGCAAAATGAATCGAATTTGCATTACAACCTGTAAGGATAGGAAGACACGAAAATGAGTAAAACGAATACAAAATCATACGTAATCATCGTAATATATCATAAACATCCCTTAAATCATGCGAGAAATACGTATAAAAACGAGATGAATCAACCATAGATATGTGCATGAAGCGTGAGTTTTTTTTTAACAATATTGATTCCCAGGCCTAATAATCCGAAATAGAAGTTTAGATATATTTCTTCAACCACTGATTGAAGAATTTAGAGAATTTTGGAAGTGAGTTCTAGCGTACGATGTTTCGAGATGATATAATTTTATGTTACGAGGTGCTCTTAAGTGGACAATAAATGATTTTCCAGCTTATGGTATGGTATATAGATGGACAACACATTTTCGATTGGCTTCTCCATATTGCATGGGGGAATTAGGTGCTTTTCGGTTGAAATAGGGACAAAAGAAGAGTTTGTTTGATTATCATCATCATTTTCTTCCTGCTG
>CM071866.1:12135761-12165546 GCA_036759665.1 Gynandropsis gynandra
CAACCTCTTCACTCCGCTAAGGTTACGAGACCTTATGAGTGTGCCAATTGGCAACCTGGGTCTAAGTAGAAGGCTGTCCTCTTCAACTCCGACGTCCTAGAAACCGAGTGCAAATTTCAAAAAAAAAATGTGTGGAAACCGAAAAAAAAAGAAAAGAAGAAGAAGAAGAAAAAAAAGAGAACCGAAAAAAATAAGAAAAATAATTGTCTTAAGAATGGTATCGAACTCTTTGCGCATTAGAATAGGTATGGACATTGCTTGGATGTTATCTAGGGGTTAGTGAAATGAACTCAGGACATGTGTAGGATTGCACGGTTAGTGGCTTTGGGTAGATAGGGGTCTAAATTCGGTGCGCTTAGATCTATGTTCATGTAACGCGTTGTTGTGTAGGGTGGCTGACTTTTCGAGTTGATTGTGCTAGTTTCCGGTTGTTGTCTAACTCCTCTCCTACTTCATTTTAGTCTTGCTCGAGGACGAGCAAAGGTTCAAGTCTGGGGGAGTTTGATAACGTCTATTTTGTTCTAGTATTTTCATAGTTATTTTCATCATTCATTTGATTTTACCAAGCTTTAAGCATCATTATCATCCCGTTTTCAGCCATTTTGGAGCTAAAGGACGTGCCAAGACAAAGTGCAAACATCGAGGATCATCACGGGACAAACGGGACGAGAATCGGCATGGAAAAGCCACTACCCGACCGGGCACAAGTCATGCCCGAGCGGGCAAAAGTTACGGCGATTTTGGGCAGCAATTCATACGCGATTCGGGCAAGAAAATACACGATCGGGGCCTCCTACCCGATTGGGCACAGTCACATACCCGAGCGGGCACATCTCTTGCCCGAGCGGGCACATCACCAGCCCGAGCGGGTACCTCATTTACCTCGCGTCCTGGCGCGATCGGCCGCGCCGTACCCGAGCGGGTCACTTGCCTTCACCCGATCGGGTCGCGTCCGTCACCTGCAACTCCAAATAAGTTAATTTGACTTAAAACACATGGGAGTTCGTTGGGGACTTATCCAATAAGTAAAATCACTTTAGAGAAGAGGAATAAGTCATATTTCGATGGAGGAACTTATGGAAATGTTTCCCAAACACAATCAAGATTTGGAAAACTCAAGAAAAGGCAAGAAAGTGAGGTGGCTGCTGTAACACAGAGGGAGAGCTGGAGAAGCACGAAATTGGACAGAAACGGAGAGAGGAAAGAGAGCAGAGACACGAAGGAGAGAGGGCAGAACGTGCACACAAGGGCAAGGACGGAGCGATGAAGCCGGAGCGCGGAGGAGCTATTGAAGACATCGGTAATAGAATAGGGAGGGATCTCATTCTTTATCATGTTGAATATAGTTATCTTTTGTGTTTCTTTTGCTGAGTTCATGTCCGAGTAGGTCCATAGCCATGGGTTAGAGAGCTTTGCCGATATGTAATGAAGTTTTGTTCTTAATGCTTGGTTATAATATTTGTTCGTTTCGGATTGATTGGTTGTTCGTAATGCTTTTATTCTTGTTGGTAGCTTGAATGAATGATTATAAAAATCTAATTGCATTGGGAGATGAGTTGGATTTTGGAACGTAGCCATGATATGAAGTCTCAATTGATTTAGAACCTTGGCCGGTCAGTTGATTGAACTTAGAAATTAGGATAGCGATCTTAATGCGTCTAGTAGGTGAGATACACAATTGGGAGATTTGTATACGCATGCTAGATAGTGGGTTTAGGCATCGGGAGAGTCATTCCCTAGAAAAGAGCTTGAATTTCCCGAATACGTAATGATATCTATAACCATGATCATGTTAGAACTTCGTTGCATCATCGTGCATCTCTCGAAACCTGTGGTGTTTAATCCATAGAATCTTAATCCAGTAGTTAGTTAGTTAGTTTATCTTCATTCGCATTCCCATCACTTATTAATCGCACACGTCTTATTCATTAGTTACTAGCTTTAGAGTTGCATCAATTCCTTGTGTTCGACCCTGGTACTATACGATCCGTATTCTTGCGGAAGCGTTAGTCTAGGTATATTATTACTTGAGATTAACCACATCAGGAAGTTGAAGGATCAAAAACAGAACATCAATAGTGGCTTAGAATGATGAAGGAACACATGCCTATTATCAATTGCGATACGACCAGAAACAATGATTACGGCGACGATAATTCCCAAGTGCCACCAACAAGTTTGTAAATATATATTAATAATGTAAAAACACTAATTAATTAATATTAATTTTAAATTTATAATCTTAATTTGATTTTTTTTAAATTTGCAGACGGCTACAATGCCGTCCGCAAATTTTCAGGACATGACGAGGCACGACTCGTCCGTCAAATTTGGCAACGGGATGCGACCCGTCCTTAACATTTGGGGACGGGCTGCGACCCATCCTTAAAATTTGCGGACATGCCATGACTCATCCTTAAAATTTCTGGACGAGTACAAAGTCGTCCGTAAATTTTAAGTCGTTTCCCCGTCCGTGGCCGGATCGCGTTTCCCGTCGATTTGTGGACGACTTTGCAGTTTGTAATTACGGACGGTTTATGGTCTCTTTAATCCGTCCATATTTGCAGTCGAATTGATGACGGTTTTATTTTTACGATGCACGTTTACGAACGGATTAGGGATAGATTTGTCGGTCCGTAATTCGTAAGTTTCTTGTAGTGATGGTATTTGTAATGCTATAAAAATGTCACTTAACTCGCTTTCATCATTTTTTCTACAAGTCATTCAATAGTTTTTGACATCTTTATTAGTTTTTTAGTTTTGCTTCCATACCATGGTTAATACAAAATGCTATGAATTTGCAGATTCGAAGGGAATTTGAGTGGAATCCCAATGGACATAATAAAGATTCATTACGGCTACTTACCTATTCCCAAATTCGTTTCTACCCAAAAGCAATCGATTGAAATGAATTTATGTCGAATCTTTGTGCCATTTGTTCTCTACAAAATGGTGAAAGAAGTCAAGAAGGATGTGTTCATCTCAGCGTTGTTCACAACCTTCAAAACTCAATGGTTTATCGGTATGGCATTCCCTGTTCATGCACACAAATCAGTTATGGTATCTTTTAGGATTTTATCTATGGAAATTTTATGTATTTGTGGTGTTGGAATTATAGTTTTGGAATTGTAATCAAATCATAACGGTAATTTTATACACAAAATATAAACAAACTCTCTCAATGGAACACGATTAATTATACTCAATCTAACTCTAACTTGTTAGAGGCAGAAATTATCATTCTCGCACATATTCCAATTAAAACCCTTATTCCAAAAATTATTTTATAATCCACAACCCTAACCCTACTATTTATGTTATAAGGAAGCCAATTTTCGGTTAGACTATGTTATGCAATGGCCATAAAAAAGTAAAGGATAAAGTTTGAAACAAATTAGATTCTAACTACCAAAAACAATTTTCAATCACGGTTACGACTTTGTCTATTTATGATTTTTGGAAGACACACTTTACGACTTTGTCTATTTATGATTTTGGATATTTTCTAGGTTATATATGTATAGCCTTGCATGGCTACCTAGTATTTATGTGCATTTATGGTCTTGCATGGCCAATTTTGACTACATATGGCCGGCCATGATGTTCTTGTAAAACAATTTTTGATTTTTGATTTGATTCCTTGATTTTCTCTAAGAAATCATCTTGTTGGTGTGTAATACCAGCCTAACCCGTTGGTGAGTAATATCCAACGTACGTTCGTTCTTCGTAGGTTTGTAATATTCTTCGAAGACGATCCGGTGAGTCGAGAGCTATTCCGCAACTCTCGTGTGACCATTCGCTCCATCCACCTTGTGCGAAGAGTCGTGCGACTCGGCTGCAGCAAGGCCTATCAATCTAACCTACGTCTAGAGCATCATTCCAGTGGGATCGCGTCAAGTGGTATAAGAGCTTGTTCTAGCAAAAGGTTAGTTCATTCTTGTCTTTGGTTGTTTAGACCGTAGCTAGGGTTGAACACACGTAGTGTCTATTTGTTACTTCGTGTATTTTTGTGTTGCGAGTTTTGTTGCTCGTACGTTTCTTTTGGTTTCGCTTGTGGCTGCTCCGGTGTGCTAGTGTGCAGGGGACTGTGAGTTAGTAGCTTTTTAATCCTCAAGCGCCATGGGAGATAAGGGAACCGAAACCAGCCGAGTGAACGAGAGGTTGATCGAAGCTCTCGCGGCTCGATTGGAGCAAAGTCTTACAAACAAAATGGAGGAGTTTCGGCAAGAGTTTCAACACGAACATTAGACCCGACCAAGAGTCAATCATGCGTTCCAACAACGGGAAGGAATCAGCATGAGGATGACATAAACTATTACAAACGAGGCAGTTCATCCTTGTCTTGAAGTAGTCACCGAAGGCGGCGAGTGACGAGGGAACGCCAAGACGACCCGAGCAATGACCTCGCTGGTCTCAAACTGAAAATCCCTTCGTTTCACGGCAAGGCCGATCCGGACACCTTCCTAGAGTGAGAGAACAAGATTGAACTTGTGTTTGGTTGTCAACACTGCACCGAAGCAAAGAAAGTTAGGATTTCGGCCACGGAGTTCTACGACTACGCCTTGAGTTGGTGGGATCAACTCGTGAGTTCTAGGCGACGAAATGGTAAGGAACCAGTAGCGATGTGGCTGAAAAAAAGGCCATTATGCACACGCGGTTTGTTCTGAGTCATCACCACCGAGAGGTTCATCGATGCCTAAGGAAACTTACCCAAGGAAACCGAACCATGGAGAAATATTATCAAGAGATTGAGTTGCTGATGTTGAAGGCTGACATCTTGGAGGATATAGAGGCGTTGATGTCTCGTTTCTTCGGAGGCCTAAATCTGGAAATTCAAGATAACTTGGAGATGCAACACTACGTGGAGATTAAGGAGATGCTCCATAAGGCGATTTTAATCGAACAACAACTCCAACGGCAAAGGAGCTCACGTTCTAGCTATAGGGCTGAAAAATATAGTCATCAATGAGAGGAAAAACTGAGCTATCTGAGGAAAGACAACATAGTTCCAGCAAGTCGAGACACACCCAAAGCGGTTCCAGCATCCCGAGATGCAACCAAAGTGGTTCCAGCGGCACCACAAGACTAGGGAAAGGCCAAGGCCACTACCTCGAGGGCTCGGGACGTGAAATGTTTCAAGTGTCATGAAAGGGGACACTATGCAAGTGAATGCACGAACAAGAGAGTCATTATCATTTGTGGCTATGGAGAGTTCGAATCCAAGGACGAAGCAGCTGAAAAATCAGACGGAGCACATGAGGAAGAACCGTCCAAAGGAGAATCGCTGGTGGCACGACGATCCTTGAGCGTGCAACCTAAGGCCGATGACCAAGAACAGCGAAAAAATTTATTCCGCAGCCGCTGCCTTGTTCACGGAAAAATGTGTAGCGTAATTACAGATGGAGCAAGTTGCACGAACTTGCAAGCGCTACCACGGTTCGAAAGCTTGGTTGAAGGCCCAAAGACACCTGAGGCCGTATAAGCTTCAGTGGCTTAATGAAAATGACGAGAAGAAAGTGACCGGCCAAGTGATCGTACCTATTTCTATAGGCAAATACGAGGACGAAATCTTGTATGATGTCCTACCAATGGAGGCGAGCCATATCCTTCTTGACAGGCCTTGGCAATCGGATCACAAGGTAAAACATGATAGTTTCAGTAACAAGCATTATTTTGAGTTTAATGGCAGCAAAACCGTTCTTATTCCGTTGACACCAAAGGAAGTGCTGCAAGATCAAATGCACTTGAGACAGCAAGGCGCATGCATGCTTAAGTCATCGAACTTCAACGCAAGATCGGGTGAGATCAAGAAATCTCTTCACTCGAATCAATCCGTGTTATTATTTGTGTATAGGAAGCTCTCTCAAGCTTAGCTAACCTTGCACCGG
This sequence comes from Gynandropsis gynandra, assembly GCA_036759665.1. Classification (NCBI taxonomy): domain Eukaryota; kingdom Viridiplantae; phylum Streptophyta; class Magnoliopsida; order Brassicales; family Cleomaceae; genus Gynandropsis; species Gynandropsis gynandra. The sequence goes on from CM071866.1 coordinate 12,141,650, forward strand.
TTCTACCGAGTGAAATTACTTCACTATTGCAGGATTATGGAGACGTCTTCCCGGAAGACAACCCCATGGGATTGCTCCCGATACGTGGTATTGAACATCAAATCGACTTTGTTCTCGGAGCCGCGTTACCAAATTGGCCAGCTTACCGAACCAATCCAGTGGACACCAAGGAGCTACAAAGGCAAGTGCAGGAACTCATGGCCAAGGGACACATCCGAGAAAGCATGAGTTCATGCACCGTGCCCGTTCTACTCGTGCCAAAGAAAGATGGCAGCTGACGCATGTGTGTTGATTGCTGTGCAATCAACAACATTACGGTGAAGTATCGACATCCTATTCCTAGACTAGATGATATGCTTGATGAGTTGCATGGAAGTAGGATATCTTCTAAAGTTGAACTTAAAAATGGATATCATCAAATTAGGATGAAAGAAGGAGACAGATGGAAAACGACATTTAAAACTAAACATGGATTGCATGAGTGGTTAGTTATGCCTTTTGGATTGTCAAATGCACCTAGTACCTTCATGCGCTTAATGAATCATGTTATTCGAGAGCATATAGGTAAATTCTTAGTGGTCTACTTCGATGACATATTGATTTACACTAAAAACTTAGAGGAACACGTTGGACACCTAGAGTTAGTCGTAAAGGTACTTAGGAAAGAAGAACTATACGCAACCTATAAGAAGTGTACCTTTTGTATAGATAAATTCGTGTTTCTAGGTATTGTTGCAAGTGAAGATGGCGTAAAGGTGGACGAAGAAAAGGTCAAAGCCATTTGGGAATGGCCGAGCCCAAAGACCGTCAGGGAAGTCCGAAGCTTCCATGGACTCGCGGGGTTCTATCGTTGCTTCGAAAAGGACTTTAGCACTTTGGCAGCCCCTCTCACCAAAGTTATAAAAAAAACGTTGGATTCAAGTGGAAAGAAGCACAAGAGGAAGCGCTTCAAACGCTAAAAGAGAAGCTTACTCCTAATCCTTTATTGATTTTATCGGATTTTCTTAAGACCTTTGAAATCAAATGTGATGCGTCCGGTGTAGGGATTGGTGCAATCTTGATGCAGCAACGGGAACCATTTGATTATTTCAACAAGAAGCGTGGAGGCGCAACCCTCAACTATGCCACATATGATAAGGAGCTTTACGCACTTGCGAGAACATTGCAAACGTGGCAGCATTACTTATGGCATTTTCGAGCTCGGAGGCGAATGAATTTTAAGCACGACGATCAACAATGAACCCATTTTCGAAAGGAGCGATACCCAAACAAGAGGAAACCAAAATTGATGCCTCGAATTAGCAGACCCTTCATAGTGACCAAAAGAATCAGCAACAACGCCTACCAAATCGACTTGCAAGGTAAGTATAATGTGAGTCCCAACTTTAATGTTACGGACTTCGTTCCTTTTGTCGGAGATCAAGCGGATTTGAGGGCAAATCCTTTTCAAGTAGGAGGCATGATATGATCCTTGGCGAGGTCGAGGACGCGACCTGTAACGTAGAGGAGGACGTGACCTGCATCGCTGAGGAGGATGTGACCCGCGCTACACGAGATGCAACCCACACTTCATGATGCGACCCGCGCCACAGAAGAGGCGACCCGCACCATAGAAGAAATGGCCCGAGTCAACGAAAGGTGGACACGACACGAAGGAAGGACGTTGGTCCTGTGACCCATGCTAAGGCTAGGGAGGAGGAGGCCTTGACCTTACCAGCAGGTCCCATGACCCGAGCTAAAGTTTCGAAGCTAAAGGAGGCAATCATCGGGATCCTCACGACCATCCAAGTTCAAAACGATTATTCGAGTCTACATGAAATCTCTAATATTCCGTGTCATTCTACAAGCCGGATCATAACTCGCAACGATCGATAATTAGGGTAAGTGCTTCGCGAGTACTCTTTTCCCTTCGTTGGTTTTGTCCCACGATGTTTTCCAACAATGGATTTTTAACAAGACCGCGATTCACTTTCTGCGACCTAATTATTGACCTGAGGCTCCAATACAAGTTCACATAACGAAGACATACTTTACGACTTTGTCTATTTATGATTTTTGACATTTTCTAGGTTATTTATGTATAGCATTGCATGGTTACCTAGCATTTATGTGAATTTATGGTCTTGCATGGCTACTTTTGACTACATATGGTCGACCATGATGTTCTTGTAAAACAACTTTTAATTTTTGATTGGAATCTTTGATTTTCTTTAAAAAATCATCTTGTTGGTGTGTCATATCCAGAAAAACCCGTTGGTTAGTAAACGTACGTTCACGTTCGTTCTTCGTAGGTGTGTAATATCCTTCGAAGACGAGCCGGTAAATCGAGAGCTTTTCAACAACTCTCGTGTGACCATTCGCTCCACCCACCTTGTGCGAAGAGTCGTGCGACTCGGCTGCATCACGCGTCATGATATATTGCAAGGAACTACTATTGAAAGACGCATATCTCTAGTCAATGTTAACAAATACAACTAATATTTAAAAGAATAGGAGATATTCATCCTTAAAAATTTATCTATACTGTCAAATTTTGGTAAATACAAGTTAACCGAAAACAGTGTGTGCATATGTTTTAAAGAGAATACTGTTGTCGAAACAATCACATATTGTATTTATACGATTCTCAAATACAAATTCAGGACACACGCATTTCGAGTATTGGGTGACAATAACAACTTGTATCGGTTAAGTACTTTTGCAATGAATCAATAATATTATTTTTTTTGCTACTAAGCTTATATAATTAATTTTTTTAAGTTTTAGATATTCTTGGATTTCTAATAGCTACGTGAGGCCAAACTTGCAGCTACCTACCTCTTATAAAAATAGGAATTCAGTTGTTATGAAATCGGTAAGTGTTTAATATTGTTGCTCCATTAACATACAATATTATTTCTTCCGCTATAAAATTGTTCACCTTACTTGAATTATTTCAAATACAAAAAAGATATCGTAAAAATCGATATGAGATGGACTTGCTATGCATTTTCTTTCAAATATTGCTTAAATGATTATCAAGTAATCTGGCATGCACGTAACATGCATTGTTCCCATGATGATCAATGGTATTGAAAAATAAATTAACATTTATATTAATTAATTTTGTTTTTTTGTTCATGTCGTTGCACAATTATCCTTTTTAAATGCATCAATTAGGTTTGTTAACACTTCGACCGTCATACTCTATAAATATCTACATCAATCAAAATATAAATACAATCAAGAAATTCAAACATAAGTAAGTTTTAAAGATTACCAAAATATGTCCAGACCTCAATAATTGTTTTTGAATCATGTTACAAATATAATTTAGTCCTAAAAAATTGTGCAGGTATGGAAAGAAAAACAATAATGTGAAAAACTCTTATCTATATCATGCAATCACTTTCTCCAATAGATGTGCAAAATAGAGGACATTAGATCCATTAATTATGCTTGCTTCGTTTATGAAATTTTATTTGAATTGGAATAGTTTTTAATTTTAGATTAATGGATGCATAGCCATCAAATGATATAGTTTCTTTAAACTTATAATTTTTCTATAAAAACTATAAATATAAAACGGATTTAATTATATAAAAAAACTAAAACTGTTTTTGGTAACTATGTAAATTATGGTATTTTCTAAACAATAATTATTAAGATTTAGCTTTTCATCACCAATAAGCTTCGATCAAACTAGTAATAATTTTACTGATTCAAGAAACACGAAATAGAGTAAACAATAGTGGAGTGATCGAAAGACATGAAAATATATGTGTATGAATAGTTGGTGTGAGGTTCTACTCACCATCAAGACCAAATTTTATATATCATGCGCGATTTTCTACAAGATGATTCAAATAATCGTACATATACTAAAACAAATTCCTAAATTTAATAGTAACCATGATGGATTGGTAGTGTTATAACTGTTATATACAATACGTACGAAAATCCGAAAACAAAGTATAATAAAAAATTAAAGATAATCGAAAATTATATAAAATATAAAATAGACACAAAACATAAAAGTTAGCATGAAATTGAAGTTTGGTTTCAGTGTCATAAAATAGAAATTTCTCGTCTTTTGTTTTGATGATACAAAGATTAGAAAAACTTAAAAAAGTTGTTTTTATCGAATCAATATTTCTTTCGAAATTTATAATAAGAAAACAACAACAAAATTTTAAATTTTTTAAAATCTTTTTCTTCATCGAAATTTATCAGTCATATGCATTTTTCTGGAACCAAAAATCAATTTTTGATTCTTTCATGGTGAATACTTATCAGATTCACTTTATGAGATAGTGAAGAGATGTCTTGAACTACTCACATTTATAGTAAATCAAGACAATGCTAAATAGAAACTTTTCGAATCTTATGATGGTGTTCTTTTTATCTTGAACATATCCTTGTGCATGAGATTTTTTGGGCAATTTAGCCAGCTCAATTATCAAAGATGGGATCCGACATCAATCTTATATAGGTAATGTTTAATTAGAGATACTCCATCTCGATCCCACTTTTGAAAGATATTAACATGATTAATATGTTGAATATTCATCCTTTAAATATCAACGAATATACACACGAGTTTAACATAGGAATATACTAAATTTTGTGTATTATTTCTTGAGTCTTCCTCAATTTGTTTGCATATTGAACCTGAATCATGAGATTTCCAATGTTGCTAGGTTAGATTTTTTCCAAATAATTACTCATTCAAGTAGCTTTAAGCCAATTCTCCTCGCTATATACAATACTTGCTCTCTACAAAGGCCTTTGTCAATGGACCTGTTGTGTTTAATTTTGATTTGATACAGTCAATAAATATTATTCCAATTGGGAAAACCCAATTGGGACAAAAACCCGACAAAGGAAAAAGAGTACAACAGCTTATGAGCTCGAGAGACGATCAACTAAGCTTGAATGCGATGCTATGGGACTCAAGATACCAATGAGGCCAATCCGATAATGGAGATCTTTGCAGAATTTTTCACTTGTGGCTTTGGTGAAGACATCGACCAAATGATTTGCGCTTCTTGTGTATATGAATTCAATGACGCCATCTTCGAGTTTCTCTCGAACAAAATGACAGTCAACTTCAATATGTTTTGTTTGTTTGTGGAACACCGAGTTGGATGCAATGTGAATTGCCGCGTGATTGTCGCAATGAAGCACCGGGGCCTACGAAGTTTTGAGGCCAAGATCTTTGAGGAGAGCCCGGATCCAAATGAGCTCACAAGTTGTATTTGCCATAGCTCGGTACTTGATAACACGTAATCCGTTGTAGTTTTTATATCATTCTTAGGTCTAGTTTAGAGTAGATTATTGAGATTTCATTCATTTATCGTGTTCATTCGAGGACTTCATCTACATTTCGTGTTTTACATAGGAAACGAAAACATGAGGAGAAACACGAGTGAATATGGCAATCTAACCCCAAAAACGAAGTTGAGTAACAAGGTTCGACTTGTGCAAGGCCATGGACTGAAAGTGAACACTCAAACACCGAGCGAAGGGAGCGAAACAACATTTCAAGAGTGCCCGCTCTGGCGGTATTGGAGTGCACGATCGGGCTATTTGCTGCCAATTACCCCTGTAGCTTTGCACGACTCGAGCACACAAGTTACAAGACCAGGGAGGGGTGCCCGCTCGGGTGCATTTGGTATGCCCGCTCGGGCTCATTCATGTCAAGAAAACCTCGTAGGTTTGCACGACTCGGGCTGAAGATCTACACGGTCGGGCATGGTGCCCGCTCGGGCTCAAATGTGTGCAACACGTCGGGCAAACGATCGGGCATGGTGCCCGCTCGGGCTGGAAGGAGAGCACACGGTCGGGCAAGTGGTCTGCACGAGCGGGTACAAGCTGTGCCCGCTCGGGTCCTTGGATCTCAACAAACTTTCCTAAGATCTAGAACGGAAAAAATTAAAAGGAAAATCAGATCTAAAAGAGAGCATTCGAACCAAATTAGATTAGAGCAGATAGAGAGACATTAGAGCAAGAGGAAGAAGGAAGAAAAGACGGATCTACGGATCGGGAGCAAGGAGAATCTACCGAAGACATCGGTTTATGAATAGGGAGTCATCTCTTTCTATATCTATGTCGAATTTAGACTTCTCTTGTGTTTCCTTTTCTGTATTTATGTCTGAGTAGATCCTTTGCCATGGGTTAGAGAGATTTGCTATGTTTTAACGAGGTCTTACGCTTAATGAATGGTGGAACTTAATGCTTTCATGTTTTCAGATTTCATGGTTGTTCTTAATGCTTTCTTTACTTGTACGCCACTTGATTGAATGATGTTAGGAGCCTAATAAACCAACGCCAGGGCATTAGACTTCGGAACTTAGCCATGATTTAGGGTTTAGCCGGTTTAGAATCTACGCCAGGTCAATCGGTTGAATCTAGGGATTAGGATAGCGGTCATAATGCGTCTATGCATGTAAGATGCGCAATGGATACATTGGTATATGCATGCTAGATAGTGGACAAGTCTACGCCAGTCAGTTCCTATAGGAGAGCTTGAATTCCCTGAATTCATGATAGTACCTTAGACCAATTATCTTTTTAGAACTTCGTTACTTCATTATGCAAACTCTCGATACCCATGGTGCTTAGCTATAATTTGATCTCAACGATTTAGTCTAGTCTAGTTCAATAACAATCTCAACTTTAGTCACCTTACACGTCTATTCAATTAGTTTAATAGCTCATTAGTCGCATCGATTCCTTGTGTTCGACCCTAGTTACTACACGATCCGTATTCTTGCGGAAGCGTTAGTCTAGGTTTTATAACTTGATATAACGCACATCAGTACTCGATTTCTGTGCTGGAACGAACGATCATTGATTGCTTTTTGCTTCTCCAAGTGACAAGGTTCCCCCCGAAAAAGGTACAAAACCCCGTTTTTGATTTATGGTGTTTGTGGTCACCGGCCTAATCTGCATCACAATACCCAATTAGACTAGTATCGTTGTTTTTACTCATTAGTATACCTTTCCCTGGAGAGCTCTTGATGTATTGGAGGATTCAGTCCTCCATTTTGCAATGTTGTTCCTTTGGAGCATGCATATTCTGGCTGACCTGATTCACAACATAACAAGTCAGGTCTTCTTATCGTGAGTTATATTAGCTTACCGACAAGGCGGCTGTATTGTTCTATATCATGAAATTGTTCCTCCTCACGTAAGTCTTTGTATTTTTCTTCGATGGGGGTCTTGGCCAGCTTTGATCCGTGTTTATTTGTTTCATTCAAAAGGTTAAAGAATATTTCGTTGAGAAAGAAATAAAGTATCATTAGATGTAGTTACTTCAATTCCAAGAAAGTACTTAAGTTCACCTAGATCCTTTATATCAAATGTGTCTTTTAGAAAACGTTTATCACTTTCTATTCTTTTATTATCATTACCTGTTATGATGATATTCATCAACAGAAACTAAGAGAACGATGATACCGAAATTATTTCGAATGATGAACATGGAATGATCAGCCTCACTCCTCTTAAAACCATACTTTCGAACAACATCATAGATTCCAGTGTACCAAGCTCGTGGGGATTGTTTGAGTCCATAGAGAGGTCCCTTTAGTTTGCATACAATTCATTTTTCGGTTTGGAGGCCCGGGGGAGGTTTCATATAGATCTCTTCATTTATTTCCCCCTAAAGGAAAGCGTTTTTAACATCCATCTGCCATAAACTCCAATTAAGGTTAATAGAAATAGAAAAGATAATGCGAACATAATGAAGTTTAGCAACAGGAGCAAAAGTCTCAGTATACTCATCCCCATACTTCTGATTATACCCTTGCGCTCCAAGGCAAGCCTTGTAACATTCTACCTCACCATTCCTTTTATATTTGATTTGTATACCCATTTGCTTCCATGGGCTTCTTTTCTTTAGGCAGTGGGACATGGTCCCATGTTTTATTCTTTTCTAAGGCTGCTAGCTCCTCAATCATGGCTTCCTCCCATTCTGGCTTCCCTTCGGCTTCTCTATAGGTTTATGGCTCAATATCCTTGCCAATTTTACTAAAAAAAAAGCTTTATGATCAGTAGAGATAAATTCCAAAGAGACAAAATTTTGAATAGGATGTTCGGTTGCCACGTCATTGAAATAGGGTGTTTGGTTGCCACTCTATTAAATAGGATTGTGAATCCATTATGAGATTGGTCGCCTTATTCTAGTGTTTCTCCGAGGCACTATCTCATTTAGAATCCTTTCTTCAACTTTATGGACGTCCTGATCCTCATTTTGGTTATGATCATGGCTTTGATCTTGATACTCATGATTTGAGGTCCAAGTTTCCTGCTCATGATTTTGCTCAGAATATACATCATGGCTTTCTTGTTCTTCATTTTCTGATAATTCTTGATCATTTTGGTCTTCATGACATTTAGGTACACTTGGCAGAGGACCTGTTTCATTGTTAGTTTTCGAAACTGAATTTACTAAGATTCTAAAGGACAAACCTATATCATTTGGTTCTGAGATTCCTTTAATCTCTTTCCAGCTGATTTTATCATGAAAGTTGTTGTCTTCGAGAAACATAACATCTCGAGACACTATTACATGTTGAGATTTTGGATCGAAATACTTGTAGTCTTTTTTATTTACTGAGTATTCAATGAACATGGCTTTAGTGCTCCTTGGTTCCAACTTATTTCGCTGTGAGTCAAGAACAAGAACAAAACACACAGAACCGAAAGTTCTAAAATACTTAATATTAGATTTTGTAGAGCTTAATACCTCATAAGGTGATTTGTCCTTTAGAACCTTTGTAGGAATTCTATTAATGATGTGACATGCAGTCATGACTGCATCGAACCAAAACCTTTTAGGAACATCTCGATCGAAAATGATAGTTCTCGAGACTTCCATTAGGTGCTTGTTCTTCCTCTCGGCCACTATTTTTTGTTGCGGAGTATAGGAACACGAGGTTTGGTGTGTAATGCCTTGTTCTTCAAGGTACCTGCGAAACTGAAGACTAGTATACTCTCCACCATTGTCAGTCCTTAGACATTTTATTTTAGCATCATATTGAGTTAAAACATGCTTATGAAACTTTACAAAAACATCATTAACACGTCTCTTAGACGAAAGAGTATAAAGCCATGTAAACTTTGATTTTTCATCGATGAAAGTTTCAAAATATTTCTTTTGATCACGAGAAACACATGGAGTTTTCCAAACATAAGAATGGATTAGTTTAAAATAGTTTTTATAAACCGAAACAGGGTTCGAAAAACTTGTTTTACGTGCTTTCCTAAGATGTAAGCTTCACATGCTTCATGTTTATCTTTAAGATAAGGAAAAATGATACTTAGAACTTTTCTATGAGGGTGTCCAAGTCTCGCATGCCATATAGAAACTTTATCTATATTTGAAATTGATAGAAACATGGACTCACAATCACAATACATAGACTAAAGAACGTAAATACCATTGAGAAGCTTTCCTTTAATGATTACTTTTTTGCTTTTAATATCCTGCATCCAGAATGAATTAGAATCAAAACAAAAATAGCAATTAACGTCTTTTGCAAGCTTTTGAACAGAAATAAGACTATTAGAAAACTTTGGAACAAAGAGAGCCCTTATAAAGATTAAGCTTCCCTGTTCCTTTAATTGGAACACTCTCCCCATTCGTAATAGAAACAAAACCATTATGAGGTTTTATATCTTTAAGAAAGTCATGATTTTTGATCATATGATTTGTAGCTCCAAAATGTATCATAATATGGTTTCGAAAAACAGAGAGCAGAGGTACCATTACCTCCCACTTTATCTACTTTGTTTGTTTGATTTCGTGCCTTAATAATTTGGAAAAACTCCTGGAGGTCTGCCTCAGTGACAAACTCGCGCTCATAGGCCATATTAGCATTACCTTGGTTGTCACGACTTTTGGTTTTCAAATTGGGGTGAAGGATCCAACAACGATCCTTTGTATGACCTTTCGTTTTGCAATGCTCACAAGAGAACTGCTTTTTGAAAGGCTTGATAGAAGTGGCTTTCCCAAAGGTTCTTTTAGAGACATTAGGATCCTCGGTCATATTTTTAAAGAGACGGTTTCCCCTTCCTCTGTTTTAATCATCATACAAACTTTGTTAAACGAGGGAAACTCGTTTTGGTGAAGTATGTGATGAATAAGGTCATTGTATTTGTCGTCGAGGAAGAATAGAAGATAAAAGATATGATCCTGGTTCGCTCTTAAAGCAATTCCCATAGGATCCACTGTATGAGGCCTTAGAGAATCAATTTCAAACCATAATTCCTTAAAATCACCCAAAGCCTGGCTAAACGACTTTCCGTTGTCCCTTAGATTATTAAGGTATTTCTTTACTTCATACACAAGGCTAAGATTAGATTCATGGCCAAAAACGTGTTTCAGCTTGTCCCAAAGCCCTTAAGAGACTCTATCTGCCCATATGTACGAAATTTATTAAGTTCGAGGGAAATTTGTAAAACAACCAAGGCACTGAGTTTATTTTGTCTCTCTTTTTCTAATCAGGCACTTGAATCTACCGGTTTCACTTCCGATCCTATCACAAAACTCCGAAGACCTCGCATGCCAAGATTAGACTTAGAAATCTTCATCCAAATGGAATATTTGTTTCCATTGAACGAGATTGAGATGCTTTTGGTCGAGTCCATGACAAGAGATCCGAGCAATTAAAGGGAAACAAAAACAAATAGAGATTAAGAAAATTTTGACCGAAAAACTTTTGAAAGAGAATAGATTTCAAAAGAAACAAAATCGATCAAAATATTTTCAGAGATTCGATCACCGCTTTGTTACCATGTAGAATTTGTAGAACAAAGATTAATCAGCGGAAGCGAGATATAAAGACTAAAGCGAACGAAAGATCAAGAGAATTAGAGAGGATAAGAATAAGTATTCTCTTATGTATTTCACTAAAACTAAAGGTACCTATTTATACAAGTAGAAAGGGGAAAAAACAATGAAATTACAAGTACACATGCAAGGCACAAGTTTAGATGTAACATGCATGAGCTGGAGGGGTCAACAAGGCATAGGAGACCGCGGAGGTCATAAATAGGCTTGACCAGGTCGCAGGGTGCGAGACGCGGGACGCGAGACGTGGCTCGAGACATCGAGAAGAGCGAGACGCGGCCCGAGATACAGAGAGGAGCGATATGTGGCTTGGAATGCAGCACAGGACACGGAGAAAAGCGGGATCAAACTCGGGATGCGGAGAGGAGCGCGACGTGGCTCGGGATAAGGAGAAGAGCGGGATGTGGCTTGGGACGTGGAAAAGAGCGGGACGCGACTCGGGATGTGACACGGGACATGGAGAGGAGCGGGACACGGCTCGGGACACGGAGAAGAGCCGGACACGACCTTTCTTCTTAACACTTAAACCTTAACATATGAATGTGCTTACGCAAAAAAGAGGTCTTGTTTCCTAAAAAAATATTCATCTTGTGTCTAGTTTTGGTCTTAATTCTTTGCAGAGTTTTCGAGATGGTTTCGTTTTGAAGAAGGATCTACCCTATATAGAGAAAGAGCTAGATGTGATGTGGACTATCTTCTAACTGATAGACAAGGTTTGGGTGCATGCGCGCATAGAAAGCTCTTAAAAAGGAAAAAATCGAAACTTATAATGCAAGGAGATTGACCTTTTATAATTTTCAAACACATCAACCCTAATACCTACAAAAGCGAGTTACGAGGTAAGTATATTTTACATTTGATTTTCAAAGTTACTGACTTGGCTCATTTCAATGTAGCTGAAGGGCAAGATTTGAGGAAAATAATTTTAAAAGATGAAGGAATGATGTCAATGAGATCTTGGATCTATCACATATTGCACGAGGACGAACGAAGATGGGAAAGAAAAAGGAACTTCAAGACGTATTTGCACAAGAGAACCCTATAAGGAGAAGAGGTGGAGAGGTGCAAGAAACTGAAGGATCAGACAATGCTCGATCAAAGTGCTCGGCTAAAGCCAGAAAGTGCTCGAGCGAAGCATTTTATCTAGACCAACATACTTTAGTTTTATAGATTTTAGGGTTAAGATTTATGTAACACTCGACCGAGTGATTTTACCGATTTGTTTTATGTTAGCTTGTTTAATTAGTTTTTCATTTTTTGTTTTTTTCCTTACAATTTGGAGAAAAATTGTATGATATTTTAAAGAAATAATTAATTCAGAATGTCGTTTCTTTGCTATTTTTTCATGAGATTTAGCAACCAAATACTTGGATAGTTTCTAAGTGTTCATCAATATATCAACACTTGATCATTAGTGGTGTGGCATCGTTCGATGAGTTTGGAGTTTTGTATTCGAGTTGTAGTTGGGTTTTGGGACGTCCTTTATTTGGGAAGCAACTTCTAGGTTTGTCTATCAGGTTGTTAGGGGATTTCAGTCTATTTCCACCCAACTAACAAAAAAACATCGGTCTAGAATCATATCACCCAGGAACTCCACAGTTGAAACCTCATGACCCTATAGGAGACACCACACAAAAAAGAAGGAGATCCTCTCATTCTTGTAGCAATTAAATATCTCACACTAGTGATGTGATTCAAGTTAAAAATTAACCTAAACTACCCGCAAGTGCAAAACACGTGTGTAGTACTATAGGTGTTGATCCCACAGGGACTATGCAACACGAACTAAACTGCGATTAGGATCAAATTTGCTACGATGAAATATCGGTTTTAGGATGAAATAATAAAAATGCAGTAAACTAATGAGTTCTTAACAATGAGACAAACATTCTAGGATATGGTTGCACCACAAAGCTTCCGAAACAAACTATCGATCTATGTAATCATGTGTTCCCAATCAAGATATCTAAGGCGGACGATTCTAACGTAATTCCTACCCTCTGTCAAGGCATAGGTGATAACTTGTATTTTGTTATAGTATTTTAGTTCATTTTCGTAGTTAGTTTACCGAGCATTAAGGATCACTTAGTCCTCTTTCATCGGTTTCTTGTGTTATTGCAGGAAATGAAATATCGAGATACAAACTTGAGTAAATGAAGCAAAACTAACCAAAACCACTCTTCTATCAGCTATGAACGGTCAAAATCCAAAGAATCATAAACTGAGAAGAGAAATGGAAGCAATGGCCGCTTACAAAAATGGAAGCATGGATGGAAATTGGTAGCCGCAGCCTACAAGAAATAGAAACCAGCCGTTGGCCTTCCAAAATGGTAACTCGCGGCTGGAACAAAAATGGAAACTTTCGATGGCTTGAACAAAAATGGAAACTTTCGGTTGCTGGAACAAAATTAAGAAGAGCACGGTTGGAACATAAAAATGACCATGGTTTACATAAAATAGAAGCAACTTGCTGGAACAAAACGTAAACTTCCAACCGCCAAGATATAAAACAGAAATGGCTGTTGGAACAATTAATGGAAACTCAAGAACAAGAAATAAGGCAGCCAAGCAAAGAGGAAAAGGAGAAAAAAAGAAAAGGAAATCGTTGCTGCACAAGAGGAAAAGAAAATACAAGCTGCTGAAGAAAATGGAAACCGAAAAATTGAAATTAGCCAAAGAGGAAAGGAGGATGAAAAGGAATGGGCTGGAGAATTTAGATTTGGCCAAAGAGGAAAAGAAGGAGAAAAGGAAAGAAAGGAAAGAGGATGTAGGGGTCAAGAGGGCAGAAGGAATTTGGACACACAACATAGCACACACGAGAGAACAAGAGAGAGAGCAGCACGATGGAAGGCTGGAGACGTGGCGATGAACTCGAAACACGGAGGAGATTTTGAAGACATCGGTAATAGAATAGGGAGGTATCTCATTCTTTATCTATGTTTAATATAGATTCCTTTTGTGTTTTAATTTCTATGTCCATGTCTGAGTAGTTTAGTAGCTACGGGTTAGAGAGCTTTGCCGATATGTAATGAAGTCGTATGCTTAATGCTTGGTTATAATATTTCATCGTTTCCGGATTGATTGGCTATTCTTAATGCTTTTACTCTTGTTGGCCACTTGAATGAATGATTATAAAAGTCTGATTGTATTGGGAGATCAATTAGATTTTGGAACGTATTCATGATATGAAGTCGCAATTGATTTAGAACCATAACCGGTCGGTTGATTGGACTTAGGAATTAGGATAGCAATCTTAATGCATCTAGTAGGTGAGATTACAAAATTGGAAGATTGGTAGTACGCATTTAGATTAGTTTAGTCTTTACTTTTAATTCACCTTTAATTTGTCAACCATCATATTCATTAGTTAACTAGCTTTATTGTTGCATCGATTCCCTTGTGTTCGACCCTGGTACAACACGATCCATATTCTTGTGTAAGCGTTAGTCGAGGTAAATATTACTTGAGATTAACCACATCAAGTTTTTGGCACCATTGCCGGAGAATTGATTACAATTTTAGGGTTAGGATAATTTTGGTTTAGGACATAGTCTTTTCCGGAGTCTTATCGTTTTTCGTGTTTTTGTTTTATTTTCTTTTTTCTTGAGTCAAATGTTTTTTAACCTCTCGAAACCTAACTGTTTCTTGTGTTTCTATTGTGTGAGGTACTTTATCGCGTGAGACAGAAAAAGAACAAATGGCAGAACTTCGCTTCCTAAACGAGCCACAAATTCCAGCCGTGTTAACCTATGGACATACATGGCTCCTAGGCATACACAACTCTTGTCTTGCATTGTTAGAAGAGATGCTTGTGTCGAGTTAAAACCAACATTCATTCAAATGCATGGTAACACAACATTTAGAGGGAGACCCACTGAGGATCCAAATCAGCATCTTACTGATTTTAAGATGCTTTTCAAACCATTAGAATGGGTGAAGGAGTCTCAGAAGAGGACGTCATGCTCGTTGCCTTCCTATTCTCAATGAAGGATAATGCGCAAGACTGGTTGTATTCCCAACCGGCAAACTCTATACGATCGTGGGGGCAACTAGAAGAAAAGGTTCATGACACGGTTCCTCCCTCAAAGTAAAGCTTAGCTACTTAAGAATCAAATCAACACATTCGTCCAAGGAGCAGCTGAGAGTTTATACGAAGCGTGGGAATGTTTCAAAGGCTACCAATACCTTTGCCCACATCACGGCATGGATCAGAGCTATCTAATACACAAATTTCTGCAAGGACTCATGGATAAGACAAGAATTCTGATCATAGCCGCAACTGGAGGTTCTTTGAGCAACCTCACGATTCCACAGATCGAGGACCTTATCGATCGTATGGCTGATGAAGGCAGCAATGCTGCTGGAGAATATAATCGCAACGCTCTAGCAAGAGTGGCTAACTTGAACGAGACGCATGTTTTATACGCCGGTTTAGCCGAGGTGAAAGACCATGTCGCAGAGATCTACAATCTCCCATCTGAGTCGTGTCGGCCTTATTCTTTGGAGCAATCAGAGGAACAAAGGGGTTCAAGGGTATGAGGAAGTGAATTATTTAAGCTACAACGAACCTGTGGAAAACACATACAATCCCTGATGGAAGAATCAACCTAAGCTCTCCTACAAGAACCTTGACGGTGCCTTTAATGCGCAACAACTATCGGGGAATTTTCAACGGTGGATGCTGCAACGAAATCAAAATTTTCAGCCAAGGATGCAGCCCCGAACTCAGAAATATCAGTCATGTGCGCCTCAGCAACAGGCAAACCAATCCGAAGCATCCCCCGACATCAACACCATGTTCACCTGTCTCCTCCAATTCCAAGAAAACCAAAACAACTTGTTGAAGGAAATATAACAAAATCAGAATAAATTGACGAGGGAAGTGAAAGCAGATCAAGAGAACACCAAGAAGCAGATAAAGAGCTTTTAAACTCACCTTAGACACGTGGAGGCGCAAGTTGCACAACTTTCACAAGAGGCAGCACGTCCACAAGGAGTTCTATCGGGAAGGCCAGATGCGAATCCCTGTGAGCACGTCAATGCTCTATATCTATGGAGTGGTAAGACGGTGGATCAGTCCGTTCCTTGAATGTTTGAAAGGGGTGAAGCACCTCGTACAACAGTGAAAAAGGACATCAACGATGAAGAGCATAAGAAGAAAACTGAGGAGGAAGAAGAGCAAAAATACGTAAAACCCGAACCATGACCATCTCCTTTACCGTTTCTACAACGTCAATGCAAGAATCTGATGAATCAGGCCACTCCCTCGAAATTTGACAAAGGTGAAACGTCTAGTACATCAATGGAAAATGGCAGTAACGTCAAGGAGCACAAAAAGAAAACCAAAGAGGAGGAAGAGTCGAAATACGTAAAACTCGATCCATGACCGCCTCCTTTGCCGTTTCCCCAACGTCTATGGAAATAGAACAAGGATACTCAATTTTCCAAGTTTTCTGAGATATTGAAGAAGATGCATATTACCATTCTAATCCACGAAGCGTTGAAGCTAAGTTCTTGAAAGAGGTGCTTGCGAACAAACGAGACGTGGAGATGGAAACCTTCATGGTTGCTAACTCGATGTTAAAACCAAACCTACCCAAGAAGATGTCCGATCCAGGTATATTCGTGATCCCTTGTAAAATAGGTGATTATGAAAGTAACCATGCACTAATTGATGTAGGAGCAAGCCAGAGCGTGCTACCATTTCCGTTATACAAAAAATGGATCTTAGGGACATGTTGGATCTTAAACCTACACGAATGGCGCTCACCTTGGTTGAGCAAAGTGTTAGAATACCCAAGGTCATGCTGGAAGACGTGCTATTACAAGTTGGGAAGTTCTTCGTCCTGGTCGATTTCGTCGTCTTGGATATGGAGGAGGATAAGAAAATCTCAATAATTCTCGGTATGTCATTTCTCAATACGGAAAAGACAATCATACACTGTGCTGAAGGTAGACTCACACTCCAATTTAAATACGAAGAAGTGGAGTTCAATCTGAATGACACACTCAAGCAGCCTTGTATGGTGGATTCGGTATTCCACATCGACGTCTTGGAGAAACTAGCCGAAAAAGTATTTGAAGAGTTTGGGAATATGGATTCTCTTGAGATGGCTCTTTTAGCAGCTGAAAAAAGAAGTGTATAAAGACCCAAATGACGCAACCTACTATACTAAGGTGCTGGACGTAGAAAAGACGAAGGAGATCCCGAAACCCGAGTTAGACGCACTCCAAGCAGATTTCTGTGCGATCAGATCACAACAGTTTGTAACCCAAGCAAAAGGTGAAATTTCGGACTATCCTTATCAAGAGGAGTGCTCAAGTAAAAACACATAAGCACAGCTCAAGTGGACATCAATTCAGATCAAGAAAATGTCTTAAATCAGTGCGAAAACCTCTGCGTGTCCAAAGAAGATTCAAGCGCGTATCAAGCAGCATGCATCACGAGTTCAACCACCCTCGAGACGCCTAACATCCACGCCACCATCACTTAATTGGGGTATCGATAAGGCACCCAAGGGTAAGATGAAGCATTTACCATAAGGGCTCGCACACCAACAAATTCTGGAGATGTTGAAGGAACAACACGATCTAGCCCCCAACATAGGGAACAACACGACCGAGCTAAGGGAGAACATGATCGATCGTGCAAGGAATCCAACTGACTTGTGTGCTACACCCTATCGAGCACACTATGCACGTGAGATGCTACGTACAAGACGATGTCGAGGGTGTCCACCTAATGAGTAGCACGTTTTGGTCAAGCTCGTGACCTTAAACAAGCACTTCTTCGGAGGCAACCCGAGCCCCATATCCTTTTAGTTATTTCGTTTTGATTATTTTAGAATTCGATTCTTATTCCTTTCACAAGCATGTACCTTACAAACATCCCTGATGTATTGTACTGTCTCCTTCGGATTGTGTGACTTTTATTACAGGTTTTCCACTTCCACATCATCCACAACATAAGAAAAGACGCGTACACCCATCTGCATCAACTCGGGACATCAAGCAAGCACCAGGTGCACACGCTCCTATTGATCTTATTTTCCCCAAGTTTTTGCATGCTAGTCCTTGTCTTAGGTTTTGAACACCGGGACAGTGTTTCGTTCAAGTCTAGGGTGGGTACTCTTTGAGTTTTATGACTGTGATTAGGATTTAGATGTTGAGTTCGTTGTTTTATTTTAGCTTTTTACTTAAGATTAGACGAACTGATATCTAGTACGAAAAATTTCGAACTTTAGTCACCTCTATGCAACATTTCGAATCGGGAACTGATCATCTCGTTTTTCATACGTATTTCTTGCACGATTTAGCAGACGTTTTTGATATATATATGATGTTTTACGTATGATTCCGTTTCCGTTTTAATTGTTTTCGTGTTTTCGTGTTCTTATAGGTCTTTACGTGTATTTGGATCATTTTGGAGCTAAAAGGACATGCACGGAGCTAAGGAGCTGATGCGTTATCAGAATTAAATAAAATAACCTAAACTACCCGCAAGTGCACGGCACGTGTGTAGTATTTTAGGTGTCGATCCCACAGAGACTACGCAACACTACCTAAACTCAAACTAGGAATCAAACTTGCTAACGAAGAATATGGATGAAGAATGAAATACTGAAAGTAAATAAACTACTTGGGTTCTAACGATAAGACAAACGTCTTAGGAATCCGGTTTTACCACAAGACTACCGAAACCGACGATCAATCTATCTATCATGCAATCCCAGTTAAAGCTATCTAAGGCAGACGATCCTAACATGATATCTACCCTCTCTCAAGGCATAGACACGTGATCTAGACAAGTTGCCCCCTACTTTCGTGGCTGACACCTTGAACTAAACCCATAAACTCTGTGATTCGCCCGTTCACCCTCAACCGTTGCTACCCTACTTTCGTGGCCTAACCTCGGTTGTTCTAAACCTGACTTTCTAGGATTAGAATTCTCCTTTCGGTCCTTCTCCTAATCTCTAACACATGTATTTACGTGGCCTTTGTAAACACAAGTAAATTATAGCACTCAGATAAAGAATAGATGAACTAAAACGGGAAGATGCATTCAAAATAGATCAAAAGCGGTCTCGGGATAGCCAAGGGCTAATCCCTTCTCCTAGAACAAACGAACTACTCGCTCATGCGTCTGTAAAGAAACATAAACATAGTAGAGAGTCTAAGGAACATAAAAACCAAACAAAACCGAAGTGGTGGTGCTTGATCTCCAATGCTCCTCGCTTATCTCCTCGCAAGAATCTGCTCTAACTTCGCTGAATTGTTCTCCTCCGTAGGCTTGCTGTAATGGCGGTCTTCTGCCTCCTTTTAAGCCACCTAAGTCGGTCCAATTGTTGCCTAAATTGCCCCCACGAGTTCCCTTTGTTTTAAGTTAAGTTTACTTAACTTAATAGGCAGTTACGGGCCGCGACCCACTCGGGCGGTGATTGTGCCCGCTCGGGTGCGGCTAGGGTGGAACGCGCGAGTTGTGTGGCTGGAATACATGCCCGATCGGGCATGGTATGCGAGCCCGCTCGGGCACAAGGCAGTAGGTCGGGTATTCTTGCCCGAATTGGCCGTAGGTTTTGCCCGATCGTGCAAGTGTTGTGCCCGACCGGGTGAGGCTTTTCCTTGCTCAATCTCGTCCCGTTTGTCCCGTGATGATCCTCGAAGTTGCTCCTTAGCTCCGTGCATGTTCCTTTAGCTCCAAAATGATCCAAATACGCGTAAAAACCTGTAAGAACATGAAAAGCACGAAAGCAAGTAAAACGGATACGGAATCATACGTAAAACATCACATATGTATCAAAAACGTCTCCTAAATCGTTCAAGAAATACGTATGAAAACGAGATGATCAGAATCCCCCAGACTTGAATGTTTGCTTGTCCCTAAGCAAACGTAACGTGGAACACATGGGGTATGAAAAACACGAGAATTCCCCTTCTCCTAGAAATACCGCTAAAGCGAACCCTAACCGATCAACTAGCATGTCGAGAGCAAATTCGGCCTAATCGAGTTTTCAGTCTTAATCCTAGGTCCACCATGGTTACCCATGAGAAAGTAAATCAAAGGAAACTGGACACGCTACCGTAACTCCCTCCACCAGACAAGACTTCAGACGATGCTAAACCTAGGTCAACCGAGGATAATTGTTTCTTTCATTCCGAGCTTCTTTCTTTCTTTTTCTTTTCTTTTTCTTTTTATTTTCTTTTTACGGCTTTTTCTTTTTTTTTCTTTTGTTTCCTTTTTATTTTTCTTCTCTTTTCTTTTCTTCTTTTTCTTTGCATACACACTAGGCTTCTAGGACGTCAGATTTGAAGGGATGCAGCCTCTACTTAGACCCAGACTACCGATGACGGTATACTCATGCATCTCGTGTAAGAGCGCAGCGGAGTAGGCGGCTTTTTGTGCCATGCCCTTAGGACGTAGAAAGATGATCGCCAACCCACCACTTAGACCCGAGCCACCGAAGGAGTAACAAGGTTGATGCACTCATATCGATTTTTGATCATGGTTATTAGGCACTATTTCTATCGACAGCGGAGTGTTAATGTGCGCTTTTTAATCTGCAAAATAGCTCGATTTTATATGATCCAATAATCCTCAACATGACAAAAGTAAAGTATCGTCTACACGAAGTATAACCATCTGGGTAGAAAGAATAAACGATAAACTAGCCTAACAACCTCGTCTAAACTTCCCCACAAGCAACACTAGGATTCCCTAGAACTACAACCTATTGTTTGTCAGCCGACTAATAAGCTCTAACGCATAGGAAAACCTAGCTCAATCATGCAAAATCTCACGGGAAAGGTTAACTTCTTAAGCATCCTAGGTTCGGGGTTCATCTCAAAACGTGGCACCGGACAAGTGCCTTGGGACGACTATGAATCAATGAAAACAAAAACAAACTAAAAATCGCAAAAATAACCTAAAAACTAAAAAGTAAAAAAAAAAGAAAGTGAAACAAAACCACCAGACAAACGTGAGCTGCTCCCCCAGACTTGAATTGAACGGCGTCCTCGACGTGAAGCTCTGATGGAGGATGAAGGAAGTGAAGCACGTTTGTGTGTTATTTTCTGACAAACGTGAGCTGCTCCCCCAGACTTGAATTGAACGGCGTCCTCGATGTGAAGCTCTGATGGAGGATGAAGGAAGTGAAGCACGTTTGTGGTGTTATTTTTTTGTGTTTTTCTTTTTTTTTTTAATAAATAACCGAGTCTTAATCTAAAAACTAAGATAAATAAAAATCAAACAGCTGGGTTGCCTCCCAGAAAGCGCTTATTTAACGTCATTAAGCTTTGACGTCTCCATTCCTCATGCGTGTGCGACGGGTGGATCGGAAAGGGAAATGGAGTTTCCACTTTCGATCGGTTGAGCGGCTTGGTAGAGCTTTAGCCGCTGTCCATTGGCGCTGAACGTGTCACCCGCATCACTCCATGGTTCCACATCTCGTACCTGAAAAGGATCAGACCAACGGGACAGTAGGTTGCCCGAGAAAGATTTAGGACGAGAATTGAAAAGTGGAACGAAGTCACCTGATTCATGCATATCACGTGGTATCTCCTCCCATGGGACGTCTCCTAGTGCTGTAATTGCACTCATGAATTTCGTATACATCTCAGCCCTTTCGTCCGCAACTCCTACATTGTCGCAAACTTGTGTCGAATACCGTTTAAGACAATCAGAAACACTTACTTGATCGTGCGTGTCTTTCTCTAACTCGTCCAGCGAATCAACTGTAAAGCAAGACTCCTTGAATGGTGATTCGTCAATGGGGCTGGACAGGATGAATTTGATCGTTTCGTCTTCGACACGTAAGGACAGCTTTCCTTGTTGTACGTCTATCATCGCACCTGCAATAGCTAAGAACGGCCTACCAAGAATAATAGGTGTTCTAGCGTCTTCCGTTATTACAAGTACAACAAAATCAGTGAGAATGCAAAGCTTACCTACCATGGTGGGAACGTTTTCAATAATTCCCACCGGATGTCTTACCGAACGATCCGCGAAGCGTAGAGACATCTTCGTAGGTTTAAGGTTCCCGAAGTCCATCCGCTTAAAAACTGAGTGTGGCATGATACTCACGCTTGCTCCTAAATCACACAAAGCATTATCGATATCGAGATTACCTATTGTGCATGGAATGGAGAAGCTTCCGGGGTCCTTTAACTTTGGTGGCAGCTTGTCCTGAAGAATTGCACTGCATTCCTCGGTGAGTGCTACCGTCTCGTCCTCTTCGATATGCTTTTCTTTGGACAGTACCTCTCTGATGAATTTGGCACGATTAGACATCTTTAGGACTGCTTCGGAGGGCTTCTACGTATGGTATGTTGATGTTTAGCTTCTTGAGACCCTCTAAAAATCTACCCACTCGTTCTTCGTTCTTACTGCTCACCAATCGTTGAGGAAACAGTAAAGGTGGTTTGTATGCCGGTGGAGCAACATATGGTTTATCTAAATCTGGTTCGACTCCTTCCATAATCGCAACCTTACCTTGGCCTATATTCATGGACGTACCAGCAGCATTCCCTTGCTCTTTCGAGGGCGAATCCTCAACCACATCACTGCTGCACACAGAAATAGCATTCACGTACTCTCTCGGGTTTAGCTCGGGTTTACCTGGGAGTTGTCCGGGATTCCGAGAGGATGAGGCAGCTTGCTGTGCTACGGAGTTCTCTACACTCTTCAAATGATTGCTCAAAGATTCCATCTGGGATTTAAGCTCGCTAATCGCTGTCCCCACGTCTGCGTTGAATTTGGTTTGAATTGATTGTTGCTGCTTGTGATCCTTGACAAATTCAAGCATCACCGCCTCAAAGTTTGATGAAGGTGCTTGAGCAGGTTGAGAGGCTTGCGGAGCATGCTGTGCTTGCTGGAAATGCTGGTTGTTTTGTTGGTATTGCTGCTGTGACTGCTGAAGTCCCGAATACCTTACCGGTTGAGTTGTTCGGTATGACAAGTTCGGATGATTCCTCCAATTCGGGTTGTAAGAATTCCCGAATTGAGTGTTGCCTTGCTGCTGGGCATAACTCACCTGTTCGTAAGCCTCATGTATCGTGCATTGATACACTACATGCCCCGTATCTCCGCAATTCGCACAGTACATGGCACTCACTGCATTACCCACAGCTCTATTCTGATTAGGATCATATAAACGACGATTGCTATTAGGCATACCTCTCGGAGTCGACCACATGGCGTGGTTCATGGCGAGGTTATCAATTAGCTCAAATGCCTCCTCGACGCTTAGGTCCATGAATGATCCTCTAGCTGCGTTATCCAACGTCGTACGATGCTAATCTGAAATTCCGTTATAAAAAGTTTGGATAACGTACCATTGCTCAAGACCATGGCGTGGACACAGCTGTAGAAGATCCTTGAATCTACCCCACGCCTCAAACAAAGTTTCTCCATCTCTGCATCTTAATGTGGTGATTTCCCCCCTCATCTGAATCGTCTTGCTCGGAGGAAAGAAACGTGAAAGGAACAGTGTGCAGAGCTGATCCTAAAATACTTCACACGTGCCGAGCGGGTTGCGGCCCGTAACTGCTCAAAACTTAAGTAAACTTAACTTAAAACATAAGGGAACTCGTGGGGGCAATTTAGGCAACAATTGGACCGACTTAGGAGGCTTAAAAGGAGGCAAAAAGACATCATTACAGCAAGCATACAGAGGAGAACAATTCAACGAAGAGAGGAGATTCTCTTGCGAAGAGATAAGCGAGGAGCATTGGAGATGAAGCAGCACCATTTCGGTTTTGTTTGGTTTTTATGTTCCTTAGACTTTCTACTATGTTTATGTTTCTTTACAGACGCATGAGCGAGTAGTTTGTTTGTTCTAGGAGAAGGGATTAGCCCTTGGCTATCCCGAGACCGCTTTTGATCTATTTTGAATGCATCTTCCCGTTTTAGTTTATCTATTCTCTATCTGAGTGCTTTAATTTACTTGTGTTTGCGCTGATCACGTAGATGCATGTGTTAGGGATTAGGAGAAGGACCGAAAGGAGAAATCTAGTCTAGAAAGTCAGGTTTAGAACAACCGAGGTCAGGCCACGAAAGTAGGGT
>CM071866.1:12209011-12222961 GCA_036759665.1 Gynandropsis gynandra
TAAATAACCTAATCTACCCGCAAGTGCACGGCACGTGTGTAGTATTTTTGGTGTCGATCCCACAGAGACTACGCGACACTACCTAAACTCGAACTACGAATCAAACTTACTAACGAAACAATGGTGATGAGGAATGAAATACAAAATGTAAATAAACTACTTGGGTTCTAACGATAAGACAAACGTCCTAGGAATCCGATTTCACCACAAGACTACCGAAACCGACGATCAACCTATCTATCATGCAATCCCGATTAAAGCTATCTAAGGCGGTCAGATAGAGAATAGATGAACTAAAACGGGAAGATGCATTCAAAATAGATCAAAAGCGGTCTCGGGATAGCCAAGGGCTAATCGCTTCTCCTAGAACAAACAAACTATTCGCTCATGCGTTTTTCAAGAAACATAAACATAGTAGAAAGTCTAAGGAACATAAAAACCAAAAAAAAACCGAAGTGGTGGTGCTTGATCTCCAATGCTCATCGCTTATCTCCTCGCAAGAATCTGCTCTGTCTTTCGCTGAATTGTTCTCCTCTGTAAGCTTGCTCCAATGACGTCTTCTGCCTCCCTTTTAAGCCTCCAAGTCGGTCCAATTGTTGCCTAAATTGCCCCCACGAGTTCCCTTTGTTTTAAGTTAAGTTTACTTAAATTAATATGCAGATATGGGCCGCGACCCGCTCGGGTAGTGAGTGTGGCCCGCTCGGGTGCGGCTAGGGAAAGTCGTGCGTGCTGTGTGGCTGGAATGATGCCCGATCGGACATGGTGTGTGTCCCCACTTGGGCACAAGGCAAATGGTCGGGCAAGACATGCACGAGTCGTGCAAAAGTGTCCACACAATTGGCCGTAGGTTTTGCCCGATCGTGCAAGGGTTGTGCCCGACCGGGTGGAGGCTTTTCCATGCTCAATCTCGTCCCGTTTGTCCCGTGATGATCCCCGAAGTTGCTCCTTAGCTCCGTGCATGTTCCTTTAGCTCCAAAATGATCCAAATACGCGTAAAGACCTGTAAGAACATAAAAATCATGAAAACAAGTAAAACGGATACGGAATCATACGTAAAGCATCACATATTTATCGAAACGTCTCCTAAATCATGCAAGAAATACGTATGAAAACGAGATGATCACTTCCGGGATCCTTCAACTTAGGTGGCAGCTTGTTCTGAAGAATTGCACTGCATTCCTCGGTGAGTGTAACTGTCTCGTTCTCTTCGATATGCTTCTCTTTGGACAGTACCTCTTTGATGAATTTGGCACGGTTAGGCATTTTTTGGAGGGCTTCTATGTATGGCATGTTGATGTCAAGCTTCTTGAGACCCTCTATAAATCTGCCCACTCTTTCTTGGTTCTTACTGCTTACCAATCGTTGAGGATACGGTATTGGAGGTATGTACGCCGGAGGAGCAACGTATGGCTTATCTAAATCTGGTTCGACTCCTTCCATAATCGCAACCTTACCTCTTCCTCTATCCATGGACGTACCAGCAGCATTCCCTTGCTCATTCGAGGGCGAATTCTCAACCACATCACCGCTGCACACAAAAATAGCATTCACATATTCTCTCGGGTTTAGATCAGGGTTACCGGGAAGCTGTCCGGAATTCCGAGAAGATGAGGCAGCCTGTTGTGCTATGGAGTTTTCCAACATCTTCACATGTGTACTCAGAGACTCCACCTGAGATTTAAGCTCACTAATCGCTGTCCCCACATCCGCGTCGAATTTGGCTCGAATCGATTGTTGCTGCTCCTGCTTCTTCATAAATTCGAGCAATACTCCCTCTAGGTTTGATGAAACGACTTGAGGAGGTGGAGGGGCTTGCGGAGCTTGCTGAGCTTGCTGGAATTGCTGGCTGTTTTGTTGGTATGGCTGTTGTGATGGCTGAAATCCCGAATACCTTAACGGTTGAGTCGTTCGATATGACAAGTTCGGGTGATTCCTCCAATTCGGGTTATAGGTGTTCCCGAATTGAGTGTTTCCTTGCTGCGGGGCATAATTCATCTGTTCGTAATCCTCATGTACCGTGCATTGATACGCTACGTGCTCCGTATCTCCGCAATTCGCACAGTACATGGCATTCGCTGCATTACCCATAGCTCTATTCTGATTAGGCTCATATAAACGACGAGTGCTATTAGGCAACCTCTCGGAAGTCGACCACATGGTGTGGTTCATGGCGAGATTATCAATCAGCTCAAATGCCTCCTCGACGCTTAGGATAAAGCATATTAATCATTGCTGGCTTAATCTCAAACTGTTCTCTTGCAACAGCAGGCATCCTTATGGCTGTTTGCACGTTGTTCATGTTCAGCACCACGTAATCCCTTAGACGACGTGGTGGAGGAGCCTGTAATTGCATCTGTCCATTGCCGTTCTGATTATCCATCTTTTGTCGACCTGAAAGTTCTGCAAAGGACAAACAAAGAACAATTTACCTAGAAGGAACGAAAGAAAAGAAAAAAAATATAAAAACAAAAAACAAAGCAAGAAAGACTCTAGGTTCGAATCTAAGACGCGTTGACAATAGTCCCCGGCAACGGCGCCAAAAACTTGATGCGTTATCAGAGTTAAATAAAATAACCTAAACTACTCGCAAGTGCACGGCACGTGTGTAGTATTTTAGGTGTTGATCCCACAGAGACTACGCAACACTACCTAAACTCGAACTAGGAATCAAACTTGCTAACGAAAGAATGTGAATGAAGAATGAAATATTGAAAAGTAAATAAACGACTTGGGTTCTAACGATAAGACAAACGTTCTAGGAAACCGGTATCACCACAAGACTACCGAAACCAACGATCAACCTATCTATCATGCAATCCCAGTTAAAGATATCTAAGGCGGATGATCCTAACATGATATCTACCCTCTCTCGAGGCATAGACACGTGATATAGACAAGCTGCCTCCTACTTTCGTGGCTGACACCCTGAACTAAACCCATAGACTATATGATTCACCCGTTCACCCTCAACCGTTGTTACCCTACTTTCGTGGTCTAACCTCGGTTGTTCTAAACCTGATCTTCCAAGACTAGAATTCTCCTTTCGGTCCTTCTCCTAATCCCTAACACATGTATCTACGTGGCCTTTGTAAACACAAGTAAATTAAAGAACTCAGATAAAGAATAGATGAACTAAAACGGGAAGATGCATTCAAAATAGATCAAAAGCGGTCTCGGGATAGCCAAGGGCTAATCCCTTCTCCTAGAACAAACAAACTACTCGCTCATGCGTCTGTAAACAAACATAAACAAAGTAGAAAGTCTAAGGAACATGAAAACCAAACAAAACCGAAGTGTCGGGGCTTGATCCCCAATGCTCCTCGCTTGTCTCCTCGCAAGAATCTGCTCTATCTTCTCCTCAATTGTTCTCCTCTGTAAGCTTGCTCTAATGACGTCTTTTTGCCTCCTTTTAAACCTCCTAAGTCGGTCTAGATGTTGCCTAAATTCCCCCCACGAGTTCCCTTTGTTTTAAGTTAAGTTTACTTAACTAAAAAGGTAGTTTCGGTCCGCGACCCGCTCGGGCATTGAGTGTGCCCGCTCGGGTGCGGCTAGGGCAACTCGTGCAGATTGTGCTGCTGGAATGAGGCCCGATCGGGCATGGCATGTGTGCCCGCTCGGGCACAAGGCAAAATGGTCCTAAATGCTTGCCCGAGTCGTGCTAAATGGTCCACACAATTGGCCGTAGGTTTTGCCCGGTCGTGCAAGGGTTGTGCCCGACCGGGTGGAGGCTTTTCTTGCTCAATCTCGTCTCGTTTGTCCCGTGATGATTCTCAAAGTTGCTCCTTTGCTCCGTGCATGTCCTTTTAGCTCCAAAATGATCCAAATATGCGTGAAGACCTGTAAGAACATGAAAACACGAAAACAAGTAAAACGGAAACGGAATCATACGTAAAACATCACATATGTATCAAAAACGTCTCCTAAATCGTGCAAGAAATACGTATGAAAACGAGATGATCAAGTAGCTAAGAAAGGTTTACCAAGAATAATAGGTACCCTAGCATCTTCTTCAATGACAAGTACAAAAAATTCAGCGAGAGTGCAAATACTATCTACCTTGGTGGGAAGATATCAACATAATAGGTACCGTACCAAACGATCCGCGAGTTTTAGAGACATCTTTGTAGGTTTGAGATCTCCTAAGTTCATCCGCTTGTAGATCGAATGTGGCATGAGGCTCACGCTTTCTCCCCAATCGCACAAAGCTTTGTCGATGTCGATGTTCCCTATGTTGCATAGAATGGAGACGCTTCTGAGGTCTTTTAACTCAAGGCAAGCTTGTTTTGAAGAATGGCGCTGCATTCCTCGGTGAGTGCTACGGTCTCACTCTCTTCGATACACCTCTTTTTGGATAGGATCTCTTTGAGGAATTTGGTGTATGTGAATATTTGTCGGAGTGATTCTACGAATGATATGTTGATGTGAAGCTTCTTTAGGTTTTCTACATACCGTCCATTTCTCATTTCATTCTTGCTGCTCACCAATATTTGATGCGATTCAAGTTAAACAAGTTAACCTAAACTACCCACGAGTGCACGACACGTGTTTAGTACTCTAGGTGTTGATCCCATAGGGACTACACAACACAGAATAAACTCAAACTAAAATCAAACTTGCTACGATGAAATAATGGTTGTGAGATGCAAATATGATAATGCAGTAACTAATTAGTTCTTGACAAGTGCGACAAACATTCTAGGGTACGGTTTCACTGAATAGCTTCCGAAACCAACATTCGATATATCTAATCATGCATTCCCTATCGAGATATCTAAGGCGGATGATAACGTCTATTTTGTTTTAGTATTTTCATCTATTTTCATTGTTAGTTTCATCATTCATTTGATTTTACAAAGCATTAAGCATCATTATCATCTCGTTTTCAGTCATTCTGGAGCTAAGGGACGTGCCAAGACAAAGTGCAAACATCGAGGATCATCACGGGACAAACGAGACAAGAATCGGCAAGGAAAAGCCATGCCCGAGCGGGTACTTCCCTAGCCCAAGCGGGCAAAAGTTACGACGATTTTGTCCAGCAAGTTTTGCACGAGTCGGGCAAGAAAAACCACGATCGGGGCGTCTACCCGAGTGGGCACAAGTCCTGCCCGAGCGGGCAGCATGCCAGCCCGAGCGGGCACCCCTTTTTCATCGCGTTTAAGCGCGATCGTCTGCGCCGTACCCGAGCGGGTCACTTTCCTTGCCCGAGCGGGTCGCGGCCGTCACCTGCAACTTTAAATAAGTTAATTTGACTTAAAACAAGGGAAAGTTCGTGGGAGACTTATACAATAAGGAAAACACCCTTAGAGAAGAGGAATAAAGTCATATTTCGCTGGAGGAAGTAATAGAAACGTTGCCAACTTAATCAAGATTTGGAAAACTCGAGAAAAGGCAACAAAGTGAGGTGGCTGCTGTAACGAAGGGGGAGAGCTTCAGCGGGACAAATTTAGACAGAAAATTAGAGACAAGAGAGAGCACACAGAGAGAGAAAGGACGAGAGCAGCACGCACACAAGGGCGAAGGATGGAGCGACAAAGCCGGGGCGCGGAGGAGCTATTGAAGACATCGGTAATAGAATAGGGAGGGATCTCATTCTTTATCCATGTTGAATATAGTTATCTTTTGTGTTTCTTTTGCTGAGTTCATGTCCGAGTAGGTCCATAGCCATGGGTTAGAGAGCTTTGCCGATATGTAATGAAGTTTTGTTCTTAATGCTTGGTTATAATATTCGTTCGTCGGATTGATTGGTTGTTCGTATTGCTTTTATTCTTGTTTGTAGCTTGAATGAATGATTATAAAAATCTAATTGCATTGGAAGATGCGTTGGATTTTCGAACGTAACCATGATATGAAGTCTCAATTGATTTAGAACCTTTGCCGGTCGGTTGATTGAACTTAGGAATTAGGATAGCGATCTTATTGCGTCTAGTAGGTGAGATACACAATTGGGAGATTGGTATACGCATGCTAGCTAGTGGGTTTAGGCATCGGGAGAGTCATTCCCTAGAACAGAGCTTGAATTTCCCGAATACGTAATGATATCTATAACCATGATCTTGTTAGAACTTCGTTGCATCATCATGCATCTCTCGAAACATGTATTGTTTAGTTCATTGAGTCTTATTCCGATAGATAGTTAGTTAGTTTATCTTTATTCGTATTCCCACCACTTATTGATTTTACACGTCCTATTCTTGCGGAAGCGTTAGTCTAGGTAATTATTACTTGAGATTAACCACATCATGTTTTTGGCGCCGTTGCCGGGGAATTGATTACGGGTTTAGAGTTAGGATACTTGTGGATCAGGACATAGTCCTTTCCGGAGTCTTATTTTCTTTTTCGTATTTTTGCTTTCTTTATTTTGAGTCAAATTCGTTTACTTCTTGGAACTCACACGACTTTTGTGTTTTGTTTCTTCATCTTGTGCAGCTCATTTGTGCATGAGAGGTACCGGAAGTGCTGATCTAGTTTACGACCCAGATATTGATAGAACTCTCAGAGAATTAAGGAGACAAACGAGAGCTACTGCAAGCCAACCGGTCGATAACACGCAAGTGCATCTAGACCTCCAAACTGAGATAGTAAACGAACAAAAGATTGTAGACAAGAGCGAAGAAGAGCTAATGGCAGAATATCGAGACTTGAACATGCCAAACGTGCCACCAGTGCAACCAGCGATGACTTATGGATCCTACACGATCCCTAAGCATACCCAACTCTTGTCATGCATTACTAGGAGAGACGCTCGCGTGCAACTACAGCCGGCATTCATCCAAATGCTCGGTAACGCAGCATTCAGAGGGAGACCCGTCGAGGATCCGAACCAGGATCTTACTGTTTTCAAGATGCTCTGTAGAACAATCAGAACCGGAGACGGAATCTCGGACGAGGACGTCATGCTAGCTACCTTCCCATTCTCGGTGAAGGATAAGGCGCAAGGCTGGTTGTATTCTCAACCGGCTAGCTCTATTGGATCATGGGGACACCTAGAGGAGAAGTTAATGATGCGATTCTTAACTAGAGGAGAAGTCTATACGAAGCGTGGGAACGATTCAAAGTCTATCAACGCCTTTGCCCACATCACGACATGGATCAGGGTTATCTCATACATAATTTTCTACAAGGACTCATGGATAACACGAGGATTCTGATCATAGCCGCCGCTGGAGGTTCCTTGAGTAACCTTACATTCCCACAGATCGAGGACCTAATCGATCGTATGGCAGATGAAGGCAACAATGCCGCTGGAGAGTATAATCGCAACGCTCCAGCAAGGGTAGCTCATGTGAACGATGCACACGCTCTATATGCCGGTTTAGCTGAGGTGGGGAATCATGTCGCTGGAATTTACAACTTTCTATCCAAATCACGTCATCCACAATATTCAGAGCAATTAGAGGATCATGAAGTCCAAGGGTACGAGGAAGTGAACTATGTGAGCAACAAACAGCCTTCGGGAAACACGTAAAATCCCGGATGGAGAAATCACCCAAACTTCTCCTACAAAATTCTGACGGTGCATCCAACACGCAACAACTATCGGGAAATTTTCAGCCATGATTGATGCAACGGAATCAGAATTTCCAGTGAAGGACGAAGCCCCAAACCAAAAATTACCAGCCACGTGCACTGACGTGTGGAAACACGAGTTATAATTACCTAGACCACTTCACCGCAAGTATACGGATCGTGTAGTACCAGGGTCGATCTCTAGGGACTAAGTGTGGCTAAACTAGGAACAAAACTAAACTAGGAAGGAAGATGATAGGAGGGGATATGGTTCTAAAGGTCCTAAATCTATCCTAATGGTGACAACAAAACGAAGGTGAAGAGAAACTAGATATGATGAATACTACGGGTAATACGGGATACCGGATATTGCACATAAGAACGACTAAAAATCATAGATCTACAACCTACTCTTGACAACGGGAAATTCATGCTCTACTGTCGAGGAGTGATTCTGCCGAGCCTAAACCTCCTAACCATGGATACATGCAACCCTGCCTTCCGACAGCCGATTAACACGCACCATGGCAGCGTTAAGTCCGCAGTCACTATCCCTAAGCTGGCTAACCGACCGGTCAGATTCTCATTAGCCAAAACTTAATCTACTACTTAGCGGACCGGATTCGTTCCTTAACCTTCCAGCAAGGTCCGAGATCCATTGTTGTTGAGCGGTCAGCACTAACATAAGATTGATATTGCTAAGCATAGAACCGTAATCAAGAGTGAAAATCGTAAAACTAAGCATTAAGAGAAGTCATCGTTCATACATACAAATCCGATAAACCCTACCCGCAGTAGGGACTCTACTCACTCATGGAAATAAAGGAAACCAAAGATAACACAATCCAATACATGATAAAACCCTAAGGAACTCGATGCCTCGACCTTCCCTAATGCGTTACCGGTGTACGGAATAGTGCTTCTCCTCTTCTCCGATGCTTCCCCAGCTTTTCCAGATGTTCTCCAGTGTTTTCTTGCCCTGTTCGTCGCCCCCTTTGCCCTAGATCTCTTCTCTCCTTTTTATTTGCTCGTTTGAAACTAGATCTAAGTTTGTTGCGGATCTCGCAGCCCGCTCGGGTAGTGAAGTTACCCGGTCGGGTAAAGGCTTGCCCGACCGTGTTGAGCATTGCACCCGATCGGGTAGTGGTCACCCGATCGTGTGGTCGAGGAGCCCGAGTCGCGTAAACTTGCGGGGCAGATTGACGAGTAACCGCCTGGGCGGGTGTTCAATTGTTGCCCGATCGGGTAGATGTTACCCGATCACCTTGTTCATTTGCCCGGTCGTGTAGTTTTGCATGGATGAACTCCGTAGGCTTTACCCGAGCGGGTGGAGAGTGGTGCCCGATCGGGCACCCTTGCTATCTTGATATTCTTCTTTTCCGCTCGTTGCTCGGGTGTTCCTTTGGGTTCTGGAGCTCGGTCTTGGTTCTGAGTAGATTTTCCTTCAGATCTTGTGGTTTTGTTCAGAAATCCTTCGTATTTAGCTCATTTAGGCGTTGTCGCCTAAAAACCTGAAAACCAATAAAACCGGTGTGTGAAGCTCAAAATCATATCGGATAAGTAAGTAGACGATGTAAGAAATATCCTAAAATAACATAAAAACCTATCCTAAATATGATACACTTTCAGTGTTATCAAACTCCCCCAGACCTAAACCTTTGTTTGTCCTCAAACAAAACTAGAGTCTAGCCTTAGAAGAATCTAATAACAATGGATACTAGCTCAAAATTTCCGAAGTATTAGCCATTTTTGCATTTCAGCGCGTCACATGGATAAAAGCCTAAGCGTACCGAGTATAGCCCTATATCTACCGAAAGTGCTGAGCCATGAAATCTTTCCTAAAATCTAAGTCTACTTCACTACCCTAGATAACGTCCAAGCAATCTCCATACCGATTTTTCTAAGCTCTTGATATCGTTTGAATTTTCTTTTCTCGTTCTTATTCAATTTTTTTCTTTCTTTTTCGGTGCTTAGATACACGCTTTGTTCCTAGGACGTCGAAGTCGAAGAGGGTAGCTTTCTACTTAGACCCAGGCTGCCTATGGCACACTCATAAGGTTGCGCTACCTTAGAGGAGTGAAGAGTTGCGTTTTTGACTTTTTGTTCTTTATTTTTTTTTTTTTTCTTTGATTACGCAACACTCTAACCCTTAGGACGTAGAATAGCTTCTCTACCCACCACTTAGACCCGAACCATCGAATGTCGATGTACTCATGTCATTCTTAACTCGGAAAAGCGTAAAACTTATCCTAGATGACAGCGGAGTATAAGCGTGTGGTCTAACTCTAGAACGCTAAAATATATCAATGAAGCGTAGCTAAATGGTATCTACGGAGATATGTCTACTTGGTATCGAGATCTAGAGGGTGAATTCAACTAGACATAGGGTTTCAATCATAGCTACTCGACTAAACGGTATCTAAAAGGGCTTCTAAGCAAACCTAAACTATTATCCACGATTCAACAAAGTAGCAAAAATATGACTAAATTCGAAAAAATTTTCGCTAGTTCCGTTTTATTTCTAAATCCTAATCCTAATCTAATCATGCCGCTCTAAATGTGCATCCGAATATCAATGAATGTAAGAAAACCCCCCCCAGACCTGAACGGAACACAGTCCCGGTGTTCTAAACCTAAAAGGGACCTCTACATGTATAAATATCGAGAAATTGTAAAAGTGGTAGCGAATACACCTGGCGTGTGCGTGTAACTTTCTCGGATCGTGATATGCTCGGATGTAGTGACTCTTGCGCTCTAATGCATTGTAACGTGAAAGACCTGTGATACGACATGCAATAGAGAAGAGTAGAACAAAGAGTACTAATAAGTCTGAAAAGAGCGTACACAAAACCTATCTAAAAACAAGAAACGATAAAATGGTCCATAAAAGAAAATAAAAAGAAAATGAAATAGGAAAAAGAAGTAAAGAGAAGTCTAATCCTCGTCCGCTCCATCGCGGGTACTCGGTATGTCTGCTGGGTCTCCCGTGGCTCCTTCCCCCGGTGGGAAGTAGAATCCCTGTAGCTCGTACGGGATATGAGGATGGTAGGGGATGGCTCCGGTGTGGTAGTCCTGCGGAATCGGGATGTAGGGCTCCTGATAATGCGTCATGCTCAGCTGCTGAAACCGCCGGACTGACTCGGTGAGGTAATAGGTATGTTGTATCGACTGCTCGTGAAACTGCTGCTCCTCCGCATACCTCGCAGCCTCCAACTCGTACCTCTGCTCAGCCATAAAAGACTGGTATCTAGTCTCCTCCGCAACGTACCTGAGGGCGTCGGAGACTCCTTCCATGGAAGGAAAGTCGGATCTGCTGTGGGGGTACTCAGGACGCGCGCGCGAGTGTGTGGCGCGTCGGCTGCCTCGCCTCGAGGGAGATGGTCTAGATGCGGCTGGGGGGGGGGGGTCCATCTCAGCTACTCTCGGGCCGATGTGCCCGAAGTTCGGGTCAATCCTAAATCGAGATCCCTCCTCGTCTAAACCGGGTACTACTATCTCATCGATGTCTACCTCTAAGCTCCTACCGTGCTCATCCTTGTAACACCAGATTACGTTGTACCTCTCTAACGTGACCGCTCGTCTGTTTCGCAAGTGCTGGAGGTTCAACTCTGGCTCCTCATTAATCCTATCGTCGGTCAGGATCCCAAGGTTGATCCCGACCCTACGAGCTATCATGGTGACTATACCACCGCACATGATCTTCGTCTCCGTACAAGCCGCCTCGGTGGATATGTCTAAAAAGTGTCCAATGACCAAGGAAGCTAAGTCGACGGACAACATATCCACGTCATCATCCGCTACCTCCGTCTGTACTACCCGCCTCAGGTAGGCTAGTTCGGTGTGGTTAACACCGCCCTGTGCTCCTTTTCCTAAGATCGATGAGGTCAGGAAGTAATGAAAGTACCTGAGGGCGGGGTGGCGAATATGACTCGCCTTCGACCTCGTCGAAAACTCACCAAGCGCTATCTGCGACCAAAACTCGCTTTGACGGTTCCGGTTGATGTCTGGTAATCTCACATACGTACCGTGCGGAACCTCGAGTATCGAGGCAAACTGCCTCGCTGTAATCCGGTAATTCTGCCCCAGCAGGCGGAATTCCATGAACGTCTTCTCTCTATCCTCGGATTCAGCGAAGAAGGCAGTGAATGAGGCGAAGAATTCTGCTGTGAGCCTGCTGTAAGTGTGCTCCTTCGCCGTTCTCAATCCCGTCCATCCTAGGGTGTTGAAGATGGTGTCTATATGTTCCGTGATGCCTAGGGCATTCATCGCCTCGGATGATAGGAAACGGGATGTGTAGATCCTCGACTGTAGCTCAGCGAATTTCGTCTTTTGGCGGGGGTGGAAAGATGCGAGGTTGTACTTGTACTTTTGGTGTGATTCGGTGATCGGAGTGTATGGCGTTAATTCCGTGATCATGTCGGATCTCACGGGCCATCCGTGTTCTGGGTCGTGGGCGTCGGATCGACGTTTCTTAGCGCTCTGGGAAGTCTTAGGGGCCATCTGCAAAACAAATAAAGGATAAAATCAATACGTAAACCGGATTGCAGAGTGCCCGATCGGGTAACACCATATGCCCGGTCGGGTGAATCAAAGCCGAATTACCCCGTGAACTTGCCCGACTCGGGCGAGAAGGCCGCCCGAGCGGGTACATGTATGCTCAGCCCGATCGGGGTGCTAGCTATGCCCGATCGGGTGGTGGTCGCGATTTCGCGATCTGCAGTACGCGAAATTGACAAAATCGACTGGAATTTCACCTAATTCTTCCTATCCAGACCTAGATCTAACCCATGCTGGTCCTAGAATCGACAAAGTTTATGGGATTACCTTGATTTCGCGAATTGAACGAGGAAATTTCAGAGAATGGAGAGGAAAGATTGGGGGTTCTTGAGTAATTGAGATTTGCACCGGTGGTGATGAACGGCGGCGGTATCCGAGAAGCTCCGGTGACTGAAATCGTCTGAGAGAAAGTCGCCAAACTAGAGAGCACGATCGGGTTGTGTGATTTGTGAGGGTGTGCCGCTCGGGTTACTCGAGGTTTTTAACCTACCTGGTTAATTACCGTTGCCCGATCGGGTGAGTGTATGATGATGCCCGATCGGGTGCCCCAAAAGCATGACCTACCCGGTCGGGTGCTGTGCGTGGATGCACGACCGGGTTCTCCAATTCCTGAACGTGCCCGATCGGGTAGCAGAAGTGTGCCCGATCGGGTATTGCTGCATTTCTAAAAAAAATTCAAACGTGGAAAACAAAACAGCAATAACACGAATCTCTAACTTCCTAATTCCTAGAGAAATTGTCCAAAATTAAATAAAAAATGAAAATGAAAAATAAGTCCGAAAAAATTAAAATGAAAAAGGATATGCTCGGGTTGCCTCCCGAGAAGCGCTTGTTTAAGGTCACGAGCCTGACCATGGCACGCTACTTATCAGGTGGACGTCCTCGACGTCGTCGTGTCCGTAGCGTTTCGCGTGCAATGTGTGTTCGATATGGGGTGGCACGCGAAATTGCCGGACTCCTTGCACGATCGGTATTGTCGTTTCTAAGGTCGGTCATGAAACTCTCTACGTTCGGGGTTGGATCGTGCTGTCCAAACATTCTGGTTGAGCTGCTCCTAAGTCCGGTTAGGGATTTGTCACTCGTTTCCTCCGGCTCTTCCAGAGATGTCTTGCGTGTGAGCCTTTCGGGTGAAGGTTTCATCTTTACCCTAGGTACTTTATCGATGTCCCAATTATGAGCTGGACGTTTTATGTGGCATCTCGGCATCTTAGGATCATTCATGTACTGATTTGCCGCTCCACATTTAGCTAGGGTTGTGCGGAAGTGATGGTTGGAGGATTCCTTTTTCCTTTCGTTGTTAAGCGGCTCGGTTGGTACCTTGTAGCTACATTCCCCAACCGCTATTCGATTCAAATCTAAGGATTCCTTGATTTGAACTTCCTCACAAATCTCCTCGACTAATCCTTCAAAACTGCCTTCGGGGAACACGAAATCAATATGGCATGGTGGTTCAATCGTGTCGACTAAGCTGAATTCTTCTTCTACCTCGGGTTTCTCCGTGTACTCATCAACGTCCGTAGCCTCATCCACTGTCATGTTATATCCATACTGTTTTTCAATCAAAAGTGGACTTGGCTGAGTGAGTAGAGGATAATATTCCGAACTTTCCGATGCAACCTCCTGTGGTTGCAATGCCCCTTTTTCCTCATTGGCGCTTTCTTTTTCCACCTCCACTCCATTGAATAGATAGTCTCGACTCTCAAGCATTTCACGGAGGTAGTTATACGTGGCGGGATATTCTAGGGCTGCTACGGATTGAGTTGGGTATGGTTGAGGCACATAGGAGTGGTAGCTCTGAGTTTGGGGTTCCGTCCATGGCTGGAAATTCCCAAACGATGGTTGTGCATCTACTATACTCTCGGTATTCCTATACGGGGTGTAGGCTTG
>CM071866.1:12223937-12236346 GCA_036759665.1 Gynandropsis gynandra
CGAGGAGCCCGAGTCGCGTAAACTTGCGGGGCAGATTGACGAGTAACCGCCCGGGCGGGTGTTCAATTGTTGCCCGATCGGGTAGATGTTACCCGATCTCCTTGTTCATGTGCCCGGTCGTGTGGTTTTGCATGGATGAACCCCGTAGGCTTTACCCGAGCGGGTGGAGAGTGGTGCCCGATCGGGCACCCTTGCTCTCTTGATATTCTTCTTTTCCGCTCGTTGCTCGGGTGTTCCTTTGGGTTCTGGAGCTCGGTCTTGGTTCTGAGTAGATTTTCCTTCAGATCTTGTGGTTTTGTTCAGAAATCCTTCGTGTTTAGCTCATTTAGGCCTTGTCGCCTAAAAACCTGAAAACCAATAAAACCGGTGTGTGAAGCTCAAAATAATATCGGATAAGTAAGTAGACGATGTAAGAAATATCCTAAAATGACATAAAAACCTATCCTAAATATGATACACTTTCAGTGTTATCATGCACCTCCTCCTCCACAACAAGAAGCTAATGCCGATATTACGTCTATGCCAGCTCAACTTCTACAAGGGCATGAAGAGGTAAAGAAACAATCTTTTGAGATGAAGACGCACCTAAAGATCTTGGATACTCAAATTGCACAACTCGCTGCGAACTTCTCTCAACCGCAAGGAGTTCTACCGGGGCGACAGGAAGCAAATCCTCGTGAGCAAATCAATGCCATTCACTTAAGGAGCGGTAAGACATTGGATCAGCCCTCTCTTTTAAAGTTTGAAAAGGGAGAATCATCTAGGACAGTAGTGAGAGAGGGAAGCAATGTCGAAGAGCACAAAGAGGAGGAAGAGGAGCCTAAATACGTCAAACCCAAACCGAGGCCTCATCCTTTGCCATTCCCTCCACGTCAACGCAAAAAGAATGAGGATGTTCAATTTGCAAAGTTTGCTAAGATGTTGAAGAAGATGCACATCACTATTCCATTTCACGAAGCGTTGAAGAAGATGCCTTCATATGCCAAGTTCCTCAAAGACGTACTTGCAAACAAGCGAGATGTGGAGACGAAAACCGTCATGGTAACTAACTCGATGCTGCAGCCAAACCTACCCAAGAAGATGCCCGATCCAGTTATATTTGTGATCCCTTGTGAAATCGGAGATTATGAAATTAACCATGCACTAATCGATGTCGGAGCAAGTGTAAGCGTGCTACCATTGTCATTATACGAAAAATTGGATCTTAGGGATAGGATGGATCTTTGACCTACACGAATGGCGCTAACCATGGCTGATTGAAGTGTTAGAATACCTGAGGGCATGCTGGAAGACGTGCCTTTGCAAGTGGGGAAATTCTTCGTCCCGGTTGACTTCGTCGTCTTGGATATGGAGGAGGACAAGAAGATCCCAATCATCCTCTGTAGGTCGTTTCTTAATATGGCTAAGATGATCATACATTGTGCAGAAGGTAGACTCACGTTGAAGTTTGGAGATGAAGAAGTGGAGTTCAATTTGAACGACACGCTCAAACAGCCTTGTATGGTAGACTCGGTATTCTACATAGACGTCTTAGAGAAACTAGCCGAGGAAGTTATCGAAGAGTTTTGGAACATGGACTCTCTTGAGATGGATCTTTTAGCAGCTGGAGAGGGATTTTATAATGACCCAAACGAAGTGAAACATTACACAAAGCTGCTGGACGAAGGAAAAATGAAAGAGATCCCGAACACCGAGCTAGACGCACTCCGAGCAGATTTCTGTGCGATCCGAGCACAACAGGTCGTACCCCAAGAAAAAGATGGAATTTCCGACAATCCTCATCAAGGAGACTTCTCAACTCATAAACACATAAGAACAGATCAAATGGGGAGGAATTTAAGACAAGAAAACGCCACAAACCAGTGCACAAACCTCCGCGCATGCCAGACAGATTCCAGCGCGCCTCAAGCGGCTTACAACGCTATTTTGACCACTTCCGATATGCCTAATAGCCAAATCAAGCGTCCACAGCCTGACTGGAGTGTTGACAAACCTCCAAAAGTGGAGTTGAAGCCCTTGCCACAAGGGCTGAGGTATGAATTTCTTGGACTCGAATCTACTTATCCGGTGATAGTGAATGATGACCTAGACGAATCCCAAAAGGCACGATTGCTAGAAGCTCTTAGGAAGTATAGGGATGCCATAGGTTATACATTAGAGGATATTAGGGGACTAAGTCCAGCCCTTTGCATGCATAGGGTTCACTTAGAAGATGACACTAAGACCTCCATTGAGCATCAACGTAGATTAAAACCGAACATGATGGAAGTAGTTAAGAAAGAGGTCCTTAAGTTGTTAGATGCCGGAATCATATATCCTATATCAGATAGTGCCTGGGTGAGTCCTGTATAGGTAGTTCCGAAGAAAGGAGGCATCACCGTCGTCCCAAACGCAAACAACGAACTGATTCCGACAAGAACGGTCACGGGATGGCGCATGTGCATCGACTACCGCAAGCTGAATGCCAACACACGGAAAGATCACTTCCCTTTACCTTTCATTGATCAAATGCTTGAACGTTTAGCTCTTCACTCCTATTTTTGTTTTCTTGATGGTTATTCAGGTTTCTTTCAGATACCAATCCATCCGAAAAATCAACAAAAGACGACGTTCACGTGCCCCTTCGGTACGTTCTCCTATTGTCAGATGCCCTTTGGTTTGTGTAATGCACCTGCTACTTTTCAGCGGTGCATGAACTCTATCTTTTCCGATGTAAATGGTGAAATTATGGAAGTGTTCATGGACGATTTCTCGGTTCATGGACCTTCCTTTGATGTTTGTCTAACCAATTTGTGTAAAGTGTTAGACAGGTGCGTAGAAGCGAATCTTGTGCTGAATTGGGAGAAGTGTCATTTTATGGTTCGCAAGGGCATTTTGATGGGGCATAAGATATCAGCAAGGGGAATAGAGGTAGATAAGGCAAAAATAGAAGTGATTGAGAAGCTGCCACCTCCTAGGAACGTTAAGGGCATCCGTAGTTTTCTAGGTCATGCGGGGTTGTATAGACGGTTCATCAAAGATTTCTCGAAGGTGTCTAAACCCCTTACTGATCTATTAGGCAAAGACGTACCATTTGAGTTTACAACGGAATGAGGATATGCATTTGAAAAATTGAAGAAGGCGTTGGTTTCTGCACCCATCATACAACCGCCGAATTGGGAGCTCCCGTTTGAGCTCATGTGTGATGCGAGCGATTATGCGGTTGGGGCAGTGTTGGGTCAGCGAAAAGATCGGATGTTGCACGCCATTTATTATGCTAGTCGGAAATTAGACAACGCCCAATGAAACTACTCCACAACCGAGAAGGAGTTACTTGCAATCGTCTTTGCGTTTGAAAAGTTCCGCTCATACCTAGTAGGCCCCAAGGTAATAGTTTACACGGATCATGCTGCCTTATGTTACCTACTCACCAAGAAAGAAACAAAGCCGAGGCTCATTAGATGGATCCTACGGCTGCAAGAATCATGCTGCCTTACGTTACCTACTCACTAAGAAATACGCAAAACCGAGGCTCATTCGATGGATCCTACTGCTGCAAGAGTTTGATCTTGAAATACGGGACAGGAAAGGAACCGAGAATGGGGTAGCTGATCATCTTTCACGTCTCGAAATCCCCGAATGCATTCCTATTGATGACTATCTCCGAGATGATGCGGTAATGTCCTTGACTTGCACTTCCATTCCATGGTATGCTGACTTTGTGAATTACTTAGCTTGTCAAGTATTACCGGAAGGGCTGAATTACAATGCGAGAAAGAAATTTCTCCATAACGTCAAGGCATACTATTGGGATGAGCCGTATCTTTTCAAGAGAGGCACAGGCAGAATCTTTAGGCGCTGCATCCCCGAAGAAGAAGCTCCACACATACTGTCACGTTGCCATTCCTCAAGCTATGAATGACACTTTGCTGGAACCAAGACAGCCGCAAAGGTGCTGCAATCGGGCTTCTAATTGCCTACACTCTTCAAGGGGGTAATATTTCTAGACGCCATGAAATGCCACAACAATATATTCTAGAGGTCGAGACATTTGATGTATGGGGAAACGAGATGATCATGGGCCCCTTCCAGTCCTCGTGCGGAAACCTCTACATACTAGTCGCGGTAGACTACGTAACGAAGTGGGAAGAAGCTTTGGCATGTCCAACAAACGACTCCAAACCAGTAACCAAGATGTTCAAACGTGTCATATTCCCACGTTTTGGAGTTTCAAGGGTTGTGATCAGCGATGGAGGTAAGCATTTCATGAACCGCATCATAGAAGGGTTGTTGAAGAAGTACGGTGTTCGACATAGGATAGCAACG
Organism: Gynandropsis gynandra; assembly: GCA_036759665.1. NCBI lineage: Eukaryota > Viridiplantae > Streptophyta > Magnoliopsida > Brassicales > Cleomaceae > Gynandropsis > Gynandropsis gynandra. The sequence continues at coordinate 12,228,243 of CM071866.1, forward strand.
CCATATCATCCTCAAACTAGCGGCCAGGTTGAGGTTTCTAATCGAGAGATCAAGTCGATCTTGGAGAAGACGGTTTCTAAGTCTAGGAAGGATTGGGCACTGAAACTCGACGATGCATTCTTGGCTTATCGTACAGCATTCAAAACGCCAATCGAAATGACCCCGTTTCAGCTAGTGTACGGTAAGGCATACCATCTACCGGTCGAGCTAGAATATCGAGCATATTGGGCGATCAAAGCCCTTAATTATGATTACAAGTCAGCCGCTGAGAAACGGATGCTAAAGCTCCATCATCTAGAGGAGATGCGCCTACATTCATACGAGAACACAAAGATATACAAGGAGCGCACGAAGAAGTGGCATGACAGATACATAGTCCAGCGGACATTCGAGGTAGGTGACCGAGTACTTGTTTTCAATTCATGTTTGAAACTTTTTCCAGGAAAACTCAAGTCACGCTGGTCCGGGCCGTTTACAATCAAAAGCATCTCACCGCATGGCGCTATCGAGGTGATGGGACACGACAGCACATTCAAAGTGAACACCCAACGTTTGAAACTCTACAACGCGGACAACATGGACGGCAATTGAGCTGTCTTCGCTCTTTCGGAGCCAACACATGAGTAGAGAGTTCTGGTCAGGCTCGCGACCTTAAACAAGCGCTTCTCAGGAGGCAACCCGAGCTCCGTATCCTTTAGTTATTTCGTTTTAGTTTTTTTAGAATTCGACTCTTATTCTTTTCACAAGCATGCTCCTTACCAACAACCCCAATGTATCGTATTGTCTCCTTTGGATTGTGTGATTTTGTTAAAGGTTTTCCACTTCGTAATCATCCACAATATAAGGAAAGACGCGTACGTACAGCTGCATCAACTCGGGACAGCAACCACGCATCAGGTGCACACGTTCCTCTTTATAACATTTTTCCCCGAGTTTTTGCATGTTAGTCCTTCCCTTAGGTATTGAACACCGGGACGGTGTTCCGTTCAAGTCTGGGAGGGGGGGGGGTTATTCTCTGAACGTCATGATTGTGATTAGGATTTAGATGCTGAGTTCTTCGTTTTGTTTTTTTAGGATTAGACGTACGGATATCTAGTACGAAAAAATTCGAACTTTAGTCACTTTCTGCAACTTTGTCGAATCGGGAACAAAAGTCTAGGTTTGCTGAAGCATACCTTTAGATATCGATTTGTTAGTGATCGTGCATGAATTCATGGCCTATAGTTGTATTCCTTCCCTTAGGTTTCAATCCAAGCACTCATATCTCCGAGCATACCTTTCATTCCTTATTTTGTTTCGATCATTATATTTCCACGTACTTACACTCCGCTGTCAATAGACTATGTTCTTTAACTTTTCAGCCCTACACTGACATGAGTGCATCAATATTGATGGTTTGGGTCTAAGTGGTGGGGCAAGGCCGTTTTTCTACGTCCTAAGGGTTAGAGTCGATGCATATTCACACAAGTTAATCAAAAGAAAAAAAAAAGAAAAAAACGCAACCTCTTCGCTCCGTTAAGGTTACGAGACCTTATGAGTGAGCCAATTGGCAACCTGGGTCTAAGTAGAAGGCTGTCCTCTTCAACTCCGACGTCCTAGAAACCGAGTGCAAATTTCAAAAAAAAAAATGTGTGCAAACCGAAAAAAAAAGAAGAAGAAAAAGAGAACCGAAAAAAGAAAAATTATTGTCTTAAGATTGGTATCGAACCGTTTATGCATTAGAATAGGTATGTAGATCGCTTGGATATTGTCTAGGGGTTAGTGAAATGAACTTAGGACATGTGTAGGATTGCACGGTTAGTGGCTTTCGGTAGATAGGGGTCTAAATTCGGTGCGCTTAGATCTATGTTCGTGTGACGCGTTGTTGTGTAGGGTGGCTGACTTTTCGAGTTCATTGTGCTAGTTTCCGGTTGTTGTCTAACTCCTCTGTTATCCCAGTTTGATAACGTCTATTTTGTTCTAGTATTTTCATCTATTTTCATATTTAGTTTCATAATTCATTCAATTTTACCAAGCATTAAGCATCATTATCATCCCGTTTTCAGTCATTTTGGAGCTAAGGGACGTGCCAAGACAAAGTGCAAACATCGAGGATCATCACGGGACAAACGGGACAAGAATCGGCAAGGAAAAGCCATGTCCGAGCAGGTACTTCCCTAGCCCGAGCGGGCAAAAGTTACGGCGATTTTGTCCAGCAAGTTTTGCACTAGTCGGGCAAGAAAAACCACGATCGGGCCTCTACCCGGGCGGGCACAAGTCATGCCCGAGCGGGCAGCATGCCAGCCCGAGCAGGCACACCATCAGCCCGAGCGGGTAGGCCTTTTTCATCGCGTTTAAGCGCGATCGTCTGCGCCGTACCCGAGCGGGTCACTTTCCTGGCCCGAGGGGGTCGCGGCCGTCACCTGCAACTTTAAATAAGTTAATTTGACTTAAAACAAGGGGAAGTTTGTGGGGGACTTATTCAATAAGGAAAACACCCTTAGAGAAGAGGAATAAAGTCATATTTCGTTGGAGGAAGTAATAGAAACGTTGTCAACTTAATCAAGATTTGGAAAACTCAAGAAAAGGCAACAAAGTGAGGTGGCTGCTGTAACGAAGGGGGAGAGCTTCAGAGGGACGAATTTAGACAGAAAGTTAGAGACAAGAGAGAGCACACAGAGAGAGAAAGGACGAGTGCAGCACGCACACACAAGGGCGAAGGACGGAGCGACGAAGCCAGAGCGCGGAGGAGCTATTGAAGACATCGGTAATAGAATAGGGATGGATCTCATTGTTTATCCATGTTGAATATAGTTATCTTTTGCGTTTCTTTTGCTGAGTTCATGTCCGAGTAGGTCCATAGCCATGGGTTAGAGAGCTTTGCCGATATGTAATGAAGTTTTGTTCTTAATGCTTGGTTATAATATTCGTTCGTTTCAGATTGATTGGTTGTTCGTATTGCTTTTATTCTTGTTGGTAGCTTGAATGAATGCTTATAAAAATCTAATTGCATTAGGAGATGCGTTGGATTTTGGAACGTAGCCATAATATGAAGTCTCAATTAAATTAGAACCTTGGCCGGTCGGTTGATTGAACTTAAGAATTAGGATAGCGATCTTAATGCGTCTAGTAGGTGAGATACACAATTGGGAGATTGGTATACGCATGCTAGATAGTGGGTTTAGGCATCGGGAGAGTCATTCCCTAGAAAAGAGCTTGAATTTCCCGAATACGTAATGATATCTATAACCATGATCTTGTTAGAACTTCGTTGCTTCATCGTGCATCTCTCGAAACCTGTGGTGTTTAGTTCATTGAGTCTTAATCTGATAGTTAGTTAGTTAGTTTATCTTTATTCGCATTCCCACCACTTATTGATTTTACACGTCCTATTCTTTAGTTTACTTAGAGTTGCATCGATTCCTCGTGTTCGACCCTGGTACTATACGATCCGTATTCTTGTGGAAGCGTTAGTCTAGGTAATTATTACTTGAGATTAACCACATCAGCGGACGATCTTAATGTAATTTCTTCCCTCTCTCAAGGCATGGAAACGTGATCAATTGAGTTATCCCCTATATTCATGGCTGATACCCCAAACTAAACCCATACGATCTATGATTCATTTGATTAAGCCTCAACCGTTACTACCATACTTTCGTGACCTAGTCTCAGTTGTTCTAAGTCTGATCTTCTAGGACTAGAATTCTCCTTTCAATCCTTTTCCTAATCCCTAACACATGCATCTACGTGGCATTTGTAAATACAAGACATTCTATGCTCAGACAACGAATAGAATAGAAAAATGGGAAATGCATTCAAAGAATAAATAAAAAAAGGTTCTGGGATAGCTATGGGCTTATCCCTTCTCCTTGAACAAATATACTACTTAGTCATGAGTTTGTATCCAAAAAACATAAACGAATTAGATAGAGTAAGGAGCATAGAAATATCAAACGAGGCGTATGATGCGTTCTCAAAGTTAAATAAAATAACCTAAACTACCCGCAAGTGCACGACACGTGTGTAGTATTTTAGGTGTCGATCCCAGAGAGACTACGCAACACAATCTAAACTCGAACTATGAATCAAACTTGCTAACGAACGAATATGGTTGAAGAATGAGATACTGAAAGTAAATAAATGAATTGGTTCTTAACGATAAGATAAACATTCTAGGAATCGAGTTTCACCACAAGACTACCGAAACCAACGATCAATCTATCTATCATGCAATCCCAATTTAAGATATCTAAGGCAGACGATCCTAATATGATATCTACCCTCTCTCGAGGCATAGACACGTGATCTAGTCAAGTTTCCCCCTACTTTCGTGGCTGACACCTTGAACTAAACCCATAAGAACTATGATTCATCCGTTTTACCCTCAACCGTTGCTACCCTACTTTCGTGGCCTAACCTCGGTTGTTCTAAACCTGATCTTCTAGGACTAGAATTCTCCTTTCGGTCCTTCTCCTAACCCCTAACACATGCATCTACGTGGCCTTTGTCAACACAAGTCAATTAAGCGCTCATATAGAGAATAGATAAACGAAAACGGAAAGATGCATTCAGAGATAAATGGAAAGTGGTTCCGGGATAGCCAAGGGCTAATCCCTTCTCCTAGAACAAACAAACTACTCGCTCATGCGTCTGTAAACAAACATAAACGAAATAGAAAGTCTAAGGAACATGAAAACCAAAGGAAACCGAAGTGTCGGGTTGATCTCCAATGCTCCTTGCTTGGCTCCTCGCAAGAATCTCATCAATCACGAACTCAATCAAAAGTCTCCTCCAATGTCGTCCTCTGGCCTCCTTTTATGTCCTTAAAGTCGGTCTAATTGTTGCCTTAATCCCCCCACGAACTTCCATTTCAATTAAGTCAAATTGACTTACCTTAAGTTGTTGCCGAGGTGCTCGACCCGCTCGGGCGGTCAATGTACCCGCTCGGGTACGGCTAGGTCGGACGCGAGGGTCGCGATCCGCGTGGGGTGCCCGATCAGGGATGATGTGTGCCCGCTCGGGTGTGAGGCATCCGCTCGGGCGTTTCCTTGCCCGAGTCGTGCATGGATTGCGCACCAGAATTTTCCATAGCCTTTGCCCGATCGGGTGTGAGTTGTGCCCGATCGGGTGAAGGCTCTTCATGCTAAATCTCGTCCTATTTGTCCCGTGATGATCCTCTATGTTGGTCCTTCGCCTCGTACATGTCCTTTAGATCCAAAATGAACCGAATACGCGTCAAAACCTGTAAGAACATAAAAACACGATAACAAGTAAAACGGATACGGAATCATACGTAAAGCAACACATATATATCAAAAACATCTCTTAAATCGTGCAAGAAATACGTATGAAAACGAGATGATCAAAATCCCCCAGACTTTAATGTTTGCTTGTCCCTAAGAAACGTAAGCCGTGGAACACGTGGGGTGTAAAAATCCGAGAATTCCCCCTTCTCCTAGAAATACCGCTAAAGCGAACCTAACCGATCAACTAGCATGTCGAGAGCAAATTCGGCCTAATTAAGTTTTCAGTCTTAATCCTAGGTTCACCAAGGTTACCCATGAGAAAGTAAAAAAAAAGGTAAACTAGACAAGCCACCGTAACTCCCTCCACCAAAGAAGACTTCAGACAATGCTAAACCTAGATCAACCGAGGATACTTGTTTCTTTCTTTCCGAGCTTCTTTTCTTTCTTTTTCTTTTCTTTTTCTTTTTCTCTTTTTTTATTCTCTTTTTATGACTTATTTTTTGTGTTTTTCTTTTCTCTTTTTTTTTCTTTTTCTTTGCATAAACACTAGGCTTCTAGGACATCGGATTTGAAGGGATCCAGCCTCTACTTAGACCCAGACTACCGATGATTGTATACTCATGCATCTCGTTTAAGAGTGCCGCGAAGTAGGCGGCTTTTTGTGCCATGCCCTTAGGACGTAGAAAGATGATTAATAATACTGAAAGTGTATCAATATTAGGATAGATTTTAGCACCATTTTCGCATGTATCTTATATAGAGACGTACATTTCCGATATGATTATGCGGTTCACACACCCGTTTTGTTGGTTTTCAGGTTTTTAGGCGACAAGGCCTAAATGAGCATAAAATGACGGATTCCTGATCAAAACCACCTGAATTGAAGAAATATCTACTCAGAGACAAGATCGAGCTTCAGAACCCAAAGGAACACCCGAGCAACGAGCGGAAAAGAGAAATTTCAAGGAGACAAGGGTGCCCGGTCAGGCACTATTCATCCACACGCTCAGGTAAAACCTACGGGGTTTTATCCGCACACCGGTAACACGATAGGGAAGGTCGATGCATCGAATTCCTTAGAGTATATCATGTATAGGATTATGTTATCTTTCTTTTCTATTTTCTCCATGAGTGAGTAGAGTCCCTACTGCGGGTAGGGATGTCGGAATTGTATTGTATGAACGATGACTTGCGTTAATGCTTAGTTTTATTAATTTATTCTTGATTTACGGTTCTACACTTAGCATTATCATTCCTACGCTAGTTCTGACCGCTCAGCGACATAGGATTTCAGACTTTGCTGGAAGGTTAAAGGATGAATCCGGACCTGTTAAGTTGTAGGTTAAGATTGACTAATGAGAATCTGACCGGTCGGTCAGTCATCTTAGGGATAATGATTGCGCACGTAATGCTGCCATGGTACGGGTTAATCACTGCTGGAAGGTAGGGTTGCACGTATCCATGGTTAGGAGGTTTAGGCTCGGAAGAATCACTCCTCACCTTAGGGCATGAATTTCCCGTTGTCAAGAATAGTTGATAGATCTATGATCCTTAGTCGTTTCATCTATACAATTCCCGGTATCCCGTACACCCGTAGTGTTCACCATATCTGACTTTATCCCCAACCTAGTTTCATTTGTCACCACTTAGGTTAGTTTAGAAATTTAGGATCAAATCCCTTTCTATCCTTTTCCATCTTAGTTTAGTTTTATTCTTAGTTTAGCTGCTTTAGTCCCTAGAGATCGACCCTGGTACTACGCGATCCGTATACTTGCGGTGAAGTGGTCTAGGAATAATTAAACTCATGTTTACACCACACCAAGTTTTTGGCTCCGTTGCCGGGGACTAAAAACGGCCTAGACTAGGAATTAGCTAGCTTAAGATCTAGTCCTTTCCGGAGTCTTCTTTTGTTTACTTTTGTTTTTTCTTTTGTTTTTTTTAATAGAGTCAAAAAATGAAAAAAAAATAATTTACCTCACAGAGCTTAATCGAGTTTGATGTCCTTTATCTTGCGAGGTAACATGGACGAATTCAACTCTTCGGGTGCCGACATAGCTGAATTGAGGCATCAACTTTCCGAGACTCGTCGTATGCTCTCCGATTTGTACCACCCGCGATACTTTGAGCGATCATGGGAACCAACCGCTTGGGGGTATGAAGAGGAGATCTATGATAGCTACGCTAATCCATACGGGAATACCTACAATCACGAATGGAGCGATTATGCATACATCTCGTATAGGAACACCGAGAGTATGGTGAATGCATAACCATCGTTTGGGAATTTCCAATTCAGCCATACGCGACTCAATCCATAGCGGCCCACGAATATCCCGCCACATGCAAATACCTCCGTAAAATGCTTGAGAATCGAGACTATTTATTCATGGGAGTGGAGGCGGAACAAGAAAGTGCCAATGAGAAAATAGGCGATTTATTTGGATCATTGGGCGTGCAAGCTTCAAAACTTGCACAAGGGGCATTCCAACCGCAAGAGGTTGCATCGGAAGATTCGGAATATTATCCTCATGAATATGTCAGCGAGATCTACCTAAGAGATTGTGAGACGGTAGATCAGCCAAGTCCGTCATTGATTGAAATAGAAGATGAATCTAACATGACAATGGATGAGGCTACGGACGTTGACGAGTACACGAAGAAACCCGAGGTAGAAGAAGAATTCAGCTTAGTGGACACGATTGAGCAACCATGCCCTATCGATTTCGTGTTCCCCGAAGGCATCTTTGAAGGTTTAGCGGAGGAAACTTGTGAGGAAGTTCAGATTAAGGATTTCTTAGAATTGAATCGCATAGCGGTTGGGGAAGGTAACTACAAGATACCAACCGAGCCGCTCAACAACGAAAGGAAAGAGGAAT
>CM071866.1:12261720-12278751 GCA_036759665.1 Gynandropsis gynandra
CTACTCGCTCATGCGTCTGTAAACAAACATAAACGAAATAGAAAGTCTAAGGAACATGAAAACCAAACGAAACCGAAGTGTCGGGTTGATCTCCAATGCTCCTTGCTTGCCTCCTCGCAAGAATCCCCTCAATCACGAACTCAATCAAAAGTCTCCTCCAATGTCGTCCTTTGGCCTCCTTTTATGTCCTTAAAGTCAGTCTAATTGTTGGCTTAATCCCCCCACGAACTTCCATTTCAATTAAGTCAAATCGACTTAACTTAAGTTGTTGCCGAGTACCCGCTCGGGTACGGCTAGGTCGGACGCGAGGGTCGCGATCCGCGTGGGGAGCCCGATCGGGCATGATGTGTGTCCGCTCGGGTGTGAGGCATCCGCTCGGGCGTTTCCTTGCCCGAGTCATGCGTGGATTGCGCACCAAAATTTGCCGTAGCCTTTGCCCGATCGGGTGTGAGTTGTGCCCGATCGGGTGAAGGCTCTTCATGCTAAATCTCGTCCCGTTTGTCCCCTGATGACCCTCGATGTTGGTCCTTCGCCTCGTGCATGTCTTTTAGCTCCAAAATGAACCGAATACGCATAAAAATCTGTAAGAATATGAAAACACGAAAACAAGTAAAACGGATACGGAATCATACGTAAAGAAACACATATATATCAAAAACATCTCTTAAATCGTGCAAGAAATACGTATGAAAAAGAGATGATCAGCGTAATCCCGAATCCATTCCCGTCTCCTTGTGTGTCTCCCGTCAAGAGGACTATCCTATGATGGATGGTGAATGGTTGATTTATGAATGATGAATAGTGAGTGAATGTGGAATGGATTCAGGCCTTGATGTTTTATTCTTTTCACATTTGACTCCTTGTTGACTCATTTTCCACTCAAATCGATCATAGGTCGTTTTACCAAGTCATGCCCGACCGTGCTCCATGTCATGTCCAGTTGGGCATGCTTCATTCCGTAATTATAGAACGACTGTGCTCCCTGGTGTCTGACCGTGCTCATTAGTGTCTGACCGTGCTCCCTGGTGGCTGACCGTGTAGTCTTCAAAGAAGAGTGCCCGACAATGCTATGTTCATGTCCGGCCCGTGTAGTAGTCTTGGCGGTGAAATCACGTCAAATTCCCGACTGTGCACTCCAACATGCCCGACCGTGCACATGGTATTTGGAGGAGTGCACGGCCGTGCACATGCTCATGCACGACCGAGATCTCTCCTACAAGTGCATGCTCAGTCGTGCTCTTGCTCATGCTCGACCGGGCTACCTCCTTTGTTGAATGCCTAGTCGAGCTGAGTTGCGTGCTCGGTCGGGTTGAGTTTGTCTTGGAAGCTTGGTCATTTTGCAACATATGCTCGGTCATGCCTTGTCCATATCTCGTCCCGTTTACTCCATTGCGATCTTCGATTGTCGTATTTTTTTCCTGTGTATGATCTCTAGCTCCAAAACGAACCAAATATGCATTGAAACCTACAAGAACATGAAAACACAAAAACAAGTAAAATGAATACAAAATTACACGTAAACTTGACGACTATCGTCATAAAAATCTCTAAAATCATGCGAGAATCGTGTACGAAAACGATATGATCAAAATCCCCAAGACTTGAATGTTTCGTTGTCCCTAAGCAAATGTTAACGTAGAACATGTGGGAGATATAAAAATCAAGAATTCCCCTTTCCCCTAGAAACATTGCTAAAGGAAACCTAATCAATCAACAAGCAAGTTAAATAGCAAATTCAGCCTAATAACTTTCAGTCTTCATCCTATGTTCACCATTGCTACCTATAGAAAAGCAAATAAAAGATGAGCTAAGCGAGAAACCACAACTCTCTCCACCAAACGAGACTTCAAACAAATGCTAAACGTATTATTAAAAAGGATACTCGTTCTATTTATGAGCTTCTTTATTCGTTTGTTTCAATTTTGTTCTTTTTTTATTTTTCTTTTATTGATATGCGAACAGATAGGCTTCTAGGATGTCGGATTTGAAAGGATCCAACCTCTACTTAGACCCAAGCTACCGATGATGGTATACTATTGCATATCGTTCAACAGTGCAACAGAGAGATGACGTTTTTATGCACTTTGCTCTTAGCACGTAGAAAGATGATAGCCAACCCACCGCTTAGACCCGAACCATCGAAAAACTATCAAGGTCGATGCGTTTCATATCGATTTTAGATCATGGTTTTAAGCATTATTTTTATCTTTAGCAGAGTGTTAGTGTGCCGTCTTATTCTGCAAAACAAGCTCAATTCATACTATCAAATTATCCTCGTAAAAAAAGAAGTAAAGCATCGTCTACATGAAGTATAATCATTTGGATAGAGAGAATAATCATTGTCTAGCAACTTGTCTTAACTTCCCATAAGTAACACTAGGATTCCTAAAGACTTGCGACCTTTCCGCTATTAAACCAACTAATAAACTCTAACATGCAGGATATCACGGAAAAGGCCAATTTCTTAAGCATCCTAAGTGCAAGGTTCATCACAAAACGTGGCACTGGACAAGATGCCCGAGACGAATCTAACTCATAAAAGCAAAAACAAAATAAAGCTAAACTAAAAACTACGAAATCAAAGAGAAAAACAAAAGAAAATGAAACGAAATCACCTGACAAATGTTAGCTACTCCCCCCAGACATGAATTTAATGGTCCTCCACGAAGCTCCAAGAGGAAAAGGAAGGTGAAGTCATGGTCGTAGGTCTTCTTCTTTTATTTTTTATATAAACCAAGTTCAAAACTACAAAACAAAAGAAATCAAAATGCTGGGTTGCCTACTAAAAAGCGGTTATTTAACATCGTTAAGTTTGACGTCTCCATGCCTCATGTGCTCGCGATGGGTGGATCGAATAGGGAGATGGAGTTTCCACTTTCGATCAGTTGAGCGGCTTGGTAGAGCTTTATGAGCTTCCCATTGGCATTGAAAGTTCCGCTCGTCTCACTCTAAAGTTCTACTGCTCCATGCGACACTATCTCTCGTACCTGAAAAGGACAAGACCAACGAGAACGTAGAACCAAATCAACTTTCCAAAAGTCATGAGGTAGAACCAAATCACCTTTCCGAAAGTCATGAGGTAGGATCTTTGCATCGTTGCTCCTTTCTCTTTCAAACTCGGATGCAACCTCCTTTGAGCTTCGATGGAGAGTTTGTGGTTGTCCTCCATGTACATTCTTCATACACAATGAATGGCTAACTCTCCTAAGCTTCTTTAGACGAATGGGTGGCTGTCGTGTCTCATACGAAAGAGAAGAAGGAAGATGTCCGGGCTCAAGCCTAGATGCTTTCTCCATTTCAAAATAAGTAAGCGTTTTACGCGGCGTCTCCTCGTGTGGGGCATCTTGATCGAGCTTGAGATTCCCCAAGTCGTCCAACAAATCATCTCTGAAGCACGACTCCTTGAAGGAAGGGCAGGTCTTGGAGCTGGACAGGTTGAAGTCAATCTTCTCGTCACCGACACGTAGAGAGAACTTCCCTTGTTGTACATCTATCATTGCACCAGCAGTAGCTAAGAATGGTCTACCAAGAATTATAGGCACCCTAGCATCTTCTTCAGTATCTAGTACAACAAAATCAGCGGGAATGCAAAGATTACCTACCTTGGTGGGAACATTTTCAACAATTACCACCGGATATCTTACCGATTGATCCGCGAGTCGTAGACACATCTTAGTAGGTTTGAGTCTCCGAAGTTCATCCGCTTATAGACTGAATGTGGCATTAGGCTCATGCTTGCTCCCAAATTTCTCAAAGCTTTGTCGATTATCAATTTTTCCTATGGTGCGTGGAATGGAGAAGCTTCCGGGGTCCTTCAACTTCAGGGGCAGCTTGTTTTGGAGAATGTTGTTGCATTTCTCGGTGAGTGCTACTGTCTCAATCTCTTTGATATTATTTTCCTTAGAAAGAACCTCCTTGTGGAAATTCACACGATTAGGCATCTTTTGGAGGGCTTCCACAAACGGCATGTGATGTCGAGCTTCTTGAGGCCATGGAAGAATCTACTCAAACTCTCTTGATTCTTGGTGCTTACCAAGCACCCAGGAAGTGGTATAGGAGGTACGTACGCCGGCGGAGCAATATAGGACTTTTCTAAATCTGACTCAACCCCTTCCATGATCGTGATTCTGCCCTTTCCTTTGTCAACCGAATTTCCAACAACTCTCTTTAGCTCGTTGGAAGGCGGGTTCTCAATCCCATCTTCGCTACACAAGGTCATAGCATTCACATGCTCTCTCGGGTTTAGATCGGGCTTTCCGAATTTCCAACAACTCTCTTTAGCTCGTTAGAAGGCGGGTTCTCAATCCCATCTTCGATCTCGGGGTTGATTCAAAGTAAGCTTAAAGTACCTTGAGATCAGGTCATACACCTATGAAGGACAAGAAAAAGGAATTAGTAGAAAGAACAAAAGGAATAAGAAAACAAAAAAAACGAAAACCAAGAATGATTCTATATCCAAATCTAAGCGTGTTGACAAATAGTCCCCGACAACAGCGCCAAAAACTTGATGTGATTCAAGTTAAACAAGTTAATCTAAACTACCCGCAACTGCACGGCATGTGTATAGTACTTTAGGTATCGATGTCACAGGGACTATGCAATCTGGACGAAACTCAAACTAGAACTAAGCTTGCTACGATAGAATAATGGTTGTGAGTTTCAAATATGATAATGCAGTAAACTAACGAGTTCTTGACAAGTGAGACAAATGTTCTAGGATACGGTTTCACCGAATAGCTTCGGAAACCAACATTCGATATATCTAACCATGCACTCCCTATTGAGATATCTAAGGGGGATGATCCTAATGTAATTCCTACCCACTCTCAAGGCATAAGAACATGATTTAATTGAGTTACCCCCTATTTTTCGTGGCTGATACCCCAAACTAAACCCATACAATCTATGATTCATCCGATTAACCCTGAATCGTTACTACTCTACTTTCGTGACCAAGTCTCGATTGTTCTAAGCCTGATCTTCTCGGACAAGAATTCTCCTTTCGGTCATTCTCCTAATCCCTAACACATGTATCTACGTGCCCTTCATAAATACAAGACATTCTACGCTCAGACAAATAATATATTAGAAAAAACGGGAAATACATTCAAAGAATAAATCAAAAAAGTTTATGGGATAGCTATGGACTAATCCCTTCTCCTAGAACAAACCTACTACTCAGCCATGGGTTTGTATCCAAACAACGTAAAAGAAATAGATAGAGTAAAGAGCATAGGAATATCAAACGAGGCATAATCCGGAATCAATTCATGTCTCCTTGTGTGTCTCCCGTCAAGAGTGCTCTCCTATGATGGATGTAGAATTATTGCTGATTGAATGATGAATGGTGAGTGAATGCTGAATGGTTTCTGCCCTTGACGTTTTATTCTTTTCAAATTTGAGTTTTTGCCAACTCATTTTCCACTCAAATCGATCGAAGGTCGTTTTACCAAGTCATGCCCGACCGTGCTCCAAGTCATGCCCAATCAGGCATGCTTCATTCCATGATTATAGAAGGACCATGCTCATTGGTGCCCGATCGTGCTCCTTGGTAAGCTCGACCATGCAGTATGCAAAGAAGAGTGCCCGACCGTGCTATATGCATGCCTGACCCGTGCAAAAGTCTCGAGGGTGAAATCACGTTAAATGCCCGACCGTGCACTCCAACATGCCCAACCGTGCACTTGGTATTTGGAGGAGTGCTCGTTCGTGCATATGGTCATGCTTCCTACAAGTGCATGCTCGATCGTGCTCTTGCTCATGCTCGGCTAGGCTGCCCCCTTTGTTGCATGCTCGGTCATCTTGAGTGGTGTGCTCGGCCGGGCTGTGTTTGTCTTTGAAGCTCAATCGTGCTGCAACATATTGATGCGTATCAAAGTTAAACAAATATTAACCTAAACTACTCGCATGTGCAGGACACGTGTGTAGTACTTTAGGTGTTGATCCCACAGGGACTGCGCAACACAACCTAAACTCAAACTACAAATCAAACTTGCTAACAAACGAGATATGGGGTTTTGAGAATGAAATACCAAAAAAATAAACTACCGAGTTCTTAACAGTGAGACAAACGTTCTAGGAATCCGGGTTCGCCACAAAACTACCGAAACCAACAATCAACATATCTAATCATGCAATCCCAATTATGTCATCCAAGACAGATAATCCTAATATGATATCTACCCTCTCTCAAGGCATAGACACGTGATCTAGTCAAGTTATCCCCTACTTTTGTGGCTAACACCTGAAGCTAAACCCATAAGTTCTATGATTCATCCATTTCACCCTCAACCGCTACTACCCTACTTTCGTGGTCTAACCTCGGTTGTTCTAAACCTGATCTTCTAGGACTAGAATTCTTCTTTCGGTCCTTCTCCTAATTCCTAACACATGCATCTATTTGGCCTTCGTAAACACAAGTCATTCAAGCTCTGAGACAAAGAATAGATAAACGAAAACGACAAATTGCATTCAAAGATAAATCATGTGGTTTTGGGATAGCCATGGGCTAATCCCTACTCCTAGCACAAAACAACTACTCGCTCATGCGTTCAAAAGCAAACAACATAATCAAAGTAGAAAGTCTAAAGAACATAAAAACCAAACAAAACCGAAGTCCACGAACCCTCGCTCTCCTCCTTGTCTTTCCTTATTCTTTTCTTTCCTTTTTCTCCTGGTTTTCCTTTTGGCCGTTCACTTCTTCCTCTTTGTCGCAGCAGCCGTCGTTTTACCTTTTTCGAGTGTTTTCCATTCATGATTTAGTTGGGCAACGTTTCCATTCCTTTCTCCAGCAAAATATCTCTTATTCCTCTTCTCTAACATCGTTTTTCTTTTTGTATAAGTACCCGCGCGGGCTGAGTGTCCCTGGTTTTGCCCGTGCGTGCTGATGGCTTGCCCGACCCGTGCTTAATTTGTTGGACCAATTGCCGAACTAAAGGCCTCGCGCGGGCTAGGGAGTGCCCCATGTGGGCTGAAGCTTGTCTTGAAGACCCGTGCGTGCTGAGGACTTCCCCGACTCGTGCTGAAGTTGCTGGGGGTCAAGTCCTACGCGGGCTAGGTGAATGCCCCGTGTGGGCTGTGTTATTCCTCGCCGATTCTCATCCCATTTTTTCCATGATGATCCTCGATGTTACTGCTTTGTCTCGTGTACGTCTTTTAGCTCCAAAATGAACCGAATTTGCATTACAACCGATAAGGACACGAAAACACGAAAACACGAAAACACGAAAACGAGTAAAACGGATACAAAATCATACATAATCATCGTATCTATATCATAAAACTCTCTTAAATCATGCGAGACATACGTATAAAAACGAGATGATCACATATGCTCGGTCATGCCTTGTCCATTTCTTGTCAGGTTTGCTCTATTGTGATATTCGATGGTCGTATTTTGTCATGTGTATCTTTTTTAGCTTCGAAATGAACTTAATACACATTGAAACCTAAAAGAACATGAAAACACGAGAACAAATAAAACATATACAAAATTACACATAAACCTCACAACTATCGTCATAAACATCTCTAAAATCATGCGAGAATCGAGTTGAAAAACGAGATGATCAACCGTCAAGGAAACTGTATAGGAGGTACGTACATCAATGGAGCAATATAAGGCTTTTGCAAATCTGGTTCAACCCTTCCATGATCGTGATGTTGCCCTCACCTTTATCCAGTGAATTTCCAGCAACTTTCTCTTGCTCTTTTATGGGTGGGTTCTCAATCTCATCCTCGTTGCACAAGGTAATAGCGTTCACGTACACTCTCGGGTTTAGATCAGGTTTTCTGGGTAGCATCCCGGGATTCCTAGAGGATGAGGCAGCCTGTATTGCTATGGAATTCTTAAGGATCTTCAGATGCTTGCTCAGGGATTCCATTTCAGTTTTGAGCTCATTGATCGTGGTCCCCATTTATGCATTGAATTTAGCTTGAAGTGATTGTTGCTCCTTGATGTTGTCTTGATGCTTCCTTTGCTCGTTGACGATTCAAGCATTACCGCCTCAAGGCTTGACGAAGGAGCTGATGAGGTTGAGGAGCTTGCTGGAGTTGCTGGAATGGTTGGGTATCTCGTTGGTACCGTTGTGGTTGCTGCTGAAATCCTGAGCACTTTACCGGTTGGGTCATGCGGTAAGACAAGTTCGGGTGGTTCCTCAATTTTGGGTTGTAGGTATTCTTGAATTGTGAGTTTCCTTGCTGTTGGGTGTAATTCATTTGTTCCATATCTTCTTGCATTGTGCAATTATAAGCTACATGCTTCGTATCTTGCAATTCACACTGTACATGACATTCGCCGCATTGCCCATCGCCTTACTTTGATTCACCTTGTAAAGACTTCTTGTCTTGTTTAGCATACTCCTCAGTGTGGACCACATGGTGTGGTTCATGGCGAGATTATCGATCAGCTCGTATGCCTCCTCTACACTTAGGTCCATGAATGATCCTCTAGCAACGTTATCCAACATCGTTCTATGCTCATCCGTGATCCAATTGTAGAAGGTTTTGGATCACGTACCACTGCTCTAGACTATGAAGAGAACACAACTACAAAAGATCCTTAAATCTTCCTCATGCTTCAAACAAAGTTTCACCCTCTCTGCATCTAAACATCATGATTTCTCCCCTAGGTTGAATCGTCTTTTTCGGAGGAAAGAACCGTGATACAAATGATGTGCAGAGTTGGTCCCAAGTAGTGATCGAACCAACGGGAAGAGATTGCAGTCAAGTCTTCGCTTGTCCCCCAATTGAGAAGGGAAAAGACACAACAAAATCGCATCCTCCGAGACTCCATGTATCTTGAATGTGCTTGAAAGCTCTATAAAGTCTTTAATGTGCTGATGGGGGTCTTCATGATTTCCACCCATGAATTGCTTCTGATAAAACATGTTGATCATCGCAGGCTTGATTTTAAATTGCTCTCTAGCAACGGCAGGCTTCCTTTTGGCAGTTTGGATATTACTCATGTTCGACACCACGTAATCATGAGGCCAACGTAGTGGAGGAGCCTGTGGTTCTCGCGGTTGAGGTGCGAGTATTTTTGCTGTAATTGTCCCATATTACTAACGGGTAATTAGGGTTGTCCATGACCATGCAACTTATTGTTTTTATTGTCCATCGCTCGTGGATCAGTGGAGTCTACTCTTTCTTCTTCCTTGCCCTTTTTCGCTGTCTAATAGTTCACTCGATCTTGAACTCGATTCGAAGTAAGCTCGAAGTACCTTGAGATCAGGTCATACACCAACAAAGGATAATCAAAACGTAATAGACAAAAGAAAAGAAAAGAAAACAAAAAACGTGTTGACAAATATTTACCGGCTACGGCACCAAAAACTTGGTGCGACTCAAGTTAAACAAATTAATCTAAACTACTCGCAAGTGCATGACAAGTGTGTAGTACTCTAGATGTCGATCCCATAGGGACAATGCAACACAAACTAAACAAAAATTAGGATTATACTTGCTACGATGAAATGTCGGTATTAGGATGAAATAATGAAAATGCAGTAAACTAATGAGTTCTTAACAATGAGACAAACGTTCTAGGATAAGGTTTCACCGTAGAGCTTCCGAAATTAAATATCGATCTCTCCAATCATTCCTTCCCAATCAAGATATCTAAGATGGACGATCCTAATGTAATTCCTACCCTCTCTCATGGCATGGGAACATGATTCAATCGAGTTATTCCTGCTTTCATGGCTGAAACCTCAAACTAAACCTATAATATCTATGATTCATCCGATTAACCATCAACTGTTACTACTCTACTTTTGTGACCTAGTCTCGGTTCTTCTAAGCTTGATCATCTAGGACTATAATTGTCATTTCGGTCCTTCTCCTAATCCCTAACACATGCATCTACTTGGTCTTCATAAATACAAGACGATTAAAAATTCAGTAAAAGAACAGATTAACAAAACGGGAAATGCATTCATGAATAAATAGAAAAAGGTTCTGGGATAGCCATGGAGTAATCTCTTCTCCTAGAACAAGACAACTACTGAATCATGAGTTGGAAATCAAATAACATAAACAAAATAGGGTGTCTAAGGAGCATAGAAATGAAACGAGGTGTCGTCCCGATTCGATCTTCCCTTTCTTTGTGTATCTCCCGTCAAGAGGGCTCTCTCCTATGGTGAATGGTGAATGAATGAATGAATAATGAATCCGTCGAAAATAATATGAATTCTGTTTCGTGCCTTCGAAGTCTTGTAATTCAAAATTTGAATCACTCCCGTGCTTATCTCCACTCAAAACGCACGTAAAAGAGTTCACCAAGTCATGTCCGACCGTGCATGCGTTTAGGCATTATTTCCTTGTTTGTTGACCGACTTCTTTCATCAAATTTTGAATCATTCTCGTGCTTATCTCCACTCAAAACGGACGTAAAAGGGTTGACCAAGTCATGTCCTTGTTTGCAAAACGACTTCTTCAAGCACCCGACTGTGCTAGGCTCCTCACTTCAGCCTGGTCGTGTGTGCCTATGTCCGGTCCATTCGTTGTCGGTTTCTCGTCCCAATTGCTCTGTTATGATTTCCGATTCTTGTACATTTTTCTGTGTTTGTTCATATAGTGTGCATATCTATTACGGTCATGTTGGTTTTTATTAGGTTTAATTTTCTATACAAATTGTTTTTGGAATTAATGATAATGCATACTCTTAGACTATAAACAAGAGGTAATAATGGAGCCATTATGATATATAGGAGATTATAGAATTTATCATGCGATGATAGTTGTTTCAACTTTATTTAGCATTTACTAAATATTTGGAAAGAATTGTCAGATATAGTAGACCAAGCGAAATTCAGATGAGGTTGATCGTATAGTTTTACTGGGTGAACTGATATTTAGTTACCTTATAGTCATTTTTAGATTCCTAAACGGAAGTATATATATATTCCTAAGATTTTTTCCCTATTCCTTGGAGTATTGGGCATTTTTATCTTGTTCGAGTCACCTGTTTTTAGAGATATTCTTTTTCGACTCAAACAGGAACTAGACATTCCACCTAAGGGTGACAGCAATTATGATGTGAGTGTTAGCTTCGATTACCCGTCTCTTTCTATTTTTTTCAGAAGATGATAACCTCTTTACATAGAGAAAAAAAAATAAGAGTTGAAAAACACAAAAGAACGAATTACACATAAACAGATAAAAGTTCAAGTATAGATATAACAAATTTGCGAAGGATTTTATTATATAAATTTACTCGACTCTTTTCCTTAAATCGTATTTGTTTGGCTTACCCCTTCGAATATTGATAAATAGATTCAATAAATTTACTTATTATGATGTTTAGATCCTACTTTAATGAGTTATAGTGTTAATATAAATATCAAGACTTGGAATCTTTCTGTAGTTAGAGAAGTCTATAGGAGACTATTTTCATTTCTTTCACGACAGAAATAGTCTAGGTGGGGATGAATATGCTTGAAACCCTCTTCGTATCATGATTAACCTTTTTTAGTGTTATTCATTGACTATATTTGCTCAAGGACGATTTCATCATATCAATTCCAATCATTGTATCTTGCACATTCCATTGGATCTAACTTATTTTTATCTTTTTTTTGCATTAGTTCATGATGTTTTTTAGTAGTAGGCACCAAGGAGCATCTGTTGAAAAAATATAACATGAATTAGAAATTAGCAAGCATTATAGACGTAAAACAAATATTTCACTTTATTACAATAACAAAATGCTCAGACGAGCATATGATGATGACGAGATGCCAAAACATTCCATAGAATTCGCTCAGACAGAGTAGAAGAACACTGTGCTGAAATAAACATCACGCCAAGGCTTAGTTGAGCGATAGGCAAAAAAAATGTCAACATTTCTTGAATTTTTTATTTATTTGAAAGTGGTAGAAGAAAATATATAAATGGAGTTCACTTTTGAAATTCTAAGGACAAAGGAGGGAGTAGTACGTGACTTAGAAAAAAGTGAGAGAAGCTTAGGATTGTATTGTAGATTCATGCTAACGGTGGAGCCAGATTCAAGACGAGGTTATGTCAACGGCCTTACACATCGGTTGAGCCATTACAACCTCTAACGTTGATTTTTATCTTTGTCGTAGTTTTTTTTGTGTACTCTTTTTTAATGCACGATTTCATTTATTCATCGTAGTTTTTTCATGTAGAATCCGCATATGTTAGATAAATCTCGACCAATTAAAGACCATTTAAATCCATCGGGAATGCATTTGGAAATACGTTTTCAGACGGATTTACGATAGATTTTACGATTTTTAAATTGATTTTTTAGAAGTGTTTTTAACAAGATTTATTGATTGTCGTTTCCATTTTTGTTGTTGTATTATTGGTTATTGTTTAGTATGAATGTTTGGGAGTTTAGAATATAGAGTATTTTTAGGAGTTTTAGAATATACATTGCATCAAATTTTGTATTCTTTCGAATTTTTTGGATCCTAGGATTGTTGAATTTTTTCTCTCAGACATTGATTTTATCGTTTGTTCATTCGAATTTCTAGGTTTATCCATTTTTCTTTATGATCCTTGAGTTTTTTGATGGATTGTTTGTTGGATGTGGAACGCTAACAGATGTCCTAATTAGATGGTTTAGTTTAAATTGTTTGGTTGTTTTTTATGTATAGATATTTTATGCGATGATTGGTAAAAATGCTGACGCTGTTTTGTTAATTTGAATATTCTATTTTGTTGCCATATAATCATAGACAACAAAAATACTCTTCAAGTGCTATTAGAATTTTAATCCTATTTTTCATCAACAAAAATTAAAATTTTAAATCCACTTTTAAAATATTGATAACTCCATACTATCCTTATCCTTTAATTAATCGACAATTTTTCTCTCTCCACCAAAGCACCTCGATTTCCCATTCTCTTGTGACGCGAACATTAATGTTCTCTCACACAACATCACATTCGGCGCAAGTAGCTCGAAATCAACATCAAATTGGTCGCATATAGCTTGAAATTTGCATTAGATTTACCGCGAATAGGTTGAAATCGTTTGTTGTCAACAAAGAAACTTGTAATTATGCACGTTGAATAGCAAAACCAGGTATGTATAGTGAGTTTTTGTGTTTCTCTTGTGTTTTTCGTGTTTTTTTAGAATTGGATAACTCGAGTGAGTACTGAGTAATCTGTATAGTAATCTTATATTTACGTAGTCGAAACGAGCCATATTTATTAAGTTGTCAAATGATCGCAATGAGTGGCACTCTTTTCGAGTTGGACGATCGCACTGGGTCACACAGTCATATTGAAACACATGGTCACAATGGATCACAGAGTCTCATCGAGTCGCACGATCACACTGGATCACAGAGTCTCATCGAGTCGCACGATCACACTGGGTCATAGAGTCTCATCGTTTCGTACGGTTGCGTAGGGTCATAGAGTCATACTGAAACACATCGTCGCACTGGGTAACAGATTGTCATTAAGTCGCACGGTCGCACTGGATCAGAGAGTCTCTTCGAGTTACACGGTCGCACTTGGTCATAGATTGTCATCGAATCGCATGGTCATACTGGGTCACAAAGTCTCATCGATTTGCACGGTCGCACTGAGCCATATTGAAACGCATGGTTGCACTTGGTCACTGAGTCATATTGAAACGCATGGTCGCACTGGGTCACAGATTATCATCGAGTCACACGGTCATAGTTGGTCACAAAGTCTCATCGAGTCGCACGGTCACACTGGGTCATAGAGTCTCATCGAGAAATATGTGGTTGTAGTGGGCAACAGAGTCACATCGAGTCATACGGTTGCATAAGGTCACAAATTCTTATCGAGTCGCACGACCGCATTAGGTCGCAGAGTCTCATCGAGTTTCACAATCGCACCTATCACAGAGTCTCATCGAGTCCCACGGTCACGCTAGGTCACAGACTCTCATCGAGTCGCATGATCGTACTTGATCATAAAGTCATTTTAAATTTGAAAGACATGGTCGCAGTGCATCAGATAATTTACCCTCTTTTTACGTCTTTGTTACAGGTGTAATGGATTCGGCAGATGAGAAACCCACACTGATTTACTTTTTATATGATGGTAAATGGGAATATGAATGAGTTGGTAGAGTTTAAGAAAAGTAGAGAGTATAATTCTATTATCCGCCAAGTAATCTGACACTCCACAACTTATTGAGGAGTTATGAGCAGAGATGATGATGGAAAAAATACCAGGAAATTGAATTTAAGCCATTTACCTAATATTTATAAAACTAGGAAGTCAACATATATAATGAATGACAAGCATCTTATTTGTTATCTGTTCGATCACATAAAAAGAGTTCAACCATTGTTGTATGTGGAGATAGAATCAGCAAGTGTGAAGTGCGAAATTGAAATTGAGAGGGAAGTTGAACCTCTAATTCCTGCTTTTGGAAGCATTTCTAGAGAAGGTAAGGATGGAGGTGTTGTAGACTATGATGATTTTGTTATTATAGTTTCAAATAACAAAAGTAGAGTTGGGTGTAATATGAGGGAAATAGTAAATATTTTGGATTCAAATAGTCTAATAGTGAACATACCAACGAGTTAAGAGAAGATGGTGGTTGCCCTATGAAATTCATAGTTGATGAAGTTCTTTGTAGTAGTAATAAAGTTGATACTGATGTTCCAGCAGAACGTAAGGATGGTGATGGTGAGAATAATTTTAGAAATGGTAGTTTACGAGAAGGCAAAGGCAAAAAGTGAAAATAATATCTTCAAGTTCGAAGATGGATTGCAACTTAAAATTAGGCAAGAGTTTGATAGTAAGAAGGATGTACATGCATTTGTAAGGAAGGGTTCAATTGGAACTTTTTATAGTATAGAATATTGAGTTTTGATACAAAACTATGGGAATTACGATGCAAATTTGGAAGAAGTGGTTGTAAATAGAAATTACGTGTGGCAGCAATCGCGAAATCCAAACGGTTTAGTTTGAAAACGCACTATCCCATTAATAAGTGTTCAAAAGGAAATTTGAGGTGATGACATTGAACATTGTAGGAGGCTTCTAGGGTGGTTGCACATGTTTACAAAAAGAAATACCGGATCTGTCGTAAATTTTCAGCTGGACAGTGATGGGAAAATTTTTAAAATACCTTTTTATGACTGTCGGGGTGCCTATAACAGGATGGAAATACATGCGTCAAGTGGATGTTGTGGATGCAACATTTATGACATGAGTGCATAAGGGAGCATTGATCGTGGCGACCATGCAAGATGGTGAACATCACCAATATCCTCTTACTTGGGGAATAGTCGACAAAGAGAAGGACAAATCATGGATATGGTTTATGTAAAGGTTTAAAGAGGTGATAGCGGATAGACGTGATGTCATTGTGATATCGGATCGTCATAAAAGCTTGATAAAAGCAATCAAACAAGTGTACAAATAAGCTGATCATGGTTTTTGTGCGCATCATAAATCGCAAACATAAAGAGCTAGGTCAATAAAGGCCAAGGTAAAAAGATTTCAAAGGGTAATATTGTGGCAGAAATGTTCTTCAAATGTGCAGCACCATGCACACTGAACAAATTTGAAGTGTTATTTAATGATTTGAAGGCCAAGTATAAATATGATCTTTGTGAGTTTTGTGACATTTTTGACCTTTGCGACCTTTGCATAGGTATCCTAATGTTACAAAATATTTGGAGAAAGAGGAACTTGATCCTGTTAAGAGAGCAAGATGCAAATTTAAGGGTGAAAGGTACAACTTATTAACCATTAATGGAGTCGAGTTAATAAATTCAATATTGAATATGTAAAAAAAATTTCGATCCTAGGGCTTATAGATACTTGTTTGGGAAAAACAGTGGAACGGTTCAACATGTATAGGTTGGAAGCAACTACCAGTGATGATTCTCAAAAGTTAACACCTTACATTGAGAAAACGTTACATAAACGGTTTGAACAGACATTAAAATATGAGGTTAGAAATGAGGTTGTTGAATTGAACAGACTGAGTGATGAGTATGAGGTGAGAAATGAGATGGGTAGAAGATTTGTAGTGAGTTTTCAGAAAAGAACATACGACTGAAAAATGTTTGATGTGGATAGCTATCCATGCAGTCACATAATTGCGGCTACACATAAGGTTGGTAAAGGTCACAAGATACAAGAACTATTTTCAACATACTACCACCAAGAGACATGGTATTTGGCTTACCGAGAAACCGTGTATGTGGTTCTTGATTGCACTGATTGGAACAATCTTTCTCAATATTTTGTAATTACGGTTGTACCTCCTATGTTGCTGATGTGCGTTTTCTCAAGTAATAAATTACCTAAACTAACGCTTCCGCAAGGATACGGATCGTGTAGCAACTAGGGTCGAACACAACGAATTGATGCAACTCTAAAGCTATTAGACTAATGAATAAGACGTGTGAAATCAATAGTTGACCTGCCATAGATTCTAAACCGATTAAACCCTAAATCATGGCTAAGTTCCAAAGTCTAATGCCCTGGCGTAGATTTATTAGACTTCTAACATCATCAATCAAGTGGCGTACAAGTATTGAAGCATTAAGATCAACCAATCAATCTGAAAACATGATCAAATACCAAATTCATTCATATCGAGTGGCGTACAAGTATGAAAGCATTAAGATCCACAATTCATTAAGCACAAGACTTCATTACATGTTGGCAATACTCTCTATCCTATGGCAATAGATCTACTTGGACATGAACTCAGAAAACGAAACACAAAAGAAATCAAAATTCAACATAGAAAGAGAATAAGAATGCTCCCTATTCATCAACCGATGTATTCAATAGATCCTCCATGCTTCGGATCCCTCGTTCCGTCCTTCTCGATCTCTCCAAATCTATCTTCTAATGTCTCTGAATCGTCCCCCCACCAATCTGGTTCGTATCTCCCTTTTGTAGATCTGATTTCTCTTAGTTTGGCCGTTCTAAATCTTAGGAGATGGTTGAGAAAAACAAGGGCCCGAGCGGGCACAGCTTCTACCCGCTCGTGCAGGCCTTGTACCCGACCGTGTGCATTCAAATTAGCCCGAGCGCACTCATGCCCGA
>CM071866.1:12300029-12317622 GCA_036759665.1 Gynandropsis gynandra
GTAGTTCGGCAACCCTCGACTTGTGGCGGGGCAGGAAGGACGTCGTCCTGTAGTTATATTGCTGATGAGAGGCGGTGATCGGCATGTACGACGTCAGCTCCGTAATCATGTTCCACCTCACTAGCCATCCGTGCTCTGGGTCGTGTGCGTCTGATCGACGTTTCTTTGAGCTCTGGGAAGTTCTAGAGGCCATCTGCAAAACAATCGGAAGATAAAAATCAATCTAGACCTCGGTTTGCAAGATGCCCGATCGGGTACCTGTGTGATGCCCGATCGGGTAAAAGGTGTCGGAAAAACCCGTGAGTCGTGCTCGACTCGGGTGAAAATGTCGCCCGATCGGGTGAATGTCTGCGCTGCCCGATCGGGTGCTAGCCTTGCCCGATCGGGTGGGATCACGAATTCGCGATCTGCAGTTCGCGAATTGCGACTAATCCGACCAAAATCACTCTAAATCTTCCTAATCAGACCTAGATCTTACCCATACCAGTCCTAATCTCAAGAAAGTTTACGATTTTACCTAGATTTCACGATTAGAATGAGGGAATTTCAGATTTTTGGAGGAAAAGGGGAGAAGTTTTCGAGCAACCAAGCGTTTCTACCGGCGGCAGTGAAACGGCGGCGATACCCAAGCGGCTTCGGTGACTGGAATCGGCGTGAGAAGGGTGCCAACTGAGAGAGCACGATCGCGTATTTGCTTTGTGAAGTGAATGGCCGCTCGAGTTACTCGAGTTTTTAACTTACCGTGTAAAAGTCCTCTGCCCGATCGGGTACATTGAAGACGCCCGATCGGGTGCTCCCTGTTTGACCTACCCGGTCGGGTCTTGTGCAAGGTCGCCCGACCTGGTTCTCCAAAACCTCAAACTGCCCGATCGGGTAGAGTATTCATGCCCGATCGGGTAATGCTGTAAACTCCGAAAAATTAGACGAGGAAAACAATACACAACAATAACCATAGACCTATAAGTTCCTAAATCCTTGAAAATTGTCCGAAACTAAAAAAAATGAAAAACGAGAAAGGAGTCCGAAAATGCGAAAATCGAAATCAACTAAAGGATATGCTCGGGTTGCCTCCCGAGAAGCGCTTCTGTAAGGTCTTTAGCTCGACCATGGCACGCTACTTATTAGGTGGACGTCCTCTACGTCGTCGTGTCCGTAGCGTTTCGCGTGCAATATGTGCTCGATATGGGGTGGCACGCGAAATTGCCGAATTCCTCGCACGATCGGTGTTGTCATCCCTAAGATTGGTCATGAAACTCTCTATGTTCGGGGCTGGATGGTGCTGTCCAAACATTCTGGTTGAGCTGCTCCTAAGTTCGGTTAGGCATTTGTCGTTCGATTCCTTCAGCTCTTCCAGAGATGGTGTGCGTGTAAGCCTTTCGGGTGAAGGCTTCATCTTTACCCCGGGTGCTTTGTCGATGTCCCAATTATGAATTGGACATTTTATGCAGCATCTTGGCATCTTAGGATCGTTTGCGTACTGATTTGCCGCTCCACGTGTTGCTAGGGTTGTGTGGAAGTCATGGTTGGAGGATTCCTCTTTCCTTTCGTTGTTGAGCGGCTCGGTTGGTACCTTGTAGCTACCTTCTTCAACCGCTACACGATTCAAATCTAAGGAATCCTTGATCTGAGCTTCCTCACAAGACTCCTCGGCCAAACCTTCAAAACTGCCCTCGGGGAACACGAAATCGATATGGCATGGTTGCTCAATCATGTCCACTAAGCTGAATTCTTGTTCTACCTCGGGTTTCTTCGTGTACTCATCAACGTCCTTAGCCTCATCCATTGTCGTGTTAGATTCATATTCTTCTTCAATCGATGACGGACTTGGCTGATCTACCGTCTCACAATCTCTTAGGTAGATCTCGCTGGCATATTCACGAGGATAATATTCCGAACTTTCCGGTGCAACCTCTTGCGGTTGCAATGCCCCTTGTGCAAGTTCTGTAGCTTGCACGCCCAATGATCCAAATAAATCACCTATCCGCTCATTGGCGCTTTCTTGTTCCGCCTCCACTCCCATGAATAAATAGTCTCGACTCTCAAGCATTTCACGGAGGTAGTTGTACGTGGCGGGATATTCGTGGGCCGTTACGGATTGAGTCGAGTATGATTGAGGCACATAGGATTGGTAGTTCTGGGTTTGGGGTTCCGTCCATGGCTGGAAATTCCTAAACGATGGCAGTGCATTCACCATACTCTCGGTGTTCCTATACGGGATGTATGCGTGATCGCTCCATTCGTGATTGTACGTATTCCCATATGGTTGAGCGTAGCTGTCATAGATCTCCTCTTCATACCCCCAAGCATTTCATTCCCGTGATCGCTCAAAGTATTGCGGATGGTATAATTCGGAGAACTTACGACGAAACTCGGAAATCTGATTTTTCAATTCAGCTATGTCGATGTCCGAAGAGTTGAAGTCGTCCATGTTACCTCGCAAGATAAAGGACATAAAACTCGATTAAGCTCTGTGAGGTAAATTATTTTTTTTTCATTTTTTGACTCTATTAAGGAAAAGAAAAACAAAAGCAAAAACAAAAACAAAAATAAACAAAAGAAGACTCCGGAAAGGACTAGATCTTAATCTAGCTAATTCCTAGTCTAGGCCGTTTCTAGTCCCCGGCAACGGCGCCAAAAAATTGGTGTGTCTGTGAACACGAGTTTAATTATTCCTAGACCACTTCACCGCAAGTATACGGATCGTGTAGTACCAGGGTCGATCTCTAGGGACTAAAGCAGCTAAACTAAGAACAAAACTAAACTAAGATGGGAAAAGATAGTAGGGGATGTGATCCTAAATTCCTAAAACTAATCCTAATGGTGACAACGAAACTAGGTTGGGGATAAAACTAGATATGGCAAACACTACGGGTGTACGGGATACCGGAATTCGCATGGATGAAACAACTAAGGATCATAGATCTATCAACTATTCTTGATAATGGGAAATTCATGCCCTAGGGTGAGGAGTGATTCTTCCGAGCTAAAACCTCCTAACCATGGATACGTGCAACCCTACCTTCCAGCAGTGATTAACACGTACCATGGCAGCATTATGAATGCAATCACTATCCCTAAGATGACTAACCGACTGGTCAGATTCTCATTAGCCACACTTAATCTACAACTTAGCAGGTCCGGATTCGTTCCTTAACCTTCTAGCAAGGTTCGAAATCCTATGTCGCTGAGCGGTCAGCACTAGCGTAAGAATGATAATACTAAGTGTAGAACCGTAAATCAAGAATAAATTGATAAAACTAAGCATTAACGCAATTCATTGTTCATACACACAGATCCAATATCCCTACCCGCAGTAGGGACTCTACTCACTCATGGAAGAAGTAAAAGAGGAAGATAACAAAGTCCTATACATGATAAACTCTAAGGAACTCGATGCGTCGACCTTCCCTATTATGTTACCGGTGCAAGGATTGATGCTTCTCTTCTTCTCCGATGCCTCCCGAGCCTTTCCTGATGTTTTTCCAGCCTTTCCTTGCCCTGTTCGTCGCCCCCTTTGCCCTAGATCTATTCTGTTCCTTAAATCCGCTCCTTTGAAAGTTAGATCTAGGTTGTTGCGGATTACACGGCCCGCTCGGGCACAGGTGTTACCCGGTCGTGCAGAAGCTCGCCCGGTCGTGTTGCTTCATGGTACCCGATCGGGTATACGAGCGGGTATACTTTTTGCGCCCGATCGGGTAAGGCTACCCGATCTCATTGCCTTTGTGCCCGGGTCGTGCTGGGTGTGTGGATAAAACCCCGTAGGTTTTACCCGAGCGGGTGGATGAATAGTGCCCGACCGGGCACCCTTGTCTTCTTGAAATTTCTCTTTTCCGCTCTTTGCTCGGGTGTTCCCTTGGGTTCTGAAGCTCGTTCTTGGCTCTGAGTAGATATGTCTTCAATTCAGGTGGTTTTGAACAGGAATCCTTCATTTTATGCTCATTTAGGCCTTGTCACCAAAAAACCTGAAAACCAACAAAACGGGTGTGTGAAGCTCGAAATCATATCGGATAAGTAAATACACATAGAATATAAGCGAAAATGACTCTAAAACCTATCCTAATATTGATAAACTGTCAGTGTTATCACTAGTCAACCTAACCTTAAGACCGGAAAAGGCGCTTGAGTCGAAGAGGGTCATGAGTCTCAAGCTACTCACTAAGACTACGGACCCTCTTCGACTCAAGCGACTCAATAAGACTCAAGCACACTTGCGACTCAAGCAACCCTTGAGATCCAGTGAGTCGCTTGAGTCGAAGAGTGTCATGAGTCTCCAGCGACTCATTGAGACTCTTGACCATCTTCGACTCAAGCGATTCACTAGGTCTCAACCGACTCACTAAGACCCAACCGACTCACTGAGACTTATAGCAATTTCAAATCAACAAACAATTTTACTTTCAACAACCTGATATCTAATGTATTTCATGTATAATGTAAAACCGTAGAAATCGATCCACTTACAGATGCCATTAAAGATTGACTCGTGCTCTCTTCTTCACTAATGATTCTTGCCATTTCTTTCTCACTTCAAAATTTCCTTCGTCTCAACATGAATTATCCTTCATACTTACTTTGAACTCGATCCTTGCTATCAACTTCGAACTCTCGCTCCTTGCTCTCAACTTTGAAATAGATTTTCATTTGAAAAAACTGTCAAATCGTGTATGTTTTCACGTACGAAAGTGAAGAACAAATTTGTCTTTTTTCGAATTTTTTTCTATTTAATAATTTTTTTTATAATGGTAGACGTGAAGTCTTGAAGCCTAGGTATCCTTGATATTCTCCCATGTAAACATTATAGCATAATTTATTGATAGTTGTATGTTGAAACTAGATTTTGGTTGGACAATGTCGATTTGTTTATGACATCCAATTCTTACTTTTTTCAGTTTTGTAAATGTATAATTTAGACTATTGGATTTCATTGATTTTCCCCGCTTTTTCCTTGTTGTTGGATTCGTTTTAAATCGCGGTGTGTATATGTCATAATCTTTAAGTTGAAAATGTTATTTATATGACCCCAATTAGGTTATTGATTATCCGACGCCAGGAAATATAGATGTAAAATGACATATGATTGGGTTGTTTATGATTTCGCTTATAGATATATAGACGCATGATTAATCACAGTTGTGTAAGTCGATGATTCTAACGTTTAAGTATATAAAATTTTTAAGTGGAGTGGAGTCCATGTTTGTCACAAAAATGATCAAACATATATTCAGTAGATAAACATTGATGTTAAAGTTTGAAGATTGTCCAATCTCACACATATATTATATATGAGTTTACAAGATTATTGGAGAATATAGAGCATTTAGGTTATGTTAAACTTATTGTATATTTATGTTTCCAAATCTTTTAGATGTAAGAGTTTTAGTATATTTTCATATCTATAGTTTTGGTATATTTTAAATTGTATTACAAAACAATTCATATATAAAGGCTTCATGTGAGATAATGAAAAAGCATCTTGATCCATTTTGTTTCTTATCGTGGTATGATATTTTCCTTATGATTATAATTTAGATCATTGTATTTTTTATCATTATTTTTTATTAATTTTTAAGTTTTATGAGATCAAGGCTTTTCAATGCTACACTTTTTGCTACGAAGGAAGAGATTCGAATATTCGAATATGATCGTTTGTATTCTCACTTTCTTCACAAGACATACAAACAAGGATATATGTACAGGAGAAAACCAAAATCCTAAACAAGGTAATTACATATCTACCCTCTAATACCCTTCAAGTTGGAGCGTACAGATGTTGTAAGCCCAACTTGGAGACAAACTTAGAAAGCTCTTCCAAACCAAGCGATTCCGTAAGAATGTCCACAAGTTGGTCATGCGTAGAGACGTGAGACGTGACCAACGAGCTGACAAGTAACTAATTTCGAATGAATGAAAATCTATCTCGATGTGCTTCGTGTGATCGTGGAATAATGGATTGGAAGCAATGTGTAAAGCGGCTTGACTGTCACAAAACAGACGAGCCAGACGACGATGAGAAATCTTGAGACTCACCAAAAAATATTTGAGCCATTTAAGCTCGTGAACCGTCATCGCCATGGCACGGTACTCAGTTTCGGCCGATGAACATGATAGAGTTTCTTGTTTCTTCGTCTTCCATGAGATAGGAGATCCTCCTAAGGTAATGAACCATCCTATGGGAGAACGACGAGTGCGTGGACAGTCAGCCCAATATTCTGTCTCTAATGATCTTCGCATTCTTAAACTCAAGGCTAATTTATATTCGTATAAATAGAAAAATATGTATGTCCCTGACTTTTTCAGTAAACTAAAACTCCCGTGGGAGTCTTTGTTGTGATGTCCCATGTCAATTTTTATTTGCCTGTGGGAGTATTTCAGCTTGCTTAGACATTTTTAGACTCTTTTTTGTTGTGATGTCCCATGTCGTCAATACTTTGCTCGATGATATGTGTACATTGGTGGACACTGCTTGCTTCTCTTCTAAGCTGTCGTGGTATTTGTTTAGCGTTTTTACATTGGGATATAGCTGTATTTGCCTACTGAATAATTGTTTTGGATTCCTCTTTTATGACCTTTGTGGAGTAGCTTTGAATACCTCCTTTTGAATTGTTTAATATTTGGCGGTTAATACGTACTATTTATTTATGTATATGCATGCTTCGGAGCATTGCAGTCTTAATTTGCATCTAGAAATAAGGTATCTTTAAATTCATTTTGATATTTAGATTTTATATGATTAAATTGAGATTTTAATGGAGATTTAATGGAGTTTGATAGGATGAAATTAAAATGTTCATGAGACAATAGGATTAGGAATAAATTTTCATGAGCCAAACGAATATCAAACTGAAAATTCAGATTAAAAATAATCCATTGTAACAAATGAGTTAAGCAAGTGTGAGCAATTAGTTTCACTTGCAGACAAAACATAAAGCGAATGTTATACTTATGCATTAATATCCATGCAGATAAGCGACACGTATGGTAAATGAACAATGGTTATCAAATTACGAAGTATATGGGTTTTGACAACTAAAATTTGAAGAATTTAAAGGTGAATATATACCAAAATGATAGTGGAAAAAGAGAAGATTCGGTTTTATCTTGAGTTTATTTCACCGTCAATAAATTCTTTGTTAAAGTTTCCATTGTTTCTCTCGTCCTAGTCATCCTCATTGGAATTGGAAGGTCAACGAATTTTCATCTTGAAGCTTCGGTGTTATTGTATAATTCTTCAGAGGTTTAACTATCGGACTTTACAAGAGATTATGAATTTCAATCGATTTATCAACACTAGATTGTAAAGATTATAGCGTCGTTCGCTACATCTAATGTTTATTAGTAGAGTTTTAGAAATTTTTGGGCGTTCGTTCTTCAAAAGAACAAGTTTTAGGTTTTATTATCCGGTTGTTAGGGGGTTTCTTTCCAAATTAAGTTTGGTTGGTATAAAGCGGGAATCGAACAATGTTATTACAATAATCAATCTTAGTTTATTTTATGATAATATTTGTTTTATTTAATGAAATTTATTTGGTGTTACTTTGTTTTTGTTGTTGTAGAGAAAAAAAGTAAAAGAAAAGAAAAAAATAAACAAAAAGGAAGAAAAAAATGAAAACGAAAAAAAAAGAGAAAAACACCAAAGAAAAAAAATTAAAAAAAGTAAAATAAGGAAAAAAAAATAGGGAAAATTTAAAAAATAAAAATAAAAAAGAAACAAAAAATTGATAAAGGAAAAAAGTCTCAAGAATTAGATAAAAGAGTTTGATAGTTTGATTTGTGGAATTGTTGTATTTGTATTTGTGATTGGTGCTGTTTTTTTTTTTGCGATTGGTGGCATTTTATTTTATTTTGTCTAACTAGATAAATCACTGAGATCTATAACGATTATGATTTGAAACAAATAGTATGTCACTATTGCGATCACAATTTGAATAAAATTACTAAAAAATTATTATTAGTAAAAACATTTATTAATTTTTTAAAAAATTTTCATATAATTTAAGTTATCATTTTCAAATATTTTAAATTAATTAACAAATTTTATAAATTTTAAAAATATTTATATACACATACATATATAGTTATACGTATAAATACAAAGACATATATATACATATATACATATATATTTATACAAATATACATCGTATACACACAAACATATTTATAAAACATACATATATATGAATATATATATATATACATGTTTATCTGAATGCATATATGTACGTTTATATGCATATGTATATATCTACATGTATTTTGTATTTATAAATATGTGTACATATCGCTGTATTTTATTAATTAGTATATATGTATATATGTGTGTATATATTTGTATTTATTTTTATATGCATATGAATATGTATGTATAGATATATTTATGTGTGTTTATGTATATATATGAACATATATGTATGTAAGATTGTATGTGTATTGATATGTCTAACGTGTTTATATGCATAGACATATGTAGTTGCTTGTATACATTGTATATATATGTATATACATGTATTTTTATGTGTATATGCATATCTATATACATAAGTATGTATTAAAATGTATATATATATATGATGTTTTGTCGATTATATAGATTATAGGGGTATTTTTGTTATTTGGTCAAATCGTCACTAAACGGAATGGTAATTGCAACATTCTCTTTGCATTTCAAAATTACACGTTTGGAAATATTTGCGTGTGATTGTAATTCTACCAGTCTCTTGTATTTCACCCGCAATCGTTATTAAACGTAAACATCGTGTTTGCAGACGTTTCTGTGTCCACCACTCGGGACCTAAAGAATGGTGACGTAATACTCTTGTAGCATTAAGATTGGAGTTTTAATTTATCTTAAACTAACTATGAATTTGTTTAATTAGTTCTTAACTAAATTGAACACGAGAAGCCAAAGAAAAGACATGAAAGCGAGTGAATTTTGTGCAACGTATTTCTAAGTTATTGTGAGCATCTTTCATATTCTTACCTTTAACCTTAATGTCTTTTGGCTCTCTTCTTAATGTTTGGTTCAAGAAACCATCGCGATGAACCATCGCTAGCTGAATGGGCAACTCAATTCCCAACACAAATATTATTGATGATGGTTGAATTTCCTAGGATGATGCAAGAAGAACGTACTACTGTCAATTGACTTCTTCATCGTGAGGAAGAAACAACACATGGAGTTTGCTAATTGCCATTCCAGAAGAAAACAAATGTAGCTTGTATGAAGATGAACATGATGAGTAAGGAAAATGATTGTTGATGATATTAGTGATGTGCGTTAAGCTCAAGTAATAAAATCTAGACTAACGCTTCCGCAAGAATACGGATCGTGTAGTAACTAGGGTCGAACACAAGGAATTGATGCGACTTATAAGCTATTTAACTAATGGAATAGACGTGTAAGGTGACTAAAGATGGAATTGTGATTGAACTAAAATAAACTAAATCGATGAGATAAACTTATAGTTAAGCACCATGGGTATCGAGAGTTTGCGTAATGATGTAACGAAGTTCTAAAAGGATAATTGATCTAAGGTACTATCATGAGTTCAAAGAATTCAAGCTCTCCTATAGGAACTGACTGGCGTAGACTTGTCCACTATCTAGCATGTATATACTAATGTATCCATTCCGCATCTTACATGCATAGACGCATTACGACCACTATCCTAATCCCTAGATTCAACCGATTGACCTGGCGTAGATTCTAAACCGATTAAACCCTAAATCATGGCTAAGTTCCGAAGTCTAACGCCCTAGCGTTGGTTTATTCGACTTCTAACATCATTCATTCGAGTAGCGTACAAGTAATGAAAGCATTAAGATAAACCATGAAATCTGAAAACATGATCAAATACCAATTTCATTCATAACGAGTGGCGTACAAGTATGAAAGCATTAAGTTCCACCATTCATTAAGCGTAAGACTTCGTTACAATTAATTTGGTCGTTCCAAAAGTTAGGAATTAGTTGAGAGAAACAAGGACCCGAGCGGGCATGTCCTCTACCTGCTCGTGCAGGCCACTTGCCCGACCGTGTGCCCTCCTTCCAGCCCGAGCAGGCACCATGCCCGATCGTGTGATTCTTGAGCCCGAGTCGTGCAAACCTACGGCGATTTCTTGACATCAATTAGCCCGAGCGGGCACTCCAATTTCACCCGAGCGGGCACTCCATCTTGGTCGTGTACTTTGAGTGCCCGAGCCGTGCAAAGCTACGGGGGTAATTGACTGCAAATAGCCCGATCGTGCACTCCAATTCCACCCGAGCGGGCACTCCATCTTGGTCGTGTACCTTGAGTGCCCGAGTCGTGCAAAGCTACGGGGGTAATTGGCAGCAATTAGCCCGATCGTGTACACTTTCAATAGCCGAGCGGGCATGTCTTTCCGCTCCCTTCGCTCGGTGTTTGAGTGTTCACTTTCAGTCCATGGCCTTGCACAAGTCGAACCTTGTTACTCAACTACGTTTTCGGGGTTAGATTGCCATAATCACTCGTGTTTCTCCTCATGTCTTCGTTTCCTATGCAAAACACAAAATGTAGATAAAGTCTTCGAATATACTCGATAAGTGAATGAAATCTAAATAATCTACTCTAAACTAGACCTAAGAATGATATAAAAACTACAACGGATTACATGTTATCAATTAGCAATATCAAGATGAAAATATCTACGTTGATTGGTCTAAGTAATGTAGAAGCATATTTGGTTTGGAAACGGAAGACGGATATGATTTCATGATTGTCATCAAAATCTCGGAATGGAAGAAGATGAAGTTGTCATCTGCAAAATTCAGCAATTATACAATTGATGCCTCACGATGGTACACAGCGTGATATGTACCATCGTGAGGCATCAATTGTACCTTCTCATTACCATCTAGAGGTTAATCAGTTTAAAGAAATTAGTAAGAGGTAGTAGGAAAGTAGTACATAACAATATGAATTGGTTTCTAGGAATATCGAGGAACATGGGGAGACAACGATGGATTGGTTTCTAGAAATTCTCAGTAATGACATACAAGACTGTGTAGAGACTCATCACTATGTAAACATGAAAAATATATCTCATTTAGTGGTCAAGATCAAGAAGTAATTGAAGATAAAACGCAAAGTGTTTTAGAAGTATGAATACTCTTCCAACTATAACGGTTTGACAAACTAGATGTGGGACACAAAGCAAAGAAAAATCTAGATACGACGGGACCAAAACCACCAGGTACCACCGAATCTTCATTATGAACCATGATACTAATTGGACAAGATTATCCGAACAAGAATGCCATGATTATACAAGTAGATCGAGAGTATGAGATTTGATAACACTGAAAGTGTATCAATTTTATGATAGGTTTTAGTGCCATTTTCACATATATTTTATAGATAGGTTTACATATCCGATATGATTATGAGTTTCACTCACCCATTTTGTTGGTTTTCAGGTTTTTAGGCGACAAGGCCTAAATGAGCTTTAAAAGACGGATTCCTGAACAAAACCACATACTTTGAAGATATATCTACTCAGAGCCAAGATCGAGCTTTATAACCCAAAGGAACACCCGAGCAACGAGCGGAAAAGAGAAATTTCAAGGCAACAAGGGTGCCCGGTCGGGCACCATAGTCCACCCGCTCGGTAAAAACCTACGGGGTTTTATCCGCATTCCTTGCCCGACCCGGGCATGAAGGCAACGAGATCGGGTAGCCTTACCCGATCGGGCGCAAGACGTATACCCGCTCGGGCGTTAATTCATCCCAAATTCCCCGAGAGTTTACACGAATCGGGCCGCTTAACCACGCGATCGGGTACTGATGCCCGATCGGGCATTATGAAGGAACACGACCGGGCGCGCCTATGCACGACCGGGCAGCAGTTGTGCCCGAGCGGGTCGTGTATTTCGCAACAACTTAGATCTTGCATTCAAACGACCGAATTTAAGGAACATAACAGATCTAGAGCAAGGGGGGCGACATACAGGGCAAGGAAAGGCTGGGAAAACATCTGGAAAGGCTCGGGAGACGTTGGAGAAGAAGAGAAGCATCAATCCTTACATCGGTAACACGATAGGGAAGGTCAATGCATCGAATTTCCTAGAGTCTATCATGTATGGGGTTATGTTATCTTCGTCTTTTGGTTTCTCCATGAGTGAGTAGAGTCCCAACTACGGGTAGGGATATCGGAATGTAATGGATGAAGACTGATTTGCGTTAATGCTTAGATTTATTGATTTATTCTTGATTATCGGTTCTACGCTTAGCATTATCACTCTTATGCTAGTGCTTCCCGCTCAGCAACATAGGATTTCGGACTTTACTGGAAGGTTAAAGAATTAATCTGGACCTGTTAAGTTGTAGATTAAGTTCGGCTAATGAGGATCTGACCGTTCGGTTAGTCGTCTTAGGTATAATGATTGCGGTCGTAAAGCTGCCATGGTACGGGTTAATCAATGCTGGAAGGTAGGGTTGCACGTACTCATGGTTAGAAGGTTTAGGCTTGGAAGAATCACTCCTCACCTTAGGGCATGAATTTCCCGTTGTCAAGATAAGTTGATAAATCTATGATCCTTAGTTGCTTCATTCATACGATTCCCGGTATCCTGGACACCCGTAGTGTTTGTCATAGCCGAGTTCATCCCCAACCTAGTATTGTTGTCACCACTTAGATTAGTTTTAGATAATTAGGACCATATCCTCGTCTATTTCTATTCGTCTTAGTTTAGTTCCATTCTTATTTTTTGGCTGCTTTCGTCCCCAGAGATCGACCCTGGTACTACACGATCTGTATACTTGCTTGAAGTGGTCTAGGATAATTTATAACTCGTGTTTCCACACGTCAAGTTTTTGGCGCCGTTGCCGGGGACTAATAACGGCCTAGACTAGGAATTAGCTAGATTAAGATCTAGTCCTTTCCAGAGTCTTTGTTTCTTTGTTTTTCGTCTTTGTTTGTTTGTTTTTCCCTTTATCGAGTCTTTTCTATCTACCGCGGATTTACGCTTTGGTGTTTTGTTTCTTGTTGTGCACCAGACTTGTATGAGAAGCTCTACTCAGAAACTTCTCATCTATGATCCCGAGGTTGAACGCACTCTAAGAAGCCTGCACAAGAAGAGAAGGATCGGAATAGTTGATTTTGAATCCGAGGTAGAAAGAACGAGCAACCACGAGCAACACGCCTCTGAGGAGGAAGATACGCATAGTGATGAAGTTCGGGGACGAGTCTATCGAGTTCAAACTCGACGAGGCGTTGAATAAGCTATTCATGACAGAACCCGCAATGAATGTCACCACGACAAATGCATCAACGAAGGAGACTAGACACGTATATGGAGACACTCATCCAAAGGACACACCATTGTCCCAGTGCACCGAGATTCAGTATCAGTCACAAGCAAAATCGGATGCACTCACGCACATCGAGGAGAAGCCGAATTCCATTCGGCAAGGAACCCACCCGATCGGGCAGCATACTTCACCCGATCGGGCAGACCAATTTTTAGGCGACCCGGTCGTGCGACCTCAACGCCCGACTCGGGCAATACCTATGGGGGGAATTCCTCAAATTAATCACCCGACCGGGTGGTTGCGTAAGCCCGATCGGGCAGGTGTCACAAACGAGGGCCAGCACGGGCGACCTGATCGCCGGACTTATGTACATCCTACGGGGGAAAATGCACAATAGGCGACCCGACCGGGCAGACACTAGTACCCGATCGGGCGCCCATGAGGAACCAAAAGCCGCATGTTTCGAGCGATACTTCAACGTGGGGAATGGTTCCAAGGTCACGTGCATCATCTCCGACACCTTCAGTGGCGCACGTACACTCCTATCCCGCATGGAACACTAAAGAGACGCTCAAACTTAATCGAGTTCGAAGGAGATGCGAGAGAGGCACGGGTTCGAAAGAGACGAATCGAGGATCACACGTAAGAAGTCCACCAGGCTTTGAATCCAAGCATGTCGATCAGAGAGAAGACGAAAGAGGCGTACCTCCTCTATCCGCCGCCACAAGCGTATGAAGACGCCATGGTCGAGCTAAAGACCTTAAACAAGCGGTTCTCGGGAGGCAACCCGAGCATATCCTTTAGTCGTTTTATTTTTATATTTTCGGATCTCTTTTTCATTTTTTTTAAGTTTCGGAAAATTTTCTAGGATCTAGGAACCTAGTGATCTATCGGTTACTGCTGCATATGTTTTCCTCGTTTGATTTTCTTGTTTTTGCGGCAACACCCGATCGGGCAGACATCTCTGCCCGATCGAGCGATTCTAGATTTAGGGGAACCCGGTCGGGCGACATCACGCGCCCCGAACGGGTAGGTCATCACGGGAGCGTACCCGATCGGGCAGCATAGGGCACCCGATCGGGCGTCGTAACTTCTGCACGGTAAGTGAAATTTCGAGTAACCCGAGCGGCCAATCACAATTCAATACCCGATCCTGCTCTCTCTATTTGCGACCCTCTCACGCCGGATTCGAGTCGCCGGAGCCGCCTGGGTATCGCCGTCGTTTCACCATCAAGGGATTGGAACTCGGTTACTCGGAAACTTATCTCCCCTTCTCTCAAAAATCTGAAAATTCCCTCATTCTCATCACAATTCCAGGTAAATTCATGAAATATCTTAAGATTAGGAGTGCTATGGGTTAGATCTAGATCTGTTTAGGAAGATTCAGGGTAGTTTTGGTCGATTTGATCGCGATTCGCGAACTGCAGGTCGCGATTTCATGATCCACCCGATCGGGCTAAGTATAGCACCCGATTGGGCGACCTAGACCTTCCACTCGATCGGGCTGCTTTCTCGCCCGAGTCGGGCACTACCCACGGGGGTAATTCGACCATTAGCCACCCGAACGGGCAACACCTTGTTCCCGATCGGGCACCTTGCAAAACCGAGCCGAATGCTGATTTTTGTCTTTCGATTGTTTTGCAGATGGCCCCTAAGATCTTCCAGAGTTCGAAGAAGCATTGATCTGACGCGTACGACCCAGAGCAAGGATGGCCAGCGAGATCGGATGCGATTACGGAGCTGACGCCGTACATGTCCATCACCACCTCACACCAGCAGTACAACTACTGGACCACGACATTCCTATCCGGTCAAAAGCAGAAGTTCACGGAACTCCAGCCGCGGATCTTCCCGTCCCTCTTCCTATGAGCCGAAGCGATGACCGCCCTTCACATAGGAGCATACGTAGACCAGATCTTCGACACGCTAGATTGGAGGGGACTGAGGGATGCGCGAGAATACACATACCGCAACTTGACGGCTGAGTTCCTAGCCTCGTACGCCGCTTTCTTTCCTGAATCCGGAGATCGAGAAAGGGCTTTCATGGAGTTCCGCCTGCTGGGACAGAACTACCGGCTCACCGCGAGGCAGTTCGCGATGATCCTCGATGTTCCGCACTGTAATTTCACGAAGATGCGAGAGCATAACCGGAACCGTCAAGCAGAGTTTTGGGCCCAGATAGCGTACGGAGAGTACTTGACAAGATCGAAGGCGAGTCACATACGCCACCCCGTATTGAGGTATTTCCATTATTGCCTAGTTTCTTCTATACTAGGAAAGGGAGCGCAAGGCGGTGTCAACCACACTTAGTTGGCCTACCTGAGGCGGGTGGTGCAGTCAGGCTTCGAGCATGACGAGTGGGA
Source organism: Gynandropsis gynandra (assembly GCA_036759665.1). Taxonomy (NCBI): domain Eukaryota; kingdom Viridiplantae; phylum Streptophyta; class Magnoliopsida; order Brassicales; family Cleomaceae; genus Gynandropsis; species Gynandropsis gynandra. The sequence continues at coordinate 12,315,663 of CM071866.1, forward strand.
CATTGTGAACGTCGATCTGGCGTCGTTGGTGATGAGGCACTTCCTCGACATAGCGATCGAGAAGAGCGGGAGGGGTCACGATTCAGGATTGACCCAGCCATCGGGTACATTGGCCCTAGGCTAGCTGAGATGGATCCACCTCCAGCCGCCGCACCAGGACCGTCCATGTCGAGGCAGCGTAGCCGACGCTCCACACATTCATGCGCGCGCCCAGAGTATCCTCACCGCCGCTCTAACTTCCCTTCGATGGAAGGAGTCTCCGACGCCCTCAAGTACGTAGCGGAGGAGACAAGGTACCAGTCATTCATGACAGAGCAGAGGTACGACATAGAGGCCGCGAGGTATGCAGAGCAGCAGCGATTCCAGGAGCAATCCATCCAGCATACCTCTTACCTCACAGAATCCGTCCGGCGATTTCAGCGGCTCAGTATGACGCACTATCAGGAGCCTTTCATTCCGATCCCGCAGGATTACCATACTGGAGCCATCCCGTACCGTCTTCATATCCCATACGAGCTGGAGTCATTGTACTTCCCACATGGGGAAGGAGCATCAGCGGAGCCTGCGGACCTACCGGCCACCCGCGATGGAGCGGAAGAGGATTACATCTTTATGGACCTCTTTTTTTTGTTTTCTTGTTTTTAGTTTAGATATCGTGTACGCTCTTTCAGACTTACGTATTTAGTGCTCTTTGTTCTACTCTTTTTCATTGCATGGTCTTATGTCAGGTCTTTCACATTAACAAATGCATTAGAGCGCAAGAGTCACTACATCCGGATGTATCACGATTCGAGAAAGACACACACACACACCAGGTGTATTCGTTACCTTTTTATATTTTCTCGAATTTTTATCATGTGGGGATCCCTCATAGGTCTCAAACACCGGGACTGTGTTCCGCTTAGGTCTGGGGGGTACTTGATCATCTCATTTTCATACGTATTTCTTGCATGATTTAGGAGACGTTTTTTATACATATGTGATGTTCTACGTATGATTCCGTATCCGTTTTACTTGCTTTCGTGCTTTTCATGTTCTTACAGGTTTTTACGCGTATTTGGACCATTTTGAAGCTAAAGGAACATGCACGGAGCTGATCATCTCGTTTTCATACGTATTTCTTGCACGATTTAGGAGACGTTTTTGATACATATGTGATGTTTTACGTATGATTCCGTATCCGTTTTACTTGCTTTCGTGCTTTTCATGTTCTTACAGGTTTTTACGCGTATTTGGACTATTTTGGAGCTAAAAGAACATGCACGGAGCTAAGGAGCAACTTTGGGTATCATCACGGGACAAACGGGACGAGATTGAGCATGGAAAAGCCTCACCCGGTCAGGCACAACCCTTGCACGATCGGGCAAAACCTACGGCCAATTGTGCGGACCATTTAGCACGACTCGGGCAAGCATTTAGGACCATTTTGCCTTGTGCCCGAGCGGGCACACATGCCATGCCCGATCGGGCACCATTCCAGCACCACAAAACGCGCACGAGTTGCCCTAGCCGCACCCGAGCGGGTACACTCACTACCCGAGCGGGTCGCGACCCGTAACTGCTCAAAACTTAAGTAAACTGAACTTAAAACATAAGGGAACTCGTGGGACAATTTAGACAACAATTGGACCGACTTAGGAGGCTTAAAAGGAGGCAAAAAGACGTCATTACAGCAAGCTTACAGAGGAGAACAATTCAGCGAAGTTAGAGCAGATTCTTGCGAGGAGATAAGCAAGGAGCATTGGAGATCAAGCACCACCACTTCGGTTTTGTTTGGTTTTTATGTTCCTTAGACTTTCTACTATGTTTATGTTTCTTTACAGACGCATGAGCGAGTAGTTCGTTTGTTCTAGGAGAAGGGATTAGCCCTTGGCTATCCCGAGACCGCTTTTGATCTATTTTGAATGCATCTTCCCGTTTTAGTTCATCTATTCTCTATCTGAGTTCTTAATTTACTTGT
>CM071866.1:12352278-12372511 GCA_036759665.1 Gynandropsis gynandra
GTAATCATTTGTGGGTCAACGAAATGATTTTTATATTGGAAGAAATTATTTAAAAGTTATAAATTATAAACCGTTGTATACAATATATAAATATATAAAGAATACAATTAAATTAATTTTGAATATTAGTAGAAAAGCGTTAGTGTGAGTTAGGATTGAGCCAATATTTAGAGCTTAATTGATTGCATATGATTATATATGTATATTATAAATATTACATTAACAATATAAATTAAATTTTTTGATTAAATAATATAATTGATGAACTTAAGTATATATATATATTTTTTAAAAGTATACATACAATTACAAAATCAATATTTATTAATAATACAAGTTCATTAATATATTAAAATTATTAATAAAGAATATATTTAAAAACTATATATATATATAAACATTATATATTGATATATCGTCAAAAAATCCGTCTCGCCTAATGTTTTTAGATGTTTTTAAGACTATTTTTTAGATTAACGACTTTGAGTTGGAAGTTTATAAAATTCGTTATACTATCAGAGCAAATTCAACTGAAATGGATATATTATCGAATTTAAAAATGAATTTTTTTTCAAGATGGACGATATAAACGATCATCTAAAAAGAATTGGTTTCATTTAAAAACTCATAAAGCTTATCATTAAAAAGTAAATTGAGTTATAACTTACACCATTAATACTAAACAACTTAGTTTCTATCAACCTGAGCGGAGAAAAGATAAACTGACGTAAGTACTGAGGAGACACCAAAAAATGAAAGATCGATCAGATTATGTTTAAAATAATTCTTCAATAGATGATCAATTCGTGTCCTACGCCAAAACCACTTGGGAGTGACTGTCTAAAATAAATCAAGAATAAAGATTTATAAATAATGTTATATTGATTATTAATGGAAAATTTTGAAAACATATGAGATTCTACACAATCTTCTTCAAAAGTCTATAATCTTATCGTATCATATTATTTTTTATATAAGTCAAACTTTTATAGTCTATAAATAAACAAAAGTATTTGATATAAATAATATATCTAATGAATTTGAGTTTCACCTAGAGTAACTCGTTGATACTTTAGTTCATGTATTTTTGGATGAAATGACTTGGTTTATGGCATTCATTTTGATTTATCAAGCGTTAGTCCATGAACGTTTGTAGCGTCATTCAACAAATCAAAATCAAGATGGATAATCTGAGTTATCCATGGATTAGAACCGGATAATTTCACCGTTGATTGTGTGGATATAATTTTTCAATTACAGTTGATTATAGATATTGGTTTATTTCTACCACATATTTTTAGAATTTTACGTAGGGGTGTAAATGAGCTGGTTCGGTTCAGCTCGGTACAGCTCGCCTTGAGCTCGCCAAAAAACGAGCTGGCTCAGCTCGACTCGTTGTTTAAACGAACTGGAAAATCCCAGCTCGGCTCGGCTCGCCTCTAGCTCGCCAAAAAACGAGTTGGCTCGCGAACCAGACTATTTAATTATTTTGAATTAGTTGTAATATTATATGATAAACATATCAAACGAAACAAATAAAATATCGAAAATATGAAAACATTAATTCAAACATAATGTTATTAAAAATCATTGTACTAAATAAAAAATAATCTTCTCGAATAAAAAGTATAAAATATCATTGTACTAAATTCGACCGCTCGTAACTTTATTAAAATGTTTATTTATTTTGTTATATTAACTATTAGAAAATGAAAAAATACATTATAATAGTATTCTATATTTAAACAATATATTATGTTTATTGAATGCAATATTATATATAATACACAAAAATAGAAAATATTTTATTTTTGTACATGATTTTTTTCAGCTCGCGAGCCGGCTCGTCTAAGCTCGGACTCGTTTTGGACTCGGCTCGTCAGCTCGTTTTTTAAACGAGCTAGAAAATACTCAGCTCGACTCGCTTAAATATGGTACGAACTAGAGCTGGTTCGCGAGCCGCCAACTCATTTTACACCCCTAACTTTACGTTCTGAAATCATATCATAAATCTTATCTTCTTACCACCCCATGATCTTTCCATTCATGTGATAATGAGTTTAATGACATAATAACACGAAATATTTTCTGTATCTATCATTTATTAATTCAATATCTATTAGAATTAATGTGTTTGACTCAGGGAATAGTCGCAATCAAATCTCTAAATTTTGTACTTTCAATACCTGGTGTAATTATATGTATATAGAAGTTAGACACTGAATAATATAAGACAAAAATATTTTCACCATTTTTATCGAGGGTGTCTGCTCTTGCAGAAACTATTGGTAATCCAATGGGATCTTTGGATCTCTATACTTAAAATTGATCTTCTCCATTATCCTGACTTCCGAGTTGTGGGAAGTTTGATTTTGAACAGTCTCCAGTTTTCATTAGTGTCTTATTTAGGATATGCAACATCTTACCACAAGTGGGCACATTTAGTTTTGACAATCACATCACACCGAATTCGTTGGCACAATCAAACATTCATCGATGAACACATGAACCTGAACTAGTTTCCTCTGTCATTAGCAGAGGGAGTAAAGAAGAATATGTCGTCCAGACGGTCATTGCTCGGAGAGTTCCCACCGTACACCAGCAGTCCTTCCTTACCATCACGTGACCCAGCAGCAAACGCACACCATCCTCTCGGACCTGGATGCTCCTCTGAACCGACCCTATCCTCCCATTTTGTCCATTCGAATGTATCGGTGTCCAAACCGTACACATCCCCTGTGAACCTCCCGGCGCCTAGATGCCCCAAGTCACTCGGGTCAACCTCACCCCCGAATATGACTATCTGCTTCTCGACAACCGCAGATGTGAACACACTCCGTGGTGATGGTTTCTGGCCTTTTGTCTGCACTTCCGTCCATTTCCCTTGTGCTGGATCGAAGCAATGAACATCGTCTGCTTCGACCCCTGTGAACCCGTACACGACCCAGATCTTCCCCTGCACAACCGCAACCCCAGGACCGCCTCTTCCTTTACAAGTTTCCCCAGGAGATGGGAACTGAATCCACTTCTGATCAACTACATTGTATGCCCAAAGGTCGTTGAGTCGGCCATCGACTCCACACCCACCAAACACATACACATTCTTATCATCCACAGCAATCGAGTGGTAGCTGCGGTGGGGCGGACCCGCATCGCCTCCAGAGAGTAGCTTCCACAGGTTCGTGCTCGTGTCGAAGGAGTAGAGCTCATTGAGCTCCTTGTGCGTCCCATCCCGGCCTCCGAATACATATATGGTGGTTCCAACAGCGGTCATTGCCACGCCTATGCGCGGAGGAGGGACTTCGCCAGTGGCTGCAGCGACTGACCATGTCGTGGTTTGGAGGTCGAAGACGTAAAGGTGGTTGTCGACGGGGACACGTGGTGTGAACTCGCCACCAAAGGCGTAGACTTTGTTACCCACAAGGGCTATGGCGTGCGAGCTTCTGGCTCCTGGTCCTGTTCCATTCTGGTCAAGCTACAGGACAGAGGGACAGAGATCACAAACAACACAAAAATAGCATCCAGTTTCGTAATAAGGATTAAGAAAATAACCATTTGAGAAAATAACAAACAGGGAAAAAAATAAGATGATTCATCCAACTTTGATGTGACAATGACTGTAAAACTAACCTTCTACGTCTTTTTCCCACTAAACCCAATAATTTATTGATAACTAAAGACATAGTTTACCAAACCGATCTAGAAATTGATGAATGGTATGAAAATTCATCAATTTAAAGATTTTAACTCCTCCGATTTGCCTAAATTCCTCTAATTTCATGATTAACTCATTCGAAGTTTCCACATATTATAATCTGATCATCAAATTTGTTGATTGGAATGATCTGTGATCCGCTTGACCAGACTTTTCGAAAGAAAAACAGAGGACAAGGATTCTCCTCTAAGAGAAGCATAAACACCAGAATTTTCCAGGAAAAATACAAAACAAAAGAAAATTACTGGGTTTCAACGAACTCCCATGGAAATCTCCGAAAAAGAGAGATCATGAAAAGGAAAAGATAAAAAAAGTTAAGAGACTTTACCTTAATCCACTTCCCTTGCGTTGGAGTCGCCATTGCTGCACCACGGAAAAACACCTAAAGGAAAGACCCGAAGTGCCTTTCTCTTTTTCTCTCTCGGCCGTATCTGTATCGTTTTATAGGACAAAAGTTGCATAAATGGAAAAGGAATCTCAATAGTTGTATCCTCTAATATTTAATAAATATATGATTTAAAATTTTGCACTAAAATAGATTATACTCTCGAAACTTAAAAAATATAATTAGTATTTGAATCTAGGGGTGACCAATCCTGAATAACCTAAAAAATCCGGAATATTTATAAAATGGGTTATTCTAAAAACCATATGAATTCAGATTTTAGAATTCGTTCTGTTTCGGATCGGTTCGAATCGGGTTCGGATTAAACCCGAGGAATTCGAATTAAATTTTAAGGTTAATTTTTTTAGGTTATTTTCTCTAACCACAACGGCAGTTTTCCCTTCCTTCCACTGCTGCTTACTCTCTCTCTATATCCGCCGCACGCAGTCTTCCTCTCTCAGGACCATCTGCTTCAACCCCTCACCGCCGGCCGATTGACTGTTCCTCTCACTGTCGGCCGACTACTCCTCCTCACCCGCTGCTGACTCCGTGTGCCGTGACGTTCACTGTTTACTCTCACTTTGTTCATTTCCCCCATGGTTTATCGATCCTTTGACTTGATTGCTTGAGGTCAATTCTAAATCTGGGCATCCTGTTTGTGTTTCCATTTTCAAATTTTCTTGATTTTGTTTGGATGCCGAGAAAAAGGAGAAAAATTCGTTGTGTTCTGCAATTATAGATTATGTTGGTCTCTTTCCTGGTTTCTGAAAAAACGAAGGAAAATGAACCTTCTTGCATGTATCTAGGGTTTCAATTGTGTGTTACTGTAGGGTTCTACAGTTTTTCAATGATGCTTAAGAAGATTGGCTGATTTGAATGTTTATTTTTAGTTTTTAGTTGGAATTTTTGTTTAGCTTTGCTAAGAAAATGGAGTGAAGTGATTAGGAGCAATGCAATGTTAATAAGGTAATCTACTGAGATTGTGTTTTAATTCATGCAATTATACATATAATTTTAAAATTAATCCATGGAAAATTCGACTTTTTGATTAATTATATAAAGCATGATGAGTTTGATTAGAATAACTTTGCTTTAAACAATGCTTATCTTCATTCTGTCTCTTTGTCTTTGAGGTGTGTGTTTAAGGTCCCACATTGGTTAGCCTTAATTCTTTTCTGATCATAGATGATTAGTTGGAATCTTTGTTCATCATTTGGAATTAAGCATGCTTGATCCTACTTGTTTTTCATTTGTGTTTGTTATTGATAGTAAAAAAATATTATGTTTGTTTTTTATAGATGGATACACTTTCTCAAGGTATGTTCTTATTTCATTTTATCGTTTTATATAACATTGAACTTATAATTTAATTTTTGTTTTTCAGCTTATCGGACACAAATAATGGAGGAGAATGAGATGTGATTTCATTCAAGGATACACTTTCTCAAAGTATGTTCTTATGTCGCTTTATGTATAACATTGAATTTATACTTTAATCTTTGTTTTTCAACTTATCGTACACAAACAATGAAGGAGAACATGATGTGGTTTCTTTTTGTTGCGCGACAAGAACTTGACGATTCCGGATTTCTTTTCATTTTGACGCTTTTAGATTTATTTTCATTTTGATGATTCGGGAATTCATTTCATTTTGGCGTTTTTAGAATTTATTTTATTTTGGTATTTGCGAAGTTAATTTTTATGAGTTAGATTATCTAACTTAGATATGTCTTTTTTTTTAAATTTTTTTTATGTTAACTTGTTTTTTTAGAGAACCCGAGAAACCCTTTCAAAATCCGAATAACCCGAACCCAAATAACTTGAATAACCCAAATCACCCGAATAATCTGAATCTAAATAACCCAAATAACCCGAATAATTCGAATAACCCATGGATACCCGAATTTAATTTGGGTTATTTCGGGTTCCCAGCTTCAAAACCCGAATAACCTGAACCCGAATCGAAACAGGAAGAACCCAGACCGAAAAACATTCGGGTTCAATTTTCGTAAACCAAGGAACCCGAACTTGGATCGAAACCCGAAGAACCTGAATCGAAACCCGGATTGGCCACCCCTATTTCAATCTAGAATTCAGTTTATTTTTAATTTGACCATATTAATAGAGTTTGTGAAGGAATAATGATGTTTTTCGTGTTTATTTTGTAAATTAGTTAATATACCCGTGGGATGCATTGGTTTCTTTGACTTCAATTCAATTGAAAAATTATATTAGAAGGATATTTTTAAATGTTTAAATAACAATATTCTATTTACATGTATTGCGAATTAATTATTGTTTTAAATAAATATGATAGAGATACTGTTAAAAATATGTCAAAAAACCGTCTCGTATCATTGTTTGGTTTATTTTTGGCGCTGGCTTGAAAATTTCTAGAAATATATTTCTCACCATCACCATCGTTGTTGCAATAATGTCATTTGGTTTTGATTTGAGCAAAAAGACACATCTTCGACGTCTTCACCTTTTAAAATATCAAACATGGTAATCACGCGTCTTTAACAAAAGTAGAGTTTATTGTAACAATTCAATGATTCTCATACTTTGTTAGCTTGGAGATCACGTGTCATGGAAACTCAAACTTCGACCATTCTTAGTCTCCTAGACGCATACTGATACATAAAAATATTATTTATTATATTAGTCAAAGTACAAATATAAAATTATTTTTTGTATTATATAAATTGTACGAGTCAGAAAATACAAATAATTGAATTATATAAAATTTAGTAGTTTGTGGTTGATCTTTTATAGTTGGATTTCATTGTTTTAGATTTTTATTGTTGACACATATTTCTTCTATATATATATTAAAAATATAGTTTATAATGAAATTATAACAAAGTTTTTTTTGTAGTGTTTAATGTATATATAACTTTTCTAGAAAAAAAATATTGCATTTCTTTATATACTGCTTCATGATAGAAATTGCAGCATTTAAACTCCAGTCTCTTTTCTTATTTAATTCTAATACTTTATAATTCTTCTAAAATTTACTTTTGCTTATCGATCTCAGTCCAAATTCCTTCATTCTCATCTTTCAATTTACACAAAGCTTAATTATCCTCGAGCAATTACGTTTTTCCACATGGAATTGTTTTCTTGCTCAATTTTCAAATCTTTTTCTCTCTCTTTCGAAACCTTCAGTCTTGGTTTAAGACGAATGTAACTAATCTTGAATAGATATCATTTGTAAAATTACAAATTACTTATTATTAGAGTATTTTTAAAACTAATTTATACATAATATCATTAAAATTATTAATAAGTTAAAATTTTACTCCACAAAGAATTAGTTTTTAAAGCAACAACATATTTTTATTTATTCGTAGAATTTTTTTGGAGGGTGAAAACTATTATAATTTGAAGTTCCTAAACTCATAATGTTAACTGAAGATGTAAAATGGATCGTGGAATCAAACAACTCGCATGCATTTGTCTCCTAACAACATCAAGAAGTTACATAAGGTATGACCAAGCCCAATACACAAAATCTCACTTTAAATATAAGTTAAATGGAAGATTTTGTGAGATAGGAGTCTAGGAAAGATAAGAGCGGTGAAACCCCTTCTTTCTCTCGCCTCCACCACTTCTGGCATTTCTAGAGATTTTCCAATGATTATATATCAACAAGGAGATTATAGAAAAATTAGAAGTAAACATACACAAAGTTGGAAACATAAAACATAACAAAAATAAAGAAGATGTCATATTTCTATTAGAGCCATAAAAAGTAAATGTACGACTATAGATTTGAAGTGATAATGCAAAATCCTTAATCGAACTCTTCAAAGCTCTAAGCATGACCCAATCAACAACATAACTCACAAATCATTGATTGATTCCCCATCCTGAATAAATGGAAGAAAAACACCAACAATATTATGAAATATTTATAAATGCATTGAGCATGACCAAATAAAGACATTGGGATAACTTGTCGAGCAACAGGGAAACAAAAGAAACATAAACTCACCATTCCCGTAACTTACTCATGCCGAAGGATTAAGAGTTTTTGAACTTATTTTAAAGATGAAATCAGAGAGATTTTTGGGGGAGGATGGAAATTTTGGAAACAGAAGAGTCTCTCCAGCCTCATGTTGCCCCGACTTCGAAGATCTTAGAATAAATGAAGGTTTGATTGAGAATGTACCTTCGTTTAAAGTGGAGGATTGACTTATTGAGAGAGAAAGAGAGTAAATCTGAAACAGTGAAGCATCGAGTAAGTTGAGATGGGTTTGATTTGGGTCCCACGACCGAACAATCAAAATAGTCATAGGTTATACCAGTAGAACACATGGAAGTATGCTCCCAACCAAGATCATCAGAATTCATAAAAAATACCACTCTCCTCCACTTGTTGCCACATGTAAGATCATTTGACTCTTTATTTATTAGGTTATGACATATTCTTCTGCTTCAAATTCTACTTCTACGTCTGCAACTCAATCATCAAATTTGCAAAGAAAAACAAATGATGTCGGATGGGATTTCAGTATGTTAGTCAACCTAAATAATTTGGATAAAATTCAGTGCAAGTTATGTGGAAAGCTTGTTTTTGGTGGAATTTCTAGGTTAAAACAATAAGTAGAAAATATGCATTGAAACTTTTCTACATGTTTTAAAGCAACAACTGAGCAATGAGAAAAATATAGGTTAGCAATCAAAGAAGCACAAGAAAAGAAGAAACGATAGCTAGTGAAAGATAGGAATATTCGTCATTCAGTGACGATTGATGATCAAAATGAAGAAGAAGAAGAGCTAGATATTGAAGGGTTAAAGAAAAAAGAAGCCTCGTGTATTGGCCCTATTGATAGATATGCTTTGTTTAATTTGGAATTCTTCTATAATTTTAGGATCGACATTGAGGCAAAAAAAATATTCAAGATGCTTTTTGCTAAAGAGAGGTGGAACAAAGTTCATGAATATATTACTAGATGGATTTACACTCATGGTGTTGGTTTTAACATAATTGATAATGATGAGCTCAAGATGTTGGTAGAGGCGATTGGATTATATGGATCCGGTGTTACACCATCATGTCAATACCCACTAATAGAATCGTTATTGAAGTCTGAGGTTGAAAGAATGAAAGGTCTGGTAAAGGAACAAAAAAGAGTGGAGTTTGAATGGATGTTCGGTTATGATAGATTCTTGGACATATAGAAAAAGAATTAGTATTATGAATTTATGCATCTACGTCATTCCTTTCTTCTAATGATTTTTCAAGTGAGGCACATACGAGACAATTCATATTTGAACATATGAAAGAATGCATGAGAAAGTTGGTGTCAACAATGTTGTTCAAGTGGTAACGGACAATGCCACTAATAACATGGCTGATTCAAAGTTGTTAAAGAATGTGATGTCCAAGATATTTTGGATATCTTGTGCAACTCATACAATAGATTTGATGTTGGAGAGTATTGCAAAGTTTGACAAGTTTAAGGAAACAATAGAAAAGGCTAAGGCGTTTACAATTTTTATTTATGCTCGCCACAAGAATTTATCGATGATGAGGAATTATACTAAGAAGAGAGATATTGTGAGCCTGGAGTTACTAGATTTGCATAAGCGTATCTTAGTTTACAAAGTTTAGATGATAAAGAAGAAGGATTGAAGATGATGTTTGCTAGTAAAGAATGAAGAGATTGCAAATGGTCAAAGCATCCTAAGGGGAAAACGACATATACCACGGTGATGAGTTTCTCGTTCTGGAATGACATAATGTTGTGTTTGAAAGTATTTGCACCTTTGGTAAGAGTGCTTCGATTAGTTGACGGAGATGTAAAACCATCAATGGGGGTTTTTGTATGGAGAGTTGCAAATAGAAAGACAAGAGATATGTGCGACATGTAAAAATATCGAGAAGAATTATAAACCGATTGTTAACATCATCAATGAAAGGATCAAAGGAAGGCTTGGTAGTCCTCTACATTTGGTGGCATATGTTTTGAATCCTTATTACACTTATAAGGATTCGACTATTCAATCAGATGTTAATATGGTAGATGCTATGTTTAAGTGTGTGGAAGCTTTTTTCTCAAATAATTTTGATGCTCAGCCTAACTTCCAAAGTACAAAAAAAGGAATGTAACTTTACAAAACCATATGCCATCAAAGAATGCGAGAAAAATGAACGAAGCTATGATGTAGGTTTGTTTTCTACATTTACTTTATCCATTTCATTCTTTTAAATCATATATAATATTTTAACTTTGTTTACATTGAGTCGTTTGGTGAGGTGTTTACAGAACAGACACACCTCATTTGAGAAAAATGGCGATGCAGATTTTCTCTTTAACAACTAGTTCATCAGCATGTGAATGAAATTGGAGTAATTTTGAAAGAGTAAGTGATTAACATAAATCACTTTTTTTTTATTTTTTGTTATAGTTGTATGAATAATAATTTATGTTCTTGTCTAGGTACATAAGAAAAAATGAAACCGACTTGATATCAAAAGGTTGAACAATCTTGTTTATGTTCCATTTAATGCGAGGTTGATAGTTCAAAGGAAAAAATAAATGAACAAGGCTTTGGATGTGCTTCTATCTACTGATTTATATCATATTTAAGATTGTATTGTTGATAGTGAAAAAACAGGATACAAATCAAGGGAAACAAATGAAGAATCAAACCAAGAAGATGGGATGACGTATGAGGGTTCAAGAGATGAAGTGAATGATTTGTTTATGGTTAGAGAGCTTGATGAATCTGATTTTGATTCTGAAAAAGAAGAAGTTAACATAGAGTTTGAATCCGACGAAGAACAATTCAATGAAGAATATGGAGAAATGAAATTAGATGGTTACAAAATTTACTTATTTTTTGTTATTTGTTTCAATTTCACTTATTTGTATGTGGTTTTAAACAATTAAAGATTTAAAAATGTTTTAAATTAAAAATTCGAATGGTATTATATATATATATACATTCTCGCCTAGCCTGCCTAGCCATCGCCTATGCTTCACCTAGGCACTGGGTGTCCGTCCGCCTAGCACCTAGCGCTTTCTTGAACCTTGATATCCTGTTGTTGTATTTTAGTGGACTTTAGAAAAATATAAGTTGCTTAATTTAGTATGCATTCTAATTCTTCTTTTCATTATAGCGCAAACACAAATGTAAACTAGGATCTTGATCAAGAATTATAACCATAATTAATTTGAGTAGAAAGAAATGGATTTGAGAAATGGTTAGGATGAACACACGGAAATCAGTGTTGTCTACGTACAATACTTCTCCACTTACTTCAGATAAGTTCTTATATGACTAAGGCATTACAAAAATAGACCAAACACAACTCTAGGAACACATTACAGTCATGTCCCTAATTACTAAGTATGAAAACATTTCTTCTTCGTTTGACTAATTCATGAACTACATGTTCACGACAAAAACAGGAACTATGGCATGCGCTTCTAGTGCAAGTTCTCCAATTGATTCCAAGGCTACCTCTTCCTCTTTTGCTTGTATTCTTGATTTTTACTCAGACCTGTATCCTTGCTTTGAGTTCTTGACATATCGTTCAACTTTCTCGATCAACTCTTCCTTGTTTTCTTGAAGTCCTAACTCGTCAACCAAATCACGGTGTGCTCTAGTTTCCTTTGCTCTTGGTTTCACTGTTTAATTGGCTAGGTTTGTATAGCCTTGGTGAACAACCTGATCAACATCTTCAATCTCCCTCTTGGTCTGCTTGTTCATGACCTCCAACTTGTTTCTCAATTTGTCAATCTGCCTTATGCCTGTGGACTTAGTCAAACATCGACCACTTGTCCATCTCCTGCAATTTGCTCCAACTTAATAATGCCATTACTTACTGCCTCCCTCACAACATGAAATTTGATTTATATGTGCTTGGTACGCTTATGATTCACTGGATTCCTTGGATTCCTCCCAATAACAATTGCAACCGTGTTGTCACAATGAATCAACAAACTCCCGTTCATATCACAACCAAATTCAGTAAACAACCTCTTCAACCACAAAATATGATTTTTGGCTGCATAAAGGGTTTTGTATTCAGCCTTTGCAGTTGATTGAACATTGATAGATTGCTTCTGATTCTTCTAGCTAAACATTGCACTCCCAATGGTGAAACAAAGTCCCGGTGTTCTTCTTGAATCCACAATGCTTCCTGCTAACGCAGAATCAACATATCCCACTAATCTGGCTGCTTTCATTCTTTGAAGCATTAAACCATAATCCATACTTCCAGCAATGTACCTCATCACCCTTTTAGCCTCTTGAAGACTCTTCTCTGCAGGCTTGACATTACTGCTTGATAAATATGATGCTGAGAATGCCAAGTCTGGCCTGATTGCTGCTAAATAGAGCAAATCACCAACCATAATTCTGTATTTGGTTGGATAAGCAAGCTCAACTCCTTCTTCTGAGTTCTTTCCATAGGGTGGGTGACAATGGTGTGCTCACACTCTATGAGTTTTTCATTCCAAACTTCTTCAGCAATTGGTTTGCATACTTAGACTGGTTTAGAAATATCCCATTTGCAACGTAGCTGAGCTCAAACCCCATGAAATACCTTAATCTTTCGAGGTCACTTATCTCAAAATCCTTATTCAACTTGTCCTTCAATTCAACTCCTCATCATTCTCTGAGATGATCAGGCCATCAACATATAAGAAAATAACCAAAATTTCTGGTTCTTCTCCTACAAATACATTGCAGCATCACAGTCACTCCTCTTACATCCTTCTCCAATGAGGAATGATTCAATCCTTCTATACCAAGCTCTAGGAGCTTGTTTCAATCCATACAAGGCCTTCTTCAATTTTAAGACCTTGTCTTCTGCTCCATCAATTACATATCCAGATGGTTATTCAATGTAAACCTCCTCTGCAATCTCTCCATTAAGGAAGGAATACTTCATATCCATTTGATGTAGGCCCCATCCCTCTTGTACTACCAATGCAATCAAGGTCTGGATTGTATCAATTCTAGACATATGAGTAAATGTTTCTTCATAATATAGACCATGAGTTAGAATGAACCCCCTTGCTACCTATCTGGCATTCAACTTCTCAATCTTTCTAATGTCATCAGTCTTGACCTAGTAGATTCACATAATACTAATGATCTTGTGGTCCTTTGGTAGCTCAGCTATTTCCCATGTTACATTCTTATTAATCATTTCAATGTCTGCATCCATGGCCTCTCTCCAACCGTTTTTTTAACAACTTGCTCAAATGTTACAGGTTCCTCCACTAACATGTAGCAACACTCATATACTTGGGTCGATTCCCCTTCCACTAGTGCATCATCTTCATAAATATCTGCAAATCTTCTCATTCTGTCAACTAGTCTAGATGAACTGCTACTATTGTCCCTGCTCCCTCTAGCACTTGACTGACTTAGTCTAAAGTGTATGGGTGTGAATGGAGGCAATGAACCTCGGCTCCTTCAGACCTTTGTCCCCCTTCCACTATCATTTTAGGAGTTATCTGAGTGTGTTGCTCTCCTTGTGTTTGGGTTGTTATATTTGGTTCGAAGCTAGGAACCAATTTTTTTTCTAAGTTTCAGATTGAGTTTCCCAGTTCCAACCCTTACTTTCTTTAAAGACCACATCCCTTGCAACACCGACTCTTCTAGTACTTAGTTTATACACTCTCACTACAAAAAAACTCGCAGTTTCCAACGGACGGGGCAACGGGCGTCCGTTACAACTTTCCAACAGATATTTCCGTTGGAATATCCCTTTCAATTTTGCAGCGGATATTATCCATTGCAAGGCCGCTGCAAATTGCAACGGATCTGGATTTCCAACGAACGATTTCCAACGGACGGTAATCCGTTGCCTTCCGTTGGAAAGAGCCCTTTCCAACGGATTTTAGGCATTCCAACGGATATGTCCGTTGGAAATTGTCTGTTTTTTTGTAGTGTCTGTAACCTTTGCTCATGTTGTTATATCCCACAAATATAGCCTTTTCTGATCTTGCATCCAACATATGCCTTTATTGTGCTGGAACTAGCACATGATAGAGACTCCCAAATACGTTGAGATGGCTCACACTAAGCTTGTGACCACTCCAAGCTTTCAATGGTGTTTTGTTTTCCAATGTTCTTGTGAGTAATTTGTTCTTAAGATAGGCTGTAGTGAGCATCCCTTTAGCCCAAAATTTGTTTGGCAGTCCATTGTCCTTGAGCATGCTTCTTGTCATCTCCATGAGTGTCCTATTCCTCTTCTCGACCACTCCATTTTGATGAGAGGAATATGTCACACTTAACTGTCTCCGTATCCCAAGCTCTTCCATAAAATCAGTATAAAATTTGGAGTTAAACTCCCCGCTGTCTGATCTCAACGCTTTCACCCTCTTCTCAGTTTTAGTTTCCACCAAGCTCTTGCACTTCTTGAACTTCTTGATTATCCTTTTTCCCTTCAGAGTCATCACCTCAATGTCTCCCTTTCCTGTTGTCTGAAGTGTGGTTCCATTCCCTGCTCTTTTTGGCACTTTAACACTTCTATCTAGGTTTGTGAAGAACCTTTCTTCTCTTGTCATGTGGTTGGTGGCTCCACTTTCTATTAGCCAAACATCCTCACTGGACGTCTCTCCAACCACATGAGCTACAATGAACAAGATATTCTCCTCTTCTTGCTCTTGGTTAGCTTGAGCTTAATTTGAAATGTTCCTCTTGACTCGTAGTCTCTTGCAAAGTGTCGAGCTTTACCACATGTAAAGCATTCCTTCTTGGTCTTGTAGGACTTGGATCCCTCAGTTTTTTCCTGACTATTCTTGAAGAAACATTGAGCTTGTGTGTGGTTCTCTTTCTTACAAACACCACACCACTTCTTCCCTTTGAAGTTATACTCTTGTTTACCAGAAAACTTCCTGTTTCTGTTTATCTTGAAATCTAACTTGATCCCCTTAAACTTTGTTTGGAAGGCTCCCTAAAGCCCTCCTACATTTCTATCATCCAACCTGTATTCTTGAGCTTGTAGTGTTGTCACAAGCTCTGCAACTGTAAAGATTGTTAAATCTCTGTGTGCACTATAACCCCAACATAAGGGTCAAAACATTTTTGGAGAGAAAATATGATCTTTGACACTAGTGCATCTTTTTTTATGTAATCTCCATAAGCTCTCATCTCATTCCCCAATTCAGTTAATTTATTTGAAAAATATTTGATGGATTCCTTCTCCCCTTGGTTCAAGGTGTAATATGTAGCTCTCAACCTTTGTGGATTGATCATGGCAGCCTTGGGGTCTCCTTGGAACCTTTCTTGGAGTAGATCCCATGTTGCCTTTTGACGTCTCATATGTAGACAAATGAGCACTAAAGATCTCTTCCAAAACAACATGGTTGATCAGTTCCATTGCCTTTTGATCTCTAGTTTCTAGTTCTTCTCTTTTGTCTTTGTTTCTCAGTAGGTTCAATACCTAATTCAAATAGTTCTGAGATGCCCTCTGTCACAACTTTCCATAAACTCTTAGATCTCAGGGTGGCCTTAGTCTTGATAGATGTACGGAAATCAGAGCTTTAATATTTCCTAGACCATTCTACCGCAAGTATACGGTTCGTGTAGTACTAGGGTCGAACTTTGGGGACTAATGCAGCCTATTCTAAGAATATAACTAAACTAAGACGAATGGAATAGATTGGTGGTGTGATATAAATCTCTAAAACTCTAAGATAAATGGTGACAGCGATGGAAAGATGCGGAAGACTTGACAATTAAGAACACTATGGGTTTCGCGATACCGGGAATTGCAAGGATGTAACAACAAGGGATCATAAACCTATCGAACTATCTTGACAATGGAGAATTCATGCTCTAAAATAAGGAATGATTCTGCCGAACCTAAACCTCCTAACCATAATTACGTGCAATCCTACCTTCCAGTAGCGATTAACTCGTGACTACGGTAGCGTTAAGCGTGCAATCCTAATTCATAAGTCGATTAACCGACCGGTAACATTCTCATTAATCAAACTTAATCTACAATCAACAGTTCCGGATTCATATTTTAACCTTCCAGCTAAACACGAATTCCTAAGTTACTGAGCGGGCAGCACTAGTATGAAACGTTTACGATGTTGATTGTAAAACCAAATATCAAGAAACGTTCGATAAATCTAAGCATTAACGCATAATTCACACATCCATTACAAATCCGACATCCCTAGCCCATAGATGGAAATCTACTCGCTCATGGGTTCTACTGTCAAACAAGGGAAAACAATCCTAGACATGATAAAAATTAGGAAATACGATTCCTTGATCTTCCCTATCTTGTTACAGACGTCCGGATTGATGTTCCTCTCCTTCTCCAACTTCTCCTAAGTTTTTCCTGATGAATTTCAAGCCTTTCCTTGCCCTAGCCGTTGCCCTCTGGTCTCTGGAACTCATTCTGCTTTCTCTTTTGCCCGTTCAAACACTTAAAACAGGTTGTTGCGAGAAAGGCGACCTGCGCGGGCACATGCTTCATTCACCCGGTCGTGCAGAAGGCAGCTCGAGCGTGTAGCACATCAAGCCCGAGCGTGCAATGTTACCCGACCGCGTGTTCTTCATGCTTGAATCGTGTTGCATCTTCGGGTCCTTGCGGTCTAACGTGTAGCCCGAGCGGGCTCCTTACACAACCCGATCGGGCTATGTTACCCGATCATGTTCTCTTTGTGCCCGGGTCGTGTGAGGTTTTCGGTAATTTTCCCCGTAACTTTTGCCCGAGCGGATAGCATCCGTGCCCGAGCGGGCTTAATTCATTTTGTGCCTTTGCTCCTTTCGCTCGATGCTCGGGTGTTCCATTTGCTTCTGTGGCCTGAATTTTGCTCCGAGTGATTTGTATCTTCCCATATGTGTGGTTGAATCCAAGAATTTGCATTTTAAAGTTCATTTAGGCCTTGTCGCCTTAAAACTTGAAAATCAACAAAAAAGGCGTATATAAAGAACATTCGTGTCAGATTTGTAACTCGTGCTATATAATCTATGCAAAAATGATGCAAATGTCTAGCCTAAAACTGATACACAATACGTGTTACCATTGATCACCCACAAATTGTCGTTTTTGCCTTAAAAAAACTTGAACTGGTGGAGTGTTCTGCATCGTGACCTTCTGCCCCTCTAATGTAGCTTACAAAATAGGTGTTTTATTGGATGTTACCTCTCTTCCTTTCATGCTTAAAATGGTGATTCAATGGTCCAGTTGATTGTGCTTCAGAATGGTTCTATGGTGCACCTCTTGGCCTTGGGAACTAGGAGGCTCTAGCACCACTATTGTATTTCAGTGGAATTCAGCGACATATAATTTGTTTAATTTAGTCCACATTCTTCTTTTTTTCCGTTATAGTGCAAAGAAAAATGTACAATAGGATCTCGATTAAGAATTGTAACCAGAATGAATTTGAATGGAAAGAAATGGAGTTGAGAAATGAGTAAGATGAACACATAAAAACCAGTGTTGTTTGCATTGCAATATTTCTCCATTTATTTTAGATAAGTTCCTATATGCCTAAGGCATTACAAAAATCGAAAGAACACAACTCTAGGACTACATTACAGAATCATGCTCTCTAATTACTAAGTATGGAAACATTTTGATGTGGCTAGACTCAAGTAATAAATTACCTAGACTAACGCTTCCGCAAGGATACGGATCGTGTAGCAACTAGGGTCGAACACAAGGAATTGATGCGACTTATAAGCTATTAAACTAATGAATAAGACGTGATGAATCTAATGATAGAAGGAATGCAAATGCAAATGCAAACTAAACCTAAGATGGGAATGACTCAGCGACAAATTACCATAGGTATCAAGAGTTGCACAACGATGTATCGAAGTTCTAACGAGATAATTGGTCTTAGATACTATCATGAGTTCAGGGAATTAAGGCACTCCTATAGGAACTGACTGGCGTAGACTTGCCCCCTAGCTAGCATGCATATACCAATGTATCCATTGCGCATCTTACATGGATAGACGCATTACGACCGCTATCCTAATCCCTAGATTTAACCGATTGACCTGGCGTAGATCCTAAACCGGCTAAACCCTAAATCATGGCTAAGTTCCGAAACCTAATGCCCTGGCGTTGGTTTATTAGACTCCTAACATCATTCATTCAAGTGGCGTACAGGTAATGAAAGCATTAAGAACAACCATAAGATCTGAAAACATGATAAAATACCGAATTCATTCATAACGAGTGGCGTACAAGTATGAAAGCATTAAGATCCACCATTCATTAAGCACAAGACTTCATTACATGTTGGCAATACTCTCTAACCTATGGCAATAGATCTACTTGAACATGAACTCAGGAAACGAAACACAAAAGAAATCTAAATTCGACATAGAAAGAAGAAAGAGAATGCTCCCTATTCATCGACCAATGTCTTCAATAGATACTCCATGCTTCGGATCCGTAGATCCGTCCTTCTCGATCCTTCCAAGTGTGTCTCTAATGGCACAGAATTGTTCTTGAGTCCCCCCTTTCAAATCTCCTTCGAATCCCCCTTTTATAGATCTGATTTGGTTGTTAGAAATCTTGGGAATTTGTTGAGAAATACAAGGGCCCGAGCGGGCACAGCATCTACCCGCTCGTGCAGGCCTTGTACCCGACCGTGTACACCGATTTTCACCCGAGCGGGCACTCATGCCCGAGCGTGTTCCTCTTCAGCCCGAGTCGTGCAAAGTTACGGCGCATTTTGATGACCATTGACCCGAGCGGGCACTCCATTGCCACCCGATCGGGCACACATGCCCGACCATGTTCCTTGAGCACCCGAGTCGTGTAAAGCTACGGGGTTGTCATGGCATCAATTACCCGAGCGGGCACCTTCTAATGCCCGAGCGTGCACAACCTAAAATGTAGTTTCCGCTCCTTTCGCTCGGTGTTTGCACGTTCTCTTCAATCCACGGTCTTGCACAAGCTGAACCTTGTCATTTTGGGGTTAAATTGCCAATTTCTCTCGTGTTTCTTGACATGTCTTCGTTTCCTACACAAAACACGAAATGTAGATGAAATCCTCGAATAGACTCGATAAATGAATGAAATCTAACAAATCTACCTAAAACTAGACCTAAGAATGACATAAAAACTACTACGGATTACGTGTTATCAAACTCCCCCAGACTTAACCTTTTGCTCATCCTCGAGCAAAACCTAGAGTCGAGTACTAGAAAAGCTAAACAACAATGGATACTAACACAAATACATCAAAGGATTAGCCATCATGCAAAACAATGCGTCACATGAACGCAAGCCTAAGCGTACCAAGTTCAGACTTCTATCAAACCGAAAGTCTCGACCCATCCAATCCTACCAATGACCTAAGTCTAATCCGTACTCCTAAACAACGTCCAAGCGATCTCCATACCAACTCTCCTAAGCTTGAGATATCATTAAGCTCAAATTCTCGTTCTTATTTTTCTCTTTTTTTTTTCTTTTTTTTTATAGATCCACGCTTTGTTCCTAGGACGTCGAAGTCGAAGAGGGTGGCTTTCTACTTAGACCCAGGCTGCCTATGGCACACTCATAAGGTCCCGCGACCTTAGAGGAGTGAAGAGATGCGTCACTGAAAACTTATTTTCTGATTTTTTTATTTTTTATGAAGAATACGCATAACTCTAACCCTTAGGACGTAGAATAGCGCCTCAACCCACCACTTAGACCCGAACCATCGATCTCGATGTACTCATGTCAATGAAAACCTAAAATAGTTAAGACTTATCCAAGGATAGAACATTGACAGCGGAGTATAAGCATGTGGAATCTAATGAACGATAAAAATCTATCAAACAAGCAACGAATAATCGGTATACACGGAGATATGATACTTGGTACTAAAACTTAGGAGGTGAATGTAACAATAAGTCATAGTTTCAAGCACAATTACTCAACTAATCGGAATCAAGAAATCTTCTAAGCAAACCTAGACTATAGTTCACGATTCGAAAAAGTCGCACAATAATGACTAAAGCTCGACAATTCATGCTAGATATCCATCCGTATATTCCTAAAAACAAAACTCAAAATCTAACCTTAATAATCCAATCCTAATCACATGACAATACTCGACGAGTACCCCCCCAGACTTGAATGAAACACCGTCCCGATGTTCAAAACCTAAGAGAATATCGCATACCAAACAACG
>CM071866.1:12394675-12406156 GCA_036759665.1 Gynandropsis gynandra
CTCCATTAACGTTATTGCCTTCATGATCAACAGCTTCCTCAAGTCGGGCTCTTTCTTCCTCAAGTCCGGCGCTTCTTGGTGTTAGATGGATGGTTGCGTTCCTTCTTGGTAGTTCAACGGTTCCTAACCCAAGTGTCTCCAAAATTTTCTTGAGGTTGTTAGCTCGGTCCAAAGGTGAACTAGCCAAGTCCTTTATACTTTCCCAACTTTTCTCATCATAGAACCCTTTGTCTTCCATGAACTTGACATCTTTGGATACTAAAACTCACCGTGTAGAGGGATCATAACACTTATACCCCTTTAGGGTAGTAGAATATCCAATGAACATAGCCTTCGTGCTTCTCGCCTCTAGTTTGTTTCTTTGTTCCTCGGGTACTAATACAAAACATACACAACCAAAAACTCGTAAGTGGTTAATAAGAGGTTTAGTTTTGTTTAATACCTCAAATGGGGAGAGATCTTGTAGGACTTTTGTAGGGGTTCGGTTTATAAGATAGCATGCGGTTGAAACCGCATCTCCCAAAACCTTTTTGGTACACTTGTATGGAACATCATAGACCTTGCCACCTCTATTAGATGTCTATTTTTCCTCTCGGCTACAACATTTTGTTGGGGAGTATATGGACAGCTTGTTTGGTGGATTATGCCATGCTTAGATAGATGTAATTTGAAGGTTGTGCTCATATATTCTCCACCATTATCCGATCTAAAAATTTTAATCTTGGCATTAAAATGGTTAGTAACATAGTTTTGAAAATTTATTAATGCTTCTAGCACCCTATCCTTAGATTGTAACAAAGTAATCCATGTATACTTTGATTTTTCATCTATAAATGTGACAAAATATTTATGGTTTTCTCTAGATAGGCATGGGGCTGTCCACACATCCGAATGCACATGATCAAAACAATTTTCATAGTTTGTGAGAGATTTAGAAAAAACAGTTCGACATTGTTTTCCTAGAATGCAAGCCTCACATTCATCCGATTTAAAAGAAACATTAGGCAACATTAAGCTTAAGGCACGAACATGTGGATGTCCTAATCTAGCATGCCAAATAACATCATCATAAGAGACTGAAAAAGTTTTGAAAATATTAGAAGCATTAGAAACATCCGAAAAAGAGTTGGTGTCTTCAAGCATGTATAAATCATCCTTGGTGACTCCTTTGCCAAATATTTTCCTTGTCTTAATATCCTGAAAAGAAATCTCATTAGGACTAAAACTCACATTACAATTTAAATCATTTGTGGTTCTTTTAACCGATAACAAATTTGATGTAAACTTAGGCAAGTATAATGCTTTTGTATCTTTTTCAAATAAATTAAGAATTCCTTCACCTTCTATTGGAACCTTGTAACCATTTGCTACTATGACACTACCTAAGGCCGGTTTAATATTTTTTAAGAGATTAGCATCACTAATCATATGATGAGAAGCTCCGAAATCAATTAATAACGGGTTTAGTATTTTTAGATGCAAGAAAACCTTTACCCTCTTTATTACCGGAATTCTCCTTCAAGGCTTTGATGAGTGCTTCAATGTCGGACTTCTTGACCATCTCAGCTTGAGCATTCATCATGTAGGCGGCCATAGTCTTGAATTCATCCCCATGATTTTGAGAGGAAGATGCACCGGTCGGGTCTCCTTGTGTTTTGTTGGAAAAGTGAGCTCTTTGGTTCTTGAAATTATTGTTCCTTGGTTGCTTGAGGTGGGGATGAAGGATCCAACATTCCTCTTTAGTGTGTCCTTCCTTTTTTCAATACACACATTTTTTGAATCCTTGTTTGCCGCCAAAGCCTCCAATGCCTCCTTGTTGAAAATGTTCTTTTTTTGCTAGTTGAATCATCTCGCCTTTGCCTCCAAATAAGCCAAGTGTCCCTTCTTCTTTTTGAATTTGAGCACACACATCCTCTAGGCTTGGTAGAGTGTCAGACCTAAGGATGTGTTTGATAACATCATTATAGGCGGGACTTAGGGTGAAGAGGAGACTAAAGACTTTATCTTGTTCTTTCCTCTCATTGAGAACTTTTGGATCAATGGAGCTCGGCCTTAAGATGTCTAGCTCCGCCCATAAGGACCTAAATCTCCCAAAATGTTTGTTGAAGGTCATCCCTTCTTGTGTGAGATTTTTGATTTCTCTTTTCACTTCATAAATCCGGCTTATATTGCAGATGTTGCCGAAAACCTTCTTGAGGATGTCCCATAATTCCTTTACACTTTCACAATAGGAATAGGCTTCAAGGATTGATGGCTCAAGGGAGTTTTGAAGGAAAGATAGGACGGCTTGATCTTCTTGTGTCCATTTTTCCGAGTCCATGGTGATAATTTCTTTTCCATCTTCACCGTGAGATGTTACCTTTGGAGCTTCATTTTCTTCAATATGCTTCCAAAGTCCTTTGCCTCCTAGGGCTGATTTGATTAATCTTGACCATAATAGGTAGTTTGGACCTTTGAGGATTATGGGAACAGCCATTTTTGTGCCTTCCATATCCATTTTGCTTGTAAAGAGATTTTAGTGATATGAAGAAGAAGAAGAGAGATCGAGAGTTTGAGCTTAGAAACACAAGAGAATGATGAGAGAATAAATTAAAACTGCTCTGATACCATGTTAGAATTTGAGTGTTTAAGAAGAGAATAAGATGTTTGTAGAACTAAGAGAATAGAAAGAAGAATTAGGAATAAACTTTAATTCATTCCATGAGTTTAAGCATTACATAAGTGGTTCTATATATAGAGACCATGAGTTGAATTTAAACTACAATTAGAAGTACAACATAATTAATGAATTTGTCCTCATCTTTCACGGCTAAAGAGGAAAAAGGGATAGCTCCTTGTTGCTTGGTTTCTTGAGTTGCACATGTGATTCTAATTACTCAAAAATAGCAACATCCCTTTCCTTCCTTTCAACGACCACCTTTGACTACCAAATATAGTTGTGTGTGTTTTATTTAATCCTTAGGAGATTATTAAGAACTAATCTATCCATATATGATTAATCTCATATATGTAGAATTAATTCTTAACAATTATGATTACTTGACCTAAGAATTTGCTCTAGATAAATTTGGTGGTCGAGCAATCTGATTGTTCGACTCAAACGTTTCATCATGACTTGGTAGTTGCCGAGTAGTGTGACTATTCGATCCAGGCATCATATATAGAACAACGTACTTGACTCGAGCACTGTATCTATTCGACTGAGCACTCGACCATATGAATATATCGAGCTTCATAATTATCGTGTCCTAAACGATCAAAACAATTTTGGCTAATGGATTTTCCATCAATGTAGACACATAAGATAATTATTTTTTTATAAGCAACATGATTACTAGGAGAAAAATAGTTTGAAAATTAATAAGTGTAGGTCTATTGAATAAGACACATACAGAGAGCAATTTAATTTTATTAACATTTGGACTATTCGAGGGATACAAATAAATTGTTTCCTAAGCATGAGTGATGGGTGAATTAAACTATATCGATAAGAACGACCTCATAACTAAGGGATCATATGATGTAGAGGTAATAAATAAGCATATCAACCCACTCAATATGTTCGAAGCAATTTGAAAACTAATGGAGTCATTTGATAATACGTAGTGTAGGTTAGTTTTAGGCTACGCATTTAGATCATTTCTGCATAATTTGCATATCACGAGTTATAAAACCGATACGAATTACTCTTCTATCCAGTCTTTTTGTTGCATTTTAGGTCTTAAGACGAAAAGCTTAATCGAGCTTAATGGTGTTGATTTCTAGAGTCAACTGCACATACTTGGAGCTAGAATCCACTCGGAGCAAATTCAGGCCAAAGAACAGCATGGAATACCCGAGCATCGAGCGAAAGGAGCTGAAAAACATGAAATTAATTCAGCCCGCTCATGCTCGTAGAAGGCCCCACTCCAGTTGTACCCCTCAGAAGATTCATCCCGCCTCGGGGTGCCTCTTACTCCGACCGTGTTGCATGCGGAGCCACGAACCCGTGCGTGTTGTCATATTAGCTCGTGCTGGCTATAACCTTAGAGAATTCTGCCTGCCTCGGTTAAGTCATCAAACCATCTCGAGTTGCCTTAGAGACGAAGAGCATGCGTGCTACTTAGCCCGCATGGATCGGGTGTCGTAACAAAAACTCTAGATGAAGTCAAATGAAGGAAAACATTGAAAAAAAATTCCTCAATTAATTAAGGAAGCTCCACAGAACCCTAGAGGATGAAAATACATAGAGGAAGCTCAGGAGAAGGTGGAGAGCAAGGAGACAACATCGCAACACCGGTGATGAGATATGGAAGTCCGAGGCGTCCTATTCCTTACTCTTTGTCATGTCTAGTGTTGTTTTCTCTTGTTTTGTATCGGAACCTATGATTGAGTAAGTTTGTAGCTATGGTTAGGGACATCGGTTTTGTAAGGGATGCTTGTGGTTATGCGTTAATGCTTAGATCTTTTAAAGTTTTCTTGTATTTCGGTTCTATAATCAATGTGATAAATGTTCTATACTTGTGTTGTTCGCTCACAATTATAGAACTTCATGTTTAACTGGGAGGTTAGATTATGAATCCAAGACCAATGATTGTTGATTGAGTTCGATTGATGAGAATCGGACCGGTCGGTTAATGGACTCAAGAATTAGGATTGCATGTTTAATGCTATTGTCATTACGTGTTAATCACTACTGGGAGGTAGGATTGCATGTTATTGTGGTTAGGGGGTTTAGGTGTCGAGATAATTATTTCCTACTTATGAGCATGAATTTCCCGTTATCACGATAATTTGATCAGTTTATGATCTTTTGTTGGCTGCATCCTTGCAATTCCGGTAACCCGAAGTCCGTAGTGTTCTTAACTAGCAAGTCTTTCGTGTGTCTTTATTGCTTCATAATTCGTTTAGCATTCTCATAGTTTTCCTATATGATCATCACTTTCATCTGTCTTAGTTTAGTTATATTCTTAACTTAGGTTGCATTAGTCCCTAGAGTATGATCCTGGTACTATACCGATCCGTATTTCTGTGGTTGGTGAGTATTAGACATTTATTTGCTTGATAATTCATATATCATGTTTTGGCACTATTGTCGGGGACTAATTACGACCTAGATTAGGAGTTTTCTACATTAAGATTTCGTCCTTTCCAGAGTCTTAGTTATTTTTATGCATTTTTTTCTTTTTATCGAGTCTTCCTTACCTACATCGGATTTATACCTTGTCTTTTGTTGCTCGTTTATTCTTGTGCATGTACAATTGTATGAGAAGCTCCATACAAAAGCTACTCATACGTGACCCCAAGATTGAAAGAACACACGAGATTTGCACAAAAATAGGAGATTTGGACCTACAGATTATGAAGCTGAAAGAGACAGAGAGAACATATAAGAAGCACACGGTCCCGAGGGGGTAGGAACTGAGAGCGCATGCTCTAGCACAAGCAGTAGAGAAATCAACGCTATTGAGCCCGAAATGGATGCTGCCAAAGAAACCTACGGAGCTTACACAGCTCCAAAGCACACCCAGATGCTATCGTGCATAGCCTGTCCAATGGCAAACTAAGTTGAGCTACAATCGACTTTCGTCTAGATGTTGAGCAATTATTCTTTAGAGGAATGGAGAATGAGGACCCGGATGCACACCTTACCGACTTTAATATGCTCTGTGGCTTTACCAAAATCATCATGATAATCACACACGAAGACCTATACCTGTCTGCATTCCCATTCTCACTCAATTATGCAACACAAAGTTGGTTGTTCAACCTGCCCACTGCTTCCATCACCTCATGGAACGAGCTAAATCAACAGTTCATGTAGAAGTTCTTCCTGGATTATAGGACATTGCTAGCCAAAAGCCAAATAAACTCATTTCTTCAAGAATGAACCGAGAGTCTACATTATGCGTGGGAGCAATTCAAGAGATATCAGTGCATTTTTACACATCATGGGATGTATAAGAAGTAACTCATCACTAGCTTCATGCAAGTTCTCAAAGAGAACACACGCTTCATGATTGTAGCAGTGGGTGGTGGCTCCCTCATCAACCTCACTTTTCGACAATTCGAGACCCTGATCGAGAACTTAAAAAGGGAGAGAGGCAAAAATGTTGGAGATTACAATCGTGATCTCCCATCCAAAGCTTATGTAAAGGAGGTATGTATTGCTAACCCTGATTTGACTGACTTAAAGCAACAAGTTGCTGAGATCTACAAGATGATGGTGGGTCAGCACGTAGAGCAATAAGACGCATCTATAGGTAAAAGAATAGAGGAAGTCAACTACGTCAACAATCGATCTTACCAAAACAACTAAATCAAGAGCCATCCCAACCTCTCTTATGGCAGGGTTTCCAGCAGAGGGAGAGTGCCCAGAACCAAGGCTATCAACAATGCACACAACCCTCATGTGACTCTGACATTCTTTCTATGTTGCAATTGTTAGGGACAGAAGAATCACAATTACATGCTTGGATGAATCAAGACTGAGCAAGATGATGTGACGAAGCAGATGGAGAGCTTGCAAACACACCTGAAACACCTGGAAACACAAGTGCACAACTGGCCCAAGGGTCTAGCTGACAACCTGGACGGCACCCCGGGAAGCCTGAGACAAATCCCCAGGAGCAGATTAACACCATCCATGTGAGGAATGGCAAGACAGTGGAGTAACCCATACCTTCCATAGCCATGAGAGGAGTGACTTCGAGTAATACAAATGAAGAACTCATTAATCAAGGCGTGGAAGAGGCGGAGACCGACAAGGAAGAGGAGAAGGAGATGGCTTACGTGAAACCGGACCCGAGGCCACCATCCCTACCCTTCCCGCAATGCCAAAGGAAGTAGAAAGACGATGCTCAATTTGAAAATTTCGTGGAACTCCTAAGGAAGCTGCAAATTACCATCCCATTCTATGATGCGCTCACGAAGATGCCCTCTTATGCCAAATTCCTCAAGAACATAATAATGAGGAAGAGGACTGTAGAAAATGAGGTAGTGATTGTCACTAACTCTCTCATTCAACTGCCCACCATGGCTAAGAGGATGCTCGATCCAGGTAATTTTGTCATCCCTTACAAGATTTATTATTATAAGATTGAGCATGCATTAATCGACATCAGAGCGAGTGTGAGCTTGCTACCACTTTCATTTGTTGAGAAACTCAACCGAGTAGGAGATCTATAGCCCACACGCATGCTGATTACCTTGGCCGATCAGTCTATACAAAGTCCCGAAGGCATATTGATGAATATCGCAGTACAAGTTGGTAGATTTTGGTTCCCAGCGGACTTCGTAGCAAAGAGATGGAGATGAACCAAAAGATTCCTATAATTTTGGGAAGACCATTCCTCAACACGACGGATATGTTTATATATTACGCTAAAGGTAGACTCATCATGAAGCTCGGAGACGAGTCCATTGAGTTCAAGCTCGACGATACGCTCAAGAAGGCGTACATGACTGAACCCGTGATGTACATTGACACGGTGGATAAACTAGTTAAGGAAGTTCAACATGAGCATCGAGACATCCACCTCGTGGAGATAGTACTGTCAGCATGCACCGAGATCCTATTTCTATCACCCAAGACTTTGAGGAATACATACAACTCTTAAATGTTCCCAAAATATTATAACAAAGTCCCCTTTAATAATATTATATAATTTCATAATTTATAATCAAATACATTTTTACAATTAATAAAAAAGACTATTAAATAAAATTTTTAGATAATTATAAGTAATTTATGATTTGTGAATTCGTCTTTTGTATTTCGCGAGTTACCTTATCTACACCATGGGAAAAAAGTGTATAAAAGCCTCAATGGACGCTACACGAATCCATATGGTGTTCCCTATTAAATGGTAGGTGAATAATTTGGATTTATTGTTGAGTGGGGAGACTCGAACACCATAAGTTTTCTAACCGAAAAGAGAAGGAGGTGGACAATTTTATACTATTTTGTTTGGACAATAAATGCAATCATAATTTATTTTTAGAGAATAAATGTTATATATCCCAAAAATATCCTTCATTATTTTAATGAAAAATAAATACATTACAATTTTAGAAATTTAAGAAAATATGATAACTAAATATTTGTCTAAAAAGAGAAAAACAAAAAATATATATTTGAATCTATAGATTTTCGTAAGTTTTATGATTTGAAGAATAAATATATTTAATTCCTAATTATATATAAATCATTTTTAAATTCTATTCCATTTATATATAAAATATAAATTTTAATCTCTCACATGAAGGATTTAGTTTTCTATTTTATTAAAAAAATTAAATTTATTTGTAACTTCAATTCTGAATATAGAGAAAATTTTGTTTTTAAAAAAGTATTTGTGAATATACAAATTTATCTATTCTTTAAAAAATATTAACTATTATAAATAATATATTATTTTTTATTAAGTATAATAAATTTATAAAGTTTAAAAATATTTAAAATAATTTATGTAAAATAATATAATTAGAGGTTTGTTGATAGACTGCCACATCATTGTCGACATGGCAGCACCAAAATTTAGTAAAAATTCGACTTTTAATAAATTAAATTTGGTTTGTTTCTAATCATGAATTTATTATAAAGGGAGATTATATAACATATTTATGGTTGATGAAATACATACATATTTTGATAAGATTGATTTTTTTATAATGTGAATATAAATTTCTTGATGCTTCACTTATTGCCATTAAAATTAATAATAAATATTGGATGTTTATTCATCATTGTTATCAAAGAGTTTGTCTTTATACACGATAAATATTAAAAATATATTATTATTATTATAAATGAATTGTACACAATGAATATGTGTTTTGACCAATAAATTTACATTCATGTATTGCGTTAATGTCAATGGTAAAAACATTCTTATCTCCTTATTCATGTCCTTTGATCTTCCTATGTAAACCTATAAATAGAGGCATTTCCTTTTTATTTTACAGACAACAATTCACTCTTGAATAAGAATTACTCTCTCTTTCATCTCTTCTCTTTACTCCATTGTCTACTTGTCTTGTTCATCCTTTACTTTTACAACACGTTATCAGCACAACGCTCTAACCGAAGAATCAAGGTAATTTTTTTCTCTTATCATGTCAATCATATATAAGTGTATATAGTATATATATTTATTTATAATATTAAGATCTATATAATCTATGCTCTACTACACTCGCCATTTATATTGATCTTGTGTATTAGAAACGTTATAGCTTGATCTAATTGTATCTAATTATTAGTTTTTATTTTTATATAGTTTACGATGTCAAACCTTATCAAACTCGAGTTTGAGGCTCTTGACTTATCCGGCAAAAACTATTTGTCGTGGGTGCTGGATGCGAAAATTCACTTGGATGCTAAGAATCTCAAAGAGACAATTGACGTTCCAAACAGTTCATCGAATCAAGATAAGGCGAAATGCATGATTTTTCTTCGCCATCATCTTCATGATGGACTGAAAAGAGAGTACCTCACAATCAAAGATCCTGCACATCTTTGGAGATGTTTAAAAGAAAGGTACGATCATAAAAAAATGTGATTTTTCGAAAAGCACACTATGAAATGGATGAATTTTCGCTTCCAAGACTTTAAAACAGTTAGTGAATATAACATAGCAAATTTTCACATTAACACGCAAATGAAATCATGCGGTGAAACTGTTACCGATAATGATATGATGGAGAAAACGTTATCTACGTTTCATGCATCTAATGTGCTCTTGCAGCAGTAATATCGTGAGAAAGGATTTACTAAATATGGAGATCTAATCTCTTGTCTTTTTGTTGCTGAGCAAAAAATGAGCTACTAATGAAAAATCACGAGTCTCGTCCCACTGGATCGGCTCCATTCCCTGAAGCGAATATGATGACAATCAACAATTATCTCGGTCGCGGTCACGGTCGAGGTCGCGGATGCGAACATGGATGTGGACATGGACGAGGAAAAGTAAGAGGTTTTTCTCATGGTGGCCGAAGCAACCACAATGATGGTGGTATGAACAAGAAAATGAAAGAAAGTATGTGCCACCGATGTGGGATGCATTGACATTGGTCACATGTTTATCGTTTTCCCAAGCATCTTATTGATCTTTATCAGGAATCGTTGAAGTTAACTTTATTGTTCAGGACTCCAACAATTTTACGGAAGACCTTGATGACCTAATGCACCTCGATGTTGTCGATTTTCTTATCCATCCAGAAGATGGAAGTGAGAAGAAGTGATCAAGAGACAAGAAATCTATGTTTTTCGTTTTCATCTAGCAATAATGAATAATGATGAATGATGTCTTTTTGTATATGAACTATGTTTTTCTTTAATTTTTAGTTTGAATTATGTTTTTATATTTAGTTTTATTAAAAGTTATAAATTATGTCATTTTTCTCTTATGAACCCATGCTATTGCAAGTCCTTACTATTTTTATATTTATTATTTTTTGACAAAGGAAACTTATGTATTAATACAAGATCCAAGATGAGGATATATCTCTTGCAGACAGCGCTACAACACATGGTGATATTTGTGGCTCGATTCACCCACCGTGTGGCCTATTTAGATATTTCATGGTAACAATTGATACATCAACTAGATGGTCACATGTGTGCTTATTATCATCTCGTAGTTTAACTTTTGTGAGATTGCTTGCACAAATAATACGATTACGATACATTTTCCTGATTATCCAATAAAAACAATTCGCTTGGATAATGCTGGTGAATTTATATCACAATCTTTTGTGACTTATTGTATGTCCATTGGGATAAAGGTAGAACATCTTGTACCATATGTTCATACTCATAATGGTCTTGCAGAATCTTTTATAAAATGAATCCAATGGATTGCAAGACCATTGCTTATGAAATCTAATCTTCCCGTTTGGGCATGGGGACATGCAGTTTCACATTCATCGTAACTAATACGCATCCGACCAACTAGTTATAATGAATATTCCCGCTTACAATTGGTTCATGACTACGATCCAAATATTTTCCATTTGCGTATTTTTGGATGTGCAGTATGTGTCCCAATTCATCCACCACAACAAACAAAAATGGGACCTCAAAGGAGGATGTGAATCTATGTTGGGTATGAATCTCCTTCGATAATTAAATATATTGAACCAACGATAGGAGACATATTTATTGCAAGATTTGCAGATTGTCGTTTTGATGAATCATTCTTCTCAACATTAGGGGGAGAAAATAAACAATTGGAAAAGGAAATATCATGGAATGTATTATCATTAAAAGGTTTATATCCTCGAACAAAACAAAGTGAACTAGAAGTTCAAAAGATAATACATTTACAAGGTATAGCAAATCAATTGCCAGACACATTTGCTAACCATGATAGAGTTACAAAATCTCATATTCCAGTTGTAAATGCTCCGATAAGAATTGAAATCCCAGAAGGAAACAAAAATTGCGCTAGTGAGTCTAAGACACGCTTGAAACGTGGTAGACCACTTGGTTCCAAAGAT
>CM071866.1:12434940-12445285 GCA_036759665.1 Gynandropsis gynandra
TTATACTAAAATATTGTATTTAAATTCACCTTTGGGCAGA
Source organism: Gynandropsis gynandra (assembly GCA_036759665.1). Lineage (NCBI taxonomy): Eukaryota > Viridiplantae > Streptophyta > Magnoliopsida > Brassicales > Cleomaceae > Gynandropsis > Gynandropsis gynandra. Next base: position 12,434,981 of record CM071866.1, read on the forward strand.
ATCTAAACACAATCATCAAACAACTTATATAAGATTAATCACAATGTTACCTTAACATATAAGCAATCTTCGGATGTACATCATATGTTAATTAAACAAAGTTCATAATCTACTTCAATTGTTATTAAACATGAGTAAGATCTACCTTTGGGTAACCGTATAACTACATGTTAATAACTATAAATGTTTATCATCATTCTTAAATGTCATTATGAAGTTAAACATTTATATAAATAATTTAAATCATTAATGAACTCGAGTCGGCCACTTTGGTGACTAACGCGGTCACTAAATATTAATGAATTAAATTATGTGACCTTTGAAAAAGACATACTTAGAATTCCATATGTCATATATTTAGGACCATTTCATCTATATAATGAAATATAATTTGGTCCACTAGTTGTGCCTAGACCCATAGTACGAATAATCCGAAATCGAATCTCCCCGGAACCAATATTTTTGCTATTATTTTATTTTCGTATTAATACTATATTTTATACGACATAACATTATCTTGAATTAGCGACGTGGCCTAATGGTTATCACATATTACATGGGTTGGTGGTTCGATATCCACTCTCTTAATTTTTTATTATTACTAGATGATACCCGCGCTACGCGCGGATTTGTGATCATTAAAATATGTTTATCTTATGTATTGTATATAATTTATTAAATTGAATATTGTCATTAGATTTGATATGCATACGGATAATATAAAGACACAAAATAAAAGTTTCAATGCATAAATTTGATCAATAGATTTATAAGTTGTAATGTAAACTAATAGTGCAATTTGTTTATAATGTATTTAAAATTGTAGAATATAAATTACCGGAAAAAGCGATTGCACGATTTGAGCCGTAGTGTTTTAATGATTATTTTTTTATCCATACCTAAATAAATAGTGAGGATTAAATTTAATTAATAACTGGATGTAAGAACAATTATTAAGATATGGACAAGATTTAGAAATTTGGAAAACTTACCTATGTTTGAATTTCTTGATTGAGTTTAGCTGTGGATCTATGTAGATGTGGGTGGAGCAGGACGTACGAAGTATAACAAACCTATTTGATATATTTAGAAGAATAAGTACGAATAACACTGAAAAATATATAACATAATATATGTTATCTAGTGGTTTTAATATTGTTGCTCATAATGGAAGTAATGTCTGATACGATCATGACGGTTTCTTTGACGATCATTTGAGCAACAATTGAACGAAAATGCATATCAAATTCGTCCAACATGATTATTTTTACGAAATATTTTCTATATTTGAATTGTTGAAGTGAGGTCGGTAAATTGTTTTATAGAAGAAATAACAAAACACATTAGTGGGGTAATAATATAGAACTTACCTATTAAATAACACTCGGATTTCTATTTTTTGATATGAGGTTGGCAGACGCAAATTTGATCCTTGCATAGCAATGAGGAGTCAACAACATCTGCAAGTTTCAACATTCTAGTATATGAGTTTAGTATTAAAGAAGTAGTATATTTGATTTATTGTAAACGTATGTAACTGATACAACTTCTTTGTGACCAACCAATCCAATCAATTGTCGGTATGAACGCATCCTGAATTTGTATTTCGGAATTATATGAATTGCGTAAGTCACTTTCTCAACAACCGTATTCTCTTTAAAAGATATGTGCATACTATTATCGGTTAACTTGTAGTTACCAACATTTGGTAGTATTATCAATTTTTTTAGGATAAATATATCTCCTTCCTTTATATATTAATTGTATTTAACATCGTCAAAAGATATATGTCCTTCAAAAGTAGTTCTGTGCAATATATCATATACATGATGATGAAAGATACTGATACAATGTGGAATACGCAAATACATTAATATAACTTATTGTTTCACTGAGGAATAAAAAAACCAAGACCAAGCAAACAATTTTCAATAAATGTGTGTCGTCATGATAGTTTTCAACCGTATAATTCCAAATGATTTAGTATTTCATGTCATTTTGGTTTAGTCGTCATTTTTATAAAAGGGTCAAGATTATCATACTATTTGCATGGAGTCATCCATCATAATAGTTTCAACCACATTTCTTGATTATCCCGTAAAAGAATGAGGTAATATGATTCTTATGCCTATAAATTTATTATTTCTATCACCTTTACCAATCGCATCAAATGCATTATTATATATATCTAAATGAAGTTTTTCCAATTGTTTCAAATACACTCCTTTTACTTTTGTGATTGTATTTTCATAGGGTATCTCCTCATGAAAGTCGGTTTGACTATACGGAAACAGAGGATATTAAATCATAAATTGGAAAAAAGTAAAAAAAAAATCAAATTTTTCTAAATTTTTAAAATTTTAAGTTGAATTTTCAAATTTTTATTAAATTCACATGTGGATAAATTTATTTACTTTGTCTATCAATTTTGTGATTTTAAATTATTTAAATTGATTGTTTTATAATAAAGAAAAAATAATATTTTTCAGAAATAATAAACGATTTTGAACCTAATTGTATTAATTAATTCTAAACAAATTTAATACTAATTAATTTCAAACCAAAGGGCATATATATTTTTGTTTTGAGTGAAAACATTTTAGATTAAATTTAGAAATATATATATATATATATATATACATTTATTGAATAGTAAAAATAAGAAATTTTTTTAATATATATTATTTTAATATACTTTTTTTATTTGTCGAGTCTTTCATTAATATCCACTGCAACCTTATTATCAGCCTTTCATTGTGTCGTTGGCATTTTCTTTATTTGTGTTGTTGAAACCATATAGGATGTTTGAATTTTGCATTTTTTATTGTAAAAATTATGATTTAGATAAAAAGTATACTATTTGATAAATTTCTAGATATAAATTTTAAAATTATTGTCGTTTAATACAACTACGAGACTATTGAATTGAATAGTACATTTAAAAATCGTACCCTTTCTAAAACAAAGGCGGCTCTATCTAAAGCAAAGATTGTTCCTATTCATCGTATGTTTCGTCGAACATGGTGGACGTTACATCATGTCGTTTATCTTCTACGGATTTTCTTGTTGTTTTCTTAGTCATCGATTCGTCTTGACTTTGGTCTTCCCCTGTTTCTCATATTCGTTTCCTCTTCACCCGCAGAGATCCGTTGCCTCTTCCACCGGCAACCATTATGATTTCACTTAATATAACTAATGAATCTAGTGAAATAAATACCTGGCATGGAGGACCTCCATTTATGAAATCCATTTGGCTCGACAATGGCAATGCATGTTTCTGTTCATAGGCTAGGGAAGCTGCGAGTTCAGCAGACTCAGAACTCAAAAGTGGAGATGCATTCATCTTAATCTACACATTTATCCTTTATAGTCCTGCAGAAAATACCAAAAGATGTTAACAAAAAACTGTTGATTCAAGGTATGTTTGAAGGTAAGTTTGAATCATATTGCAGTTGACTCGGAAGTTGACATCAATACTAGCACAAGACTTCATCGGAAGAAGCTAAAAAGAAATCAAGCTTTAGATGGAGTTATACAATGCCCAATCGTGAAGCATACTGCGAGGAAGTTGAACAGCGTCATGCACATCATAGTCAACAAAGACTATTGACCATATGAAATGATATCATTGTCTTGAATGAAGCAAACAACAAAAAATATAGTCATGGCGTACCTTATCATAGCTTATGCAGCTCCGTCATCGCTGAAGGTGATAGTATTATCATTTAGTGATGTACAAAGTCAAGCTGTTCGGTGAGCTCTTCACCGTTCATTCCCAAAGTCAAGCTATTATCAATGTCACAATTCCCGAATATTTCAGAAATTAGGTTTTATGATGTTGAAACAGAACTTTAACAACTAAGTCAATACAAAGAACATTATTCCATGGAAATTACATTCTCTGAGGATAAGTATACGGGGAATTTTGATTCGAGGTCCCAAAACCAAACGAATTCAAAACTGGGGAAGCCTCGCGATTCTGAGCCAAACGACGCTGAATATGTGGTCGTAGGGTTTCCTCCTTGAACATTAACATAGAGAACAGTTTAGGAGGCTTGAAACAAAATAATTCATAACCATAATCCAAATACTGCTCTTTTATCATTCAAGCCATGTGGGCACTAAAATCTAATCCGAGAGTTAACAATAAACAAAGGCAAAAGTTGAAACCTGTCATTAACGACAATGTCAACAACTTTAAGCAATGAAATGAAACAAACATGCACCGGAGGTCATCCAAGACAATTTTCACTCCTCATATATCAAACCCACAAATATGTGAGATTTAACAGATGGTATAAACCCCAGCACTTAAGAGGAAGCAAAAAACAGACATGCATCAGAGGTCATCCAAGATGAATTAAAAAAAATAAAGTTTGGGAGATAACCTTAGAGGAAGCAAAAAAACATTCAGCTGATGAGAAAAATGTATGGTATATACCTCGGAAGAAGCGGTTTCTGCGTGAGGATCCTACTGACAGCACCGATAACTGGTATCAAAGAATTAGCGAACAGAATCAGCAAAAACTGGTAGTTGTGATGTGGAAAGAAAAGATACACATCAATTTCTATTTCCAATATCAAGGCTTGCAACCAAAAGGCACAAAAAGCCTAATCCAAATAATTGTTTGGGAGACAACTTTAGAGGAAGTAAAAAACATAAAAATACCTGAAATTCACCAATTCCAGGGTAACTCCAACATATTTTGCCTGAGAAAGATCGATACTTCAGCTCGCGAGAAGCTCAAAGACCAATTGCAACAGTAGATATTAGTCCATCTGCAAAGATCTAAATCAGAGCTTTGAAGTTAATTCGAGATCAAAACTCCATAGCAATTCAAAGTTACAAATCCTACACTATCAAATGAAAATTACCTTCTCATGAGCATCAACACCCCAAAACCCTAATCTGACTGTTGTACAAAGTCAAGCTATTATCATTTAGTGATGTACAAAGTCAAGCTATTCGGTGAGCTCTTCCTCGTGCATTCCCAAAGTCTAGCCATTATCAAAGTCACAATTCTTGTATATTTTAGAAATTGAGTTTTCTGATGTTGAAACAGAATTTTAACAACTAATCAATACTAAGAACAACATTAAATGGAAATTACCTTCTCTGAGCATAAGTATACGGGGAATTTGATTTAAGGCCCTAAAACAAAACGAATTCAAAATCGGAGCAGCCTAGCGATTCTGAGCCAAACGACGCTGAATATGTGGATGTATTGTTCCTTCCTAGAACATTAACATAAAGAAGGGTTTAGGAGGCTCGAAACAAAATAATTCATAACAACAATCCAAATACTGCTCTTTTCTCATTCAAGCCATGTGGACACTGAAATCTAATTTGAGAGTTAACGACAAACAAAAGCAAAAGTCGGAACCTGTCATTAACGACAATGTCAAAAAATTTAAGCAATGAGATGAAACAGACATGCACCGGAGGTCATCCAAGACATTTTTCACTCCTCATATATCAAACCCACAAATATGTCAAAGATGTAACAGATGGTATAAACCCCATCACTTTTTCTTAACTATGATACCACACCGAATCAAACAGCAAATGGTCACAATGTATGCAGAGATCTAAAGTGATCCCTCCTACGATTTTGAGAGCCTAGGATTGTTTTGTACAGTCTCAATCAATCAAGACATTTTTCACTCCTCATATATCAAACCCCCAAACATGTCAGATATTTAACATAAGGTATAAACCCTAGCACTTCTTCTTAACTACGATACCACATCGAATCGAACAGCAAATGGTCACAGTGTATGCAGAGATCTAAAATGATCCCAACTATAATTTTGAGAGCCTAGGGTTGTTCTGTATAGTCTTAATCAATCGAGAAGTGCATTAACTTAGGGAAAAAAATACATCTCATGAGATAGGAAGACTTACAGTTGAAGTTCACTAAGCTTGGAAAGCAGAAACTTGGTAGCAGTCTCAATGCTCTTCTTGAATACCTCTTGTTGTTCTGCATCCATCTTGGGTGTCACATTCTTAATCTATTTGTTAATGTAAACAACAAACTGCTTCTTATCGGAAGGTGGTTGTTGGAGTTTAATTCAACAAAACCAAGATGAATAAAAAACAATAAAGGATGTCGAAAAAGCAGAATTCGGATGGCTAATTGAATGTAAACAGCCAAAATCCAGTATCAAGTCTATTTCCAATAAATGGTAGCTGTGATGCGTAAAGAAAAGATACATATCAACTTATATTTCCAATATCAAGTCTTGCAATCGAAGAGCACAAACAGTAAAACCCCAAATAATTGTTTGGGAGATAACCTTAGAGGAAGCAAAAAACATTCAGTTGGTGAGAAAAATGTATGGTGTATACCTCGGAAGAGGCGGTTTCTGCTTGAGGATCCCACTGACAGCAACGATAACTGGTATCAAAGAATTAGAGAATAGAATCAGCAATAACTGGCAGCTGTGATGCGGAAAGAAAAGATACACATCAACTTCTATTTACAATATCAAGGCTTGTAACCAAAGGGCACAAACAGACTAATCCAAATAATTGTTCGAGAGACAACTTTAGAGGAAGTAAAAAAACATACAAATACCTGAAATTCACCGATTCCAGGGTAACTCCAACACATTTGCCCGAGAAAGATCGATACTTCAGCTCGCGAGAAGCTCAAAGACCAATTGCAATAGCAGATATTAGTCCATCTTTAAAGATCTAAATCAGAGCTTTGAAGTTAATTCGAGATCAAAAAAACTGCATAGCAATTCAAAGTTACAAACCCTACACTATCAAATGAAAATTACCTTCTCATGAGCATCAATGCCCCAAAACCCTAATCTGACGATCATACACAGTCAAGCTATTATCATTTAGTCATGTACAAAGTCAAGCTGTTCGGTGAGCTCTTCGCCGTCCATTCCCAAAGTCTAGCTATTATCAAAGTGACAATTCTGGTACATTTCAGAAATTGGATTTTCTGATGTTCAAACAGAATTTTAACAACTAATCAATACTAAGAACAACATCAAATAGAAATTACCTTCTCTGAGCATAAGTATACGGGGAATTTTGATTCGAGGTCCCAAAACCAAACGAATTCAAAATTATGAGAACTTTAAGTTCCTTGTAATCTCTCGAGTTCTAAATTTAGACAGATAAATTGTATAATAGTGCTGTTGACGAAATTTTGATTATCCCGTGATCCGCTATCGAAATCTTTGAAAGGAGCCAATTAGGCATACCTTTCACTATTGATATGATGATAGAACATAAATCTAAAGCCTGAAATTTGATCATATTTAGTACCTGTGCAGGGGCTCCCTTGATAGCACGATACCATTTACCAGCAGAATCAATATATGTTATTGCAGCACGTTTGTCGACAGGATTGAATGGAAAGAAATGAACTTCTTTGATGTTAAAACGTGCCTAAAGATAATGGCCGTCTTTTCAGAATGCTAATGACCTCCAAGGAAAATGAAAAACTACAATAAATTTCAAGAAATACCACGTTCAACCTCCCTGGGATCCGCAAGCATGCTAACAAATGATGCATCAACAGCATCCTGATTTTCTAGCCAAGAGGCCCGGCCTGCAAGTAACAAAACCATGTCCTTGTCCATGTAAGTGTCAAAAAACCTGCATTATATGGATGAGGACGCCACGATCAACTACAAGAAGTTAAAAAAACACAACAGATACAAAGGATTACTGAATTTATTTCGTAGACGTTCTAAAGAAACAGGAAAACAATGAGTTAATCAATGTTGAATATGTCGTATCAAGTAATAAGCACTCCATAAGACTTTTTTAATTGGCATATTTTGGTAGCTACAGAGTTGCGATGTGATATTCCAATCGAAATGAGAAGACAGTATCACTTCCTCGATTGGAGGACTTCTCTCTAAACAGGAGTACCCACAACAACAAAGGTAAAAGGCAGAATCTTTAGCAATGATAAAGAGCAATATGATCTAAATCAAAGAAATAAAACAAACAAAATACCAATAGACAGACGCTTCCAGAACTGAGTAGTGGATTCGAGCTGCAAAGAAGGTCATCTGACGAAACCCCAGCAACCTTAGTCGGCAAGCTTTCCAACTGCAAGTATTCAAACTCAGAATCGGAAAATAATAAAACTTAACACGTCAAGGTTTTAGGAGAAGTCCTAAACCGAAATCTAAATCCCTAATCAGAGTTGTGATATCTGGAGTTGTACTTATCTAAAGCCTCAATCCCCAAACAGAGAAACTTCTGAAGGAATATCTGGTGTCGGCTCCGTATCCCGTTTCACGACTGGTCCGGGCGGTGGCGGTGACGGACTCTCCATCTTCATACCTGTTTACAGAAAATCACTTTAAATGAAATTTCATAAAACAAACAACAAAGATCCTAAGCGATTTGAGGCCTACCCATCAAGAATCAGAATCCATGTGGTTGCAGTGATTTTCTCCTTGATCATCAGTAGCAGAGAAGAGCTTAAAACTGTCTGCGGAATCTGAGCTTGCAATCCTTCAAGAACCCTAACTTGTCATGCGTAAGCCTGCAAATCAAACCTCCGAGAATTAAGATAGATCTTAGTTTGAATATCCCAGCTTTTGATTATTATAGAAACAAAGGAAGCTGCTTGAGCTAAAATTTGTCCCCTTTTTCCTTCTTTTTTCTTCTGATTAGGTCAAGGGAGGGTCTTTAATCCTGTTGATCTTGGGTGGAAGGAAAATGATGGTCCATAACCAGAGAAGCAACCCCTTTTTTGCCTGCGATTGCAACCAGAAAATTCGCTAGAAATTGTGACACACAATTATATATATTATTAAAATAGTATTAGGAAAATATGATAGGCGAGAAGTGCATTTCTAATGGTCGAATCCCTTACGATAAGAGCTGTCTTGTTTAATAAGACCAAACGGCTAAGAAAAACAAACCCAATATGCTTACATGGGGAGTTCACCCAAACCCCCCGCATACCTTCTCTAAGATAGCTAAGTTGGTCAATTCAAAATGATTGAAGCTATCATTACAGACTGCTTGCTAAGGTGCGAAGCGTAAGACAACCTTCATACTTGTGCACTGATAGTTCGAGCTAAAAAACGACCCGACCGCGAATGTTCTTACCCGCGGCAGCGAGTCGACACAATGTGCCACCATCGGCGCCATCTCGGGAACAAACCTCTTCCTTTGATTCTATATGTCGGGAACCCAGGAGTGCGATACAACATCCCCGTGCTGCCCTAGCTATCACCGGCCAACTTGGAAGCTTAACCTCGTTTCGATAGCTGCTCTGCTCCCCGTTCTGAAAATAGCGACATCCATGCTTCAGCGAGGAATCGAAGAGTCTAAGAATATGAAGCAGCCACCCAAAGGCTGAGGAATCGAAGACTTTTCAGAAGAAATAACTAATAAGAACTTCACCACTTAAATTCTATTTTTGAAGACGCACAATTGAAAGCCTACCTTAATCGAGGAGTTCAAACCCCTATTGAAAAAGCCAACCTTAATCGCGCGGGTTCCTCCTCAATCCTCCATCGACACTGCTGCTTCTGCTGCTCAGTGGCTTTCCAGATTCCGCCCGTCTCCGCTCCTTCTTCGCTTGCCTCCAAGCGATGCCAATTTATCGACATAAAGACTCTGGAATTTGAAGAAATTTATTTGATGCAAGGATTGAGGAGAAAGACGAATGGGTATTTGTTAGGTTTTGTTCAATGAAAAGAGGACTACCTTAACCGAGGAGTTCAAACCCCTATTGAAAAACCCACCCGTAATCGCGTGGGCTCCTCCGTAATCCTCCATCTCCACCGCCGTTTCTGCCCCTCAGTGCCTTGGGAAAAACCTCTCCTCTCCGCTCATTCTTCGGTTGCATACGCCGGTTTATCAAAATCAAGGGACGAATTCCAATTTAGGTTTGATGTAGACGAATAGAACATTTGAAGCCATCGATTCCATCCTCTCCTTCCTTTTCCTGAGAACGTCGACGGCTTACTCCATGTACCGAGATCGTCGACAGCAATCAGAGAGTGCAGCTCGGCAATCAAACCCCTATTGAAAAAGCCACCCATTAATTGCCCGGGTTCTTCCTCAAACCTCAGTCTCCACCGCCGCTTCTGCCCCTTAGTGGCTTCGCTTTCCTCCCATCTCCACTCCTTCTTCGCTTTCTTCCAAGCGACGCCGATTTATCAAAATCAAGGCTCTGGAGTCAGAAGACGAATTCCAATTTAGGTTTCGTTCAATGAAAAAGGGAAGACAAATGGGTATTTGTTAGGTTTCGTTCAATGAAAAAGAAGCCTACCTTAATCGAGGAGTTTAGACCCCTGTTGAAAAAGCCA
>CM071866.1:12453907-12470329 GCA_036759665.1 Gynandropsis gynandra
AACTTCCATTTTTCCACGTTCGAACATTAAGGGCAAATTTGTCTTTTCTTCAGTTTTTATTTTTCGGATTTAATAATTATTTTGGGGAAGGGTATTTTTGAAGTGGTTTAGCCCTATAAAGGTATTTCTGATATTGCGCCTGCAATCAACGGTCCAATATTTTCTTATTGAAATAAAAAATACAATAATATATATATATATATATATATGAACACACACAAATTTGGTGTATGTCGAATTCTTTGAGCAATTTGGTCTTCTCATATTATTTAATGTGTCTTTTTCCACTATGTATCAGATAAATATAATGGTATTAAAAGGAAAAAATACACCAATATGGATACATACATCCATGAAACATAAAGATTATTTGGAATAAAGCATGGATAATGGTTTCCTCTCATCTATATCTTAAAACTCCAATGTATGGTAGAAATCTTTTTTAAAAAGTTTTATGTACAAAGTGTAATTATTGGTTATTATTTAAATAGTTATATTAATCATTAAAAAGATTATATTTATTAGATTAATAAGATTAACCACAATCAGCCAGCCTCTAAATAACGTAGAAAAGTGTTCTAAAGAGAACTTGTGAAAATAACATATAGAGGATAACTCTTAAAAAAATTTCATCCGAAACCACGCCAATTGTTAGATGGCGAAGTCCAATCTCGGTGTGAAATGAGCGTTGAAGCATCACAACATGGAAAGTATCATTATATTGTATTAAACTCGCACAAGTTTACACTAAAAAAATATGTAATAACCAACGTAATATGATCTTCGAAACATTTGATTTTGTGTTAAAAAATTTTGTTTCCAATGTGATGGTAACACACAATTGCATTCACTAGGGCATTGTTGGTAAACATCAATTGTTGAATTGGCGTTAGAACGGATAAAACCGGATAATGTTATGGCAATGCAAATCTGCATCACAAAGTCTTACACACGGTCAAAGAGATGGCATCAATACGGTCAATGACAACGTTATTGGAAACCACATAGGATTGTATATCGACAAGGTATTGCGGATTGGTATTATAATGGTTAATTTCGTAATCAGCGTTGGCTACACAAGTATAACACAAGTCTGCATAAGTATCCGCAACAATAAACAAACGCTACGTATGTGTAACCTTGCATGGCTATAACACTAATGTAACATGAACCGCGTGACCAATGGCAAAGTCGAACTAATGAAGATTGCATTAGAAATGTTTTTTCAGATTTTTGTTTAAAAAATATTTAAAAATATTTTTTCTTAAAATAAATATTTAATACATAGATATCAATTTTCATTTAACACGTCTTTTAATCCTATAATGTTGATATGCATGGTGATCCTAATGTCAGCGCAGGTGCAGGTCCGGATGCGAGATGGATGGAAGGAAACAACGAAAAATCTATAATCTCTACAACCAATTCAAGATCAATATGAACTTTGATTTGAGCATCACGATATCACCATTATGCTTCTTCATCTATGCCTCGATCTCTTCCATCTGTCTGGTATGAGCCTCAACATGTCGAACGAGGCTTACCACCTCATTCGTAGCAATCGGTATCCCATCGCAAAAATGATATGAATCTATACCGACATAGTTTTGTTAGATAGATGAAAAAAGAGTGAAACCCGTTATCAACCCGATAACAGAATCTGGAACTTGTCTCTTCTAAGAAAGGACAACCCAAACTGCAACTATAATCTGACTAGAAAAACCTAGACTCAGCGAATGATGTCACAACACTTATGATCTAATGGTTATAAATCGATGAACAATTGGAATCTCTACAAGAGTTTGGTAACTAAATCTCTTGAATTAGCAAAAAAAGATGATCTCCTGATAAAAAAAAAACTTAGTTAAAATTCCATACAATGGGTCTTATATTTATAAGGACCAGACAATGATGGAAAACTGAATAAGATAAGCTAACTTAAAAAAATTCGGTAAAGTAGCTCGTTTGAGCGCAACATATAGAATATTGAACCCTAAATTTTGTAAAACTAAATTGTGGTGGTCTCGAAAAACGCTTGATTTGAGCATTTTCTTGCTCAGTTCGAGCATTCTACTCGAGCACAATTCTACTCGGACCAATCATTGGTTGATCGTTTAGTTCATAGCTCCTCTAGGCCGCCCCTAGTGTTAGGGACCTCTAGTTGTCTTTTTAAAGTGTTCATCGACTTATATATGGGTCATGTTTCATCCTTTCATGTCCATTTCTACGAACATGTTTCGAAGCTCATTCGCATTGCCCTTCGTTGTTTGTTTTCATAAAACTTGTAACGGATTCAAGATCTCTTTCACATATTCCTTCCTCTTTTAAAATGATTTATCCTAAAATCTAGTCCTTCAACTGCATGGAAACGAACAAAGTCTGTAACTTTCAAATATATATATACAATGTACTTACCTCTTAATTCGTTTTTGTAGGTGTTAGGGTTGATGCATTTATGGACTCTAAAATATCCATCTCCCTGCATTATAAGTTGTGATTTATGCTTCTGTACTAGCCATTATATGCGCACATGCATCCACACCTCATCTCTCGGTTGGAAAATTGTCCACACCACATCTAGCTCAATCATCTTTGATTATTCCTTCTTTCAAAAATAATCTCGAAAACCCTGTAACAAAATAGGAATAAAACTACACACAAAATGAATTGATTTATAAGGGAACAACACATCTTTTTGTGTAAGCACATTCATAGGTTGAGCTAAAAGTTCATGTTATCTTTCACACTCAAATAAAAAAATGTTATTTTCACAGGTGTGCTCTCAATGGCCTTTTTTGGGTTTCTCCCATGAACTCACAATTCTTTTGTTATCGATCTCATTATCGGTCACATTTACACATCTCTCGTCCCTCATAGTTGCTTTGCCATGCCTTGTAATTCCAAGAATTTCTGCACTACAAGTGTTTCGTCTTTTTGCGCCACATGTTCCTCACAACTATCATCTGAGTTATGAGACATATGGTCATCCACTAGTTTGGATAGTCTTTAGGTTAGTGACCTCAATCTTGACATTCGATTCATATAAGGTCACGGTTTCGCATAGGGATTTTAAGAAAGTTTAATGCTCCGACACCCTTGCATCAATCGTTGTAGATGTTGATTCGTTTGTTTACGGTAATTAGAGGGTATAAATCGTTGTCTCATCACTGCATGTATTTCATCCCATGTCACTATTTTTTTTCTTTATGTCACTGACATGAACGAGTAAGCTAAACACCAAGCAAGTGCATACTTAATAAATTTCGTTGAAACTAGCTTTACTTTTGTGAGTTTGAAATAAGAATGGTAATTGAAACCATCACAGTTTTCCTCTCCCACTTTATGTATGCCTTTGCATCACTTTTTCCCACAAAATTTAGGATCCTAGCTTTACATTATCATCTTCTCGAGTCTTTACTCAATAGACCTGTCATGGTGCCCGAAGTTTCGTGTACTCTTTTGCGTCCACATCCACATGTTGTATTAGCAACATGCAGTAGTTTCCTCGATTTATAATGCGCTAATCTAGGTGTAATATAGTCTTACACAAGTTTTACAATTTATACCTAGACTAGTCATTCTGCAAGGATACGGACCGTGTAGTACCAGAATAAAACACATGGACTAAGTGGGATTTAAACAGATTATTCTATGAAAAATAGGGCCATGAATAAGTATAGGATGGGTGAATATATACCATGAACATATAAACTAAACTAAGCTATTTTTATGCACAAGTTGGGACGGTACTAATAGACTCAAGTATTGTTGTCACGTATGTGAACTAGCTAAAGGTTACGGAAATACCATTTCTATTCCGTTCGGGGAATTCAATCATCTCTCGTGGATCTATCTATTCTCGAAATGCATATCACGTTCTAGCGTACCAATTACTGACATCGCCGCCTAATGACATATACACCAAATGCAATTAATGAACCTACTCGCTCGCACAGTACAGACTCATATCCAATATCTTGACTACTACGCAATGACTAAATATTGAACGCATTATCACTTGATATCCTCACTCCTAGACCGGTTAATGTACCTCTCGATATAGTTATTTATGTTTGTCTAATGCATTAGATCTAGCCTAATTTGATATCTCCATCTAAATTAAACCAATCAATTTATGGGATCCATCATAAACTGAAAGATTAAAACATACATTAAACAATGGAGTACACAATACTCTAATCTACAACAAGGATCAAACCTATAAATCTACATATTAGAGCTAGATTGCAATAAGATAAAGGTATAGAGAAAGGGTTTAGGGATGCTCGTTCGTTTTCTCGATCGATTGCAGCCATGACCTCTCCATCAACTCGTTCTTACTGGTTGGTTAGATCTTTGATGTGATCTTAAAGTGTTTATCAAGTTTTTTTATGCTCTAAAGATTTTTCTATCATCCTTATACATCCTTCCTCCCCCTAATTTTTCATTAGAAACTGCCCCCTTTTAATATAGAACCATCTCTCCTTCTTAAACGATTCAGAATTGAACTATATAATGGATTCGGTGAAATGCTTGGCCGAGCAAGTGTGCGCTAGGGTCGAGCGATAGGTTATTTCGCACTTCTCTCATGCAAATTGGAACCATCTTTGACGGTTTTTAGATGGATTACTCAACTGAGCACAAGATCGCTCGGCTCGAGCGTATTCTTAGGGATAAAAGTTAATTTAAGATGGATGAACGTTTGACCGAGTAACCGACCCGCTCGAATCGAGCGAATTTATGGGGTTAACTTTATTGCATCACCGTGACCAAGAGACTGACTGTTCGGGTCGAGCGGACTCTCGGGAAATTTTGAGAAATGAGCTTTAGTACGATCCACTGAGCCCTTCAGGCGTTCGGACCGAGAATTCTGATTGGATGTGTCTTTTATGTCCGTTTTCGTGTAGAAAATTACCCTATTCTCCTAAATGTGCACTTTAGTTCCTATTACGTGCAAGATCACAAAATAACCCAAAAAAGTCATAAAACTGAATTAAAATGATGCAAAATAATATAGAAATGAAAGAAAAGATGAACGAAGTTCATGATTCCAATGTAAGGTGTTTCAGTACATTTTTCACTCGTCCTCTCGTCTTTTCATCGGTTTCTCCTATTCTATTTAGTTTAGATCTTGAGAACAAACTAGAAGTTAATTCTCGATAAATTCAAAATAAATCTTGACACTACAAATGTAAAACGTTGATTTTCCTAATATTGTTCCTATGAACCTTCTATTTTCTATTTAATTTTATTTCCTATTTGATTTATTTATATTTTTGTTCTTGTCCTTTCTTTTTTTCTTCGTCTTATTTTTTTCTTTCCTTTTCTTATTCTATTTTTTTTTCCTTTTCCCTTTCCTTTTTTTCTTTTTTTCATCTTTTTCTTCTTTTTTTTTTCCTCTTTTATTTCTTCATTTTTTTCTAAAACACAACAAAAAAAATCTAAACTGAATTAGAAAAACAAGTAACTAGAATGAAAGCCTTAAATGATAGAAATATAGGCTAATACAAAAAAAAAATGAGGTGTTGATACCATTTGATGTGAACCTAGATCGATCTTATTTTTTTAGATAGATCGAAATAGACTAAAAATCCATAGCAACCCGATAGTAGAACCCAGAAGTTTCTAGAAAGCCGCCACAACACATGTCATCTAGTGTTGATAAGTCGTTGAATATTTTGAATCTCTTTGATAGTACGATATCTAAATCTCAAGAATTAACAAAAAAAAGACATATTTATTGATAGAAACTTGGTTACAATTTCATATAATGAGTCCTCTATTTATAAGGACCAAACAATGATAGAAAACTGAAAAAATAAGCTAACTTAAGAAAACTCAATCAAGTGGTCAAATCGCTGGACCGAGTGTCGGATAAGACGTAACCATTAAGTTCAAAAAACTAAAGTATTTTGGTCTAGAAAAAATGCTCGGGTCGAGTGTTTTCTTGCTCTTACTGAGCATTCAGACGGAGCACAATTCTACCCTAACCGAGCATTGTTTGTACTCTAGTTTATTGCTCCTCTTAGCATCCCCTCTTTGTAGGGACCCTTTGTAGTCTTTCTTAAATGTTCATTGACGTCTATATTGATTCATTTAGCATCTTTTAATGTCCATTTACGTGAACAAGTTTCAAAGCTCCTTTATCTTACCCTTGCTATTTCTCCCCGTGCGACTTGTGAAGGATCCAAGATCTCTTTCACATCAAAAGATTAATGTGATCTTAGGATTTCAATGAGCCTAAGCCAAATATACTTCCACATCGGTTGTGCTAGAAGATCTGCAAAAAAAAAGATTATTATTGACAGAGTATTAACTAGTTTTAAAAAATAATCAAATTTACTTTAAAACATCCATGTAAAACTCGACCACCATAGCTTGGATGACTTTGGTTGTTGCGACCATTCGCTTTGACTCGACGCTCCCTCCTGGGATTGTGTTAACATTATATATATATATATATAATATAAATACATAGATATAATTCATGTTCCACCTTGTTTCTGATGGGTCTTCCATATAAGCTACAAAAGACTTAGAGATCGATTGTATTCTTATTGTTGCAAATAAATATATATTATAATGTAGTATTACTGAAAATTTAATTAGAAAAAATTTACATATTTACTTACTAAGTCATAAAACACTTTTACATATGATTTCGCACTAGATATATGCGTCGATGGAGCCGGATCTAGAGCAATGGGGTCTCTCTTTCTCTATTTCCCTGGAAAAATTGGGCTCCTCCAATGGGTGAAACATGACTCCTAGATCTAAAGAATGATGAAATCTAGATGGCACTTCTCGGATATGAGGATCTGACGCGATCCCGATTGGAACGACTGTTTTTTTTCACATTTTGACGCGATCTCGATTGGAATGACGCTCTAGACTAGGTTAGAAATGGATAGGCCTTGTTGCAACGGGTGCACAAGGGATGTGGAGCGAGTGGTCACACGATAGTTGCAGAATAGCTCTCGATTCACTGGTTCATCTTCGAAGGATGTTACGCACCAATGAAGAACGAACAATACGTTGGATATTACACACCAACGGATTGCTGGATATTACACACCAACACAAGAATTCACAAAGGAAATTCAAGATAAAATTCAAAGCTTCAAAGTTGATTGTTCAAAGGAAGGGGTGGTCGGCCATATACATAAACCAAGATCATGCAAATTGATGCGCTATCAAAGTTAAACAAATAACCTAAACTACCCGCAAGTTCACGGCACATGTGTAGTACTTCAGGTGTCGATCCCACAGGGACTATGCAACACAACCTAAACTCAAACTACGAATCAAACTTGCTAACGAACGAAATATGGTTTTATGAATGAAATACTAAAAACTAATAAACAAACTAGTTCTTAAGGATGAGACAAACGTTCCAGGAAACCGGTTTCACCACAAGACTACCGCAACCAACAATCAACCTATCTATCATGCAATCCCAATCAAATTATCTAAGGCAGATGATCCTAATATGATATCTACCCTCTCTCGAGCCATAGACACGTGATCTAGTCAAGTTACCCCCTACTTTCATGGCTGACACCTTGAACTAAACCCATAAGACCTGTGATTCATCCGTTTTACCCTCAACCGCTGTTATCCTACTTTCGTGGCCTAACCTCGATTGTTCTAAACCTTATCTTCTAGGACTAGAATTCTCCTTTCGGTCCTTCTCATAATCCCTAACACATGCATCTACGTGGCCATCGCAAACACAAGTAAATTAAGCACTCAGATAAAGAATAGATAAACGAAAACGAGAAGATGCATTCAAAGATAAATCAAAAGTGGTTCCGGGATAGCCATGGGCTAATCCCTTCTCCTAGAACAAACAAACTACTCGCTCATGCGTCCTTAACAATCATAAACGAAATAGAAGGTCTAAGGAACATGAAAACCAAATGAAACCGAAGTGTGGGGTTGATATCCAATGCTCCTTGTAAGTCTCCTTCGCAAGAACCTCCTCCTTCACTCTACTCTCTCCCTTCGATCAACAACTCCCAACTATGTGAATCAGCTCGACCTCTCACTCCTCTCCTCTTCTTTCCTTCCTCTTTTCTTTCCTTTTCTCCATTCTTTCCCTTTCGGTCGTTCAGTTCTTCCTTATGTTGCAGCAGCCACCGATTGTTGTCTTTTTATGAGTTTCCATTCTTGAATAAGTTGGGTGACGTTTCCATTACTCTCCAGCGAAATATCACTTATTCCTCTTCTCTAAAGTCGTTTTCCTTATTGTATAAATCTTCAACAAACTCCCATTTGTTTTAAGTCCAATTAACTTATTTGGAGTTGCAGGTGATGGACGCGACCCGTGCGGGCTGGGTAAGTGACCTGCTCGGGTGCGGCCCGGAAGATCGCGCAAGAACGTGATGGAGAATGAGGCGGCTAAGGTGCTGAAGTCCTTAACGAATCGACGGTAAAAACCCACGAGTCCATGGAAGCTTCGAACTTCCCCGACGGTCTTTGGGCTCGGCCATTCCCGAATGGCTTTGACCTTCTCTTCGTCGACCTTCACATCATCTGCACTTACTACAAAACCTAGAAATACGACGTTATCCGTACAAAAGGTACATTTCTTTAAGTTGGCATACAACTCTTCTTTCCTAAGTACCTTTAACACCAATTCTAGGCGACCTGAATGGCTTTGACCTTCTCTTCGTCGACCTTCACATCATCTGCACTTACTACAAAACCTAGAAATACGACGTTATCCGTACAAAAGGTACATTTCTTTAAGTTGGCATACAACTCTTCTGTCCTAAGTACCTTTAACACCAATTCTAGGCGACCTAAGTGTTCCTCTAAGCTCTTGCTATAGATCAAAATATCGTCAAAGTAGACTACCACAAATCTACCTATATATTCCCCAAGCACATGGTTCATTAATCGCATAAAGGTACTAGGTGCATTCGATAACCCAAAAGGCATAACTAACCACTCATATAATCCGTGCTTAGTTTTAAACGATGTTCTCCACTCATCACCTTCCTTCATCCTAATTTGATGGTAACCACTTTTAATATCAAGTTTTGAAAATATCCTACTTCCATGCAATTCGTCTAACATGTCATCTAGCCTAGGAATAGGATGTCGATACTTCACCGTAATGTTGTTGATTGCGCGACAATCAACACACATGCGCCAGCTGCCATCTTTCTTTGGCACGAGTAGCACGAGCACAGTGCACGGACTCATACTCTCGCGAATATGTCCCTTGGTCATGAGCTCCGCCACTTGCCTTTGCAGCTGCTTAGTCTCCACGGAATTGGTTCGGTAGGTGGCCGATTTGGTAACATGGATCCGGGAACGAAATCGATTTTATGTTCGATTCCTCGTATCGGTGGCAATCCAGTGGGGTTCTCTTCGGGAAAGACATCACCGTATTCCTACAATAAGTTAGGAATCTCACTCGGCAGCACCGGTGCAAGGTTAGCTAATCTCGAGAGAGCTTCTTTATAAACAAATAACAACAAGGTCTGATCAGAATGAAGAGATTTCTTGATCTCACCCGATCTTGCGTAAAAATTTGACGATCTAAGTTCGAGAGCGCTTTGCTTCTTCAAATGCAATTGGTCTTGCAACACTTCCTTAGGATTCAATGGAAAGAGAATTGTCTTCCTGCCATTATACTCAAAGTAATGTTTATTAGTATAACCGTCGTATTTTACCTTGCAATCCGATTGCCAAAGTCTACCGAGTAGAATATGGCTCGCCTCCATTGGCAGCACATCGCACAAAATCTCATCTTCATATTTTCCTATGGCAATATGCACGGTCACTTGGCTCGTCACCTTTATCTCGCCATTTTCGTTCAGCCACTGAAGCTTATAAAGGCTTCGGATGTTTTTGGACTTTCAATCCAAGCTTTCGGACAACTTCCTCCATCGATGATAACGCTACATACTTTGCCATGAACTAGGCAGCGGGTGTGGAACACATTTTCTCGGTTTTCTTGCTCGTCACCCTTAGGTTGCACGTTAAGAGAACGCTGTGTAACCAGCAACTCGCTCGTGGCCGGTTCCTCCTCTCGCATCTTGTCCGACAGTTCGGCCGCTTCGTCCTCATACTCGAATTCTCCGTCGTCGCGAAGGATCATGACCTTCTTGTTTCTACACTCACTGGCGTAGTGTCCTCTCCCGTGACACTTGAAGCATTTCACATCCCGAGCCCTTGAATTCGTGGCCTCAGCCTTTCCTTTGTCCCGCGGCGCGGCTGGTCTTGCTTTCGTCGCGTCTCGGCCCGCTGTTTGCACCTTCGGCATTTCACGGCCCGCTGGAACCATGTTGTCCTTCTTTGGATAGCTCGGTTTCTCATCTCGTGATGGACCATATTTTCCAGCCCCATAGCCCGAGCGGGGATTCCTTCGCCGCTGGAGTTGTTGCTCGATAAGAATTCCTTTGTGAAGCATTTCTTCGACCTCCACGTAATGTTGTAATTCGAGATGATCTTGGATGTCTAGAATGAGTCCTCCAAAGAACCGAGACATCGTCGCCTCCCTATCTTCTGTAAGGTCAGCCCACAGCATGAGCAGCTCCATCTCTTGGAAATATTCCTCAACGGAACGGTTTCCTTGGGTGAGCTTTCGTAGCATCCGATGCACCTCTCGGTGGTGATGGCTTGGCACGAACCTTTTGCGCATAATTGTCTTCATTTCCAGCCAAGTGGCTACTGGTTCTTCGCCATTTCTTCGCCTAGAAATCGTGAGTTGATACTACCAACTCAAGGTATAGTCGTAGAACTCCGAGGTCGTCCCCCTAACCTTCTTGGCCTCGGGGTATGCTTGACAACCAAAGACAAGCTCCACCTTTTTCTCCCATTCTAGGTAGGCTTTCGGGTCGGCCTCCCCGTGGAATGTTGGAATTTTCAGCTTGAGACCAGCGAGGTAGTCCCTCGGGTCGTCTCTCCGTTCCCTTGGCTCGCGCCGCCGCCGGTAACTACTTTGGGACAAGGATGAACTGCCTCGTTCGTAGTAGTTGTTGTCCTCCTCATGCTGGTTCCTCTCACATTGCTGGGACACATGAGCGTCTCTCGGTCGTGTTGGATGTTCGGTTCGAAATTTTTGCCGAAACTCCTCCATTTTGTGGGTGATGCTTTGCTCCAAACGAGCCGCGAGAACCTCAATGAATCTCTCATTTACCCGGTTGTTCTCGGCACCTATTTCTCCCATGACGTCCTACGGTTCCTTGTGTATACCTACTCAAGAGTTCCTGCACACGAACACACGATTTTCAGTGATTATCCGACTACAACAATGAATTGTACGATGAGCTTTCAAATACCATAACTTTGCGTACGAAGCTCCGAATTACATGTGTTTTTTTTCACATTTTGACGCGATCTCGATTGGAATGACGCTCTAGACTAGGTTAGAAATGGATAGGCCTTGTTGCAACGGGTTGCACAAGGGATGTGGAGTGAGTGGTCACACGAGAGTTGCGGAATAGCTCTCGATTCATCGGTTCGTCTTCGAAGGATGTTACGCACCAACGAAGAACGAACAAGACGTTGGATATTACACACCAACGGATTGCTTGATATTATACACCAACACAAGAATTCACAAAGGAAATTCAATATAAAATTCAAAGATTCAAAGTTGATTGTTCAAAGGAGGGGGTAGGGGCCATATACATAGACCAAGTCCATGCAAATGTAAATGCAACATTAAATGAAGGTCTCCATGCAAGACCACTATTAAATGCATTGAAAACACAAAAGAACATTAAGACAAGCTTGTAAGACGTGCATGTTGGAACGCAAACTCGTCTTGGAACCCTCGGGTTATTAATTAGATCGCGGGAAAAGTGACACGTTGCCTCGTTAAAAACCCGTCGTCGGAAAATCCCGTGGGACAAAACCGACGAAGGGAAAAGAGTACACGCGGATCACTTACCTAATAAATAACCGTTGCGGGGCGGGCTTCGGCTTGGATAACGTTTCTTAGGACCGTAACTTCGCGTGGACTTGAATAATCTTCATGAACATGGACGGCCGCGAGAATTCCGATAATTGCGTCCTTAAGCTTCGCAGCATTGGCTCGGGTCACGGGACCAGCTGGTAGGATCAACGCCTCTTCCTCCTTAACCTTAGCTCGGGTCATGGGACCAAAGTGTTTCGATCTGGTCGCATCTCGGGTCGCGCTAGCAGCTTCTTCTTCCGCATTGGAGGTCGCGTCCTCTTCTGCATTGTTGGTCGCATCCTCGACGTCCTCCGGATCATATCAGGATCTGTGATCTAATTCTTCTTTCTGCTCTTGATTAATAATTTAAGACGCTTGGTCACTAGTCTTTCCATCGATAATAACTTATAATATGGTATTAGATTTCTAATACCATTCTTACTTAAATAAATAAATAATAGAACTTATCACGAACATTGTTGACCAATAATCTTTGGCACAATGTAACATAAATCCATCTTGTGTACGGGCCAAAATATTTCTTCTTTATGCATTAGGTATTGTTAACCTCTGACTATCGCATCAATATCAAACCTAAAAATATGAATTAGTTATATAAAAATCCATATATTTTATAAATCAAAATTAATTAAATATAATTTAAAACGTACTAATACATTTGTTTACCAAAAAAGTTTGGAAGTTTCTTCATACGTAACCAACGCATATAGGTGCGCTCGAGATTGCTCAACAGTCCTTTGATTTTTGAAATTATTGGGAAATGAAAATAATCATCTACGGAAACCCATCAAAGTTCTGAAAAATACATCATTAGTTGTCGCTACGATGATATCGCAGGAAACGGTAAGAGAGATGGAAACGGTGGTGAACCGTGGCTGTTATCCAATCGGGGTGTCGATAGTCCCTTCGAGACTCGAAGTCAGAAAAAAAGGGTGGACTAGTTGAACCATGACCATATGATCACTAAGATATCCTATAATTGTAAAGATTAATTAGAACTCGAATTTCAATCCTAAATAAACCCAATTCCAGTTCCAACTCAATAACAACTCACATTTAAACGACCTCACCAATTTAACCAATTAAAATTTTAAATAACCAAACACTAAAATGAACCCAAAACACACCTAAATCAAACCCAAACTGCACCTCAATCGAACCCAAATTGATCAACAAAATCGAAATTCGTACCTAAACTAAAAGTTATACTCTTACTGAACCTAAATCTTCAAAATATATCGAAAGACATACTTAGAATCTAGTAACTCTTTGTGAAACAAATAAATCAATGTTAACTTACACCTAAATCATGCAACAAATGAAATATATGTAACAATAATCAAACTAAACCGAATATAACCAATGTTAAAAATATACATTTTACCAACGTCAATTTTAATCGAAAAATACTAATAAACGATGAATTTGGTGTGTGACATCGAGAAAAGTCATCGAACAACGAGATAACATGCAGAGATTAAATAATTTTAAAAAATGAGAGGGAAAGAACATTTAGTCTTAGTATGAATTTTTCCAACACAATTGTGTTACATTGGTGTTACCCAATGTGACGCAATTGATTTAAATAACATCACAATCAAGATGAGATATCAAGTCACGACGATCGATGCCATGCTAACATTAATGTGTAAAATTTTCTAATGCAATGGTATTACCCCGCTTTTATATTTCTAACTCAACCGTGATAATGTTTGTAACAATAGCATTAAATGTTTTACGTATATGTCTCTAATGCAATGGCATTGTACCCACATTACCCAAGACAATGTAGTCATGTTGCTAGTCTTGTTAATGCATTTTCTTTAATACTTAATGAATAGATAAAAAAACTTTACTCCTCGTATTTTATCTATCAATTACATTAAAAACATAATCCTTTTCTAAATCATCACATTTATCATTTATATCATGCATTATTGAAACGTGATGTATGGACATCGTAAACTTCATTCTTATTTCTTCCAGTTTCGCTCACAATCTATCGTATTAAACCAATCATAATGATATTAAATTTAGTCCAACAAATTATTTATACTCAAACTACAAAATCTTTTTAAGAATACCTTGCAAGATGAAAAGTGGTTGTTTATATGAATCGCAATAATTAATTCATTTTACATATACCACAATGATTTATCCTTCTGTCTGGACCATGACTAAGTATATAAAATGTATAGCCATGAACATTACAGGCCAACATTTTATCATTCTTATACCAATTCATACTAATTCATTCAACTACATGAACGAGAAGTATAACATGTGATGTAATTGTATACCTGAAATAAATATGATATATGACTAATCATTATTATCGTACCCACATAATTAAGAATCACCATTATATATAAATCAATGTTTACATAGTTTTATATCCATGGATCATATGTTTATTCTTTCATCGCAATTGGAAATCATCTGACACATATGGATAATGCATTCGTGTGTCACTGTCAAAAGTGGTACACAAATATGTACACGTTTAAATTGCTTTACATATAGATAACTAATTAAACAATGGTTGTAAAAAAATATATCAAAAAAAAATTTAGATGATCTTGACTAGTTATGAGAATACTAAAAAACAAAATATTTTTCAAACACATCGTTTTGACAAATTATATGGTTACACAAGTAGAGGCCAAAATGAATATTGTTTACTAGAAACACTGTAATGAACAAATCCATGTGTGCATACCACCAAGTAAATATTTTTTTTGAAATAAATTCAAAATATAACTCCACAAAATGTTTTCATGATTTCCTCTTCTGAGGGATAATGCATTTCTCTATCTACATAAAGATCTTGTACATGCCATGTCATGTGCTATGCCATATGTAAAGATTCGTACATTAATATATTAATAATTGGCACGTAGAATATTATTTTGTAAACAATTCAATTACCTTTATTTTTAATTTTAAGTTTAAATATTTTGGGCCTAATAATTGTTTATTCTACATTTTTCCCATGAAAATCGAAGCCAACTTTGACATAATCAGACGGATCGCTTAATCGAATCATAGTACGCTTAGGTTGAGCGAACCTACAGGTGCGAAAAACTTCCTTGGTTAGCTAAGCGTTTGACCGAGCTAACTTCTAGTCTAGTCGAGTGAATCCTCTAGAATGATTTTAGGGTATTGTACCAAACTGAATAATTAATCGCTCTACCACATTGATTTCTTTAAAAATTTTGAGCATCTCAATTCAACGTGCTCGACCAAACGACTTTGGTGCTCGAGTCGAACATTTCCACTGTTTCTACCTTTGATGTTCGTTTTGTGTTGCATGTTGTCATATTTCTCCAGAATATGCTCTTTGGTCTCTATTACCTGTAAAATAAAAAAAATGATACAACAAAGAGTGGAAAGCGACTAAAATAATCCAAAATGCAATTGAAACAAACAACTATTTTTAGAGTGAAAATGGTGTAATAAACTCCTCTAGACTTGACTCTTTGCTCGTTCTCCAGCAAATATTATCAATATATAGCTCTGAAAATAAACAAAATAAAAATCAAGATCAACAAGGATTTCAAGAACATTTATGCCCACGTAGACAATGTTAATCATGAACAAAATTGGACTAGTTTCCTATAGAGTCTTCTAACTACGTAAATATTCTAAGTCATGGAATTTACAATAACACTAGGCATCTTTAGAGAATGACGTGTGGAAATACGAGTTATAATTTTCCTAGTCCACTTCACCGCAAGTATACGGATCGTGTAGTACCAGGGTCGATCTCTAGGGACTAATTGCAGCTAAACTAAGAACGAAACTAAACTAAGACGAAAGAAGATAGAATGGGATATGGTCCTAATTTTCCTAAAACTATCCTAATGGTGACAACGAAACTAGGTTAAGGATGAGACTAGATATGGTGAACACTACGGGTGTACGGGATACCAGGAATTGCATAGATGAACGACTAAGGATCATAGATCTATAACCTACTCTTGACAATTGAGATCTAGGTTGTTGCGAATTACGCGGCCCGCTCGGGCACAAGTGTTGCACGGTCGGGTATAGGCTCGCCCGACCGTGTTGGTGCATGGTGCCCGATCGGGTGGACATCACCCGATCGCGTGGTTGAGAGGGCCTGAGTCGCGTAAACTCTCGGGGCAGATTGGATGGCTAATCGCCCGAGCGGGTATTCAGTATGCGCCAGATCGGGTGGTGATCACCCGATCCTCATTGCTCATGTGCCCGGGTCGCCAAAGAGTCGGTCTGCCCGATCGGGTGAAGTGTGCTGCCCGATCGGGTGGGTCCCCTGCCGAATGATATTCGGCTTCTCCTCTACCTGCGTGAAAACATCCGATCTTACCTGTTGGTGATACTTTACCTCTGTGCACTGGGACAACAGTGTGTCCTTCGGATGAGTGTCCTCATACGCTTGTCTAGGCTCCTCCATTGATGCATTTGTCACGTTGACGTTCATTGCGGGTTCGGTCATGAAGAGCTTA
>CM071866.1:12475970-12528859 GCA_036759665.1 Gynandropsis gynandra
TCCGTATTCTTGCGGAAGCGTTAGTCTAGGTTTTTATTACTTGATATAACGCACATCAGATATAGAACTTAATCCATTGAGAATGTATGTCTCTCTAATTTTCGCATATGAGATATTCATGATAGTATACATATTAGGATACATATACTAATATAATTATGAGATATATCATTTGGACAAGAGAAAGATTGTTATAATAAATTTTATGTCCAATGTGTTTTAACTAAAAAAGGTTTTATAATTTTTAGGTCAAAAAGATTAACCATAATCGACCTTAAACAATCTTGAAAAAGTGTTTTCCAAAGAACTTTGAGAAAAAGAGAGAAGAATTCTTTTGGAGAATTCTCATTCAAACTCACACCAATTATTGAGGGTGAAATCTAATCTCGGTGTGGATTGTCCGTAGAGACAATACAACATAATATCGCCTTAAACTTACTCAAGTGTAATAATTTTGAATTCTTGATTGTTTTTTTTTTTGGAAATAAACCAAAATTATTATTAAAAACCCATATTAGATCCCAACTATTGGTCGTTAAAACACATTTCTGCGTCCCTTTTAGCAACATTCGTTACAAGGTAGAAGATCCTTGCAAGAATGTAGAAGCAAAAACGAGAAGATTCTGAAAAGACTTGACCGAAAAACTACGGCATTTTAATATTTACCTTAATTATGTTTATTGAATTTTGTGTTTTTATAATTAAAATTACATCTATCTAAATTGGCATAACCCAAACCCATATTAACATATCTACGTAAAATATATGCTATTTGTATCCCTTAATCAATCCATTCTTTGAAACATTGTTTTTCTTGTTTCCGATCGGAAAAGGCCTCCAAATGCTCGACAATTTAGTTCTCTAGATCGTGCTATAACACTTTCATTTTCTTCTAGTGCTAATTAACTCAATGTTTCGTTCGTTTCTTGGTAACCACCAATTAAACACCCAAACCAATAGCTATAAAGCTTAGCACCCCTAAAATGATTTAATAACAATTTACATTTTCTTTTGGGTCATAGGTCTAATGTCATGATGCTGCCACGTGTTTACATAGTCATAATTATATATGATTGTTATGGTTTTACTAAAGCTTCATTGATTAATTATGTGATTAGTTTATCATATATATGCGCACTACATTAATATGTTTCACATTCATCGCATATATACCTATAAGTACATATACAATTACATCTTTTGTCAACCTTCGTACATATAATTGTAGTTTAGTACAAATTCCACATTTCGTGGGCACTATCGAATATCTTGATGGCCCCACCAAAAAAAAAACGGTCACGATGACTTCCACGTTTCAAAGAATTTCTAAATTTAAAATAGAAAATGTGATAATAATAATAATAATAAACTCTTTTTTTCTAAATAAAAAATTGAATATATATATATATATATAGCCAACTTATAGTCTTTGAGTAATAATATGATACGTTTTGCGATATTATCAAAGTAGTCAGGCTAATGGTTCAAATATTGATAACTTTATGGTATAATTTGGGATGTAGCATAGTAAATTGAGAAAAGTTGAAGGTACACTCTTGTCCAACCATGGAAAATGAAAAAAGTTATGATCACAATATATTGCAATTATACGAAAAGAATTGAAATGGAATTCATCATACATGAAAAGGTTGAAAGCTATTGAAGAAGCGAAATGATTCAAAACTTTCTAGAATGAATTTTGTTGTGGAAAAAGTATGTTAATTTCATTTTCATTCATTGTGATTGTATGGACGACACCATAACATGACACGAAACTTGTTAAATTATCGAATAATATTCATTGATTATATAAAATTTAAAGAAAATATTGTAGATTTATTAATTAAAAGTCTTGGTAGAGAGCAAATTCTATGTATAATGAGGTAATTGACTTAAAGTCAATATAATAAATCATCATTTGGCAGAAACCTAACCTAACAATATTGTAGATTACATGGTCTAGGTTCAACAAACACATTAGTTCATGAAGATTCAATACACATGACACATTATTATGTCTTTTTATGTATTAAAATCAAGTATGTTTCCATTCCTGATAAGGGATATATCTATGAATTCTTAATAATGTTGATAGCTTTGAAAGTTGAATAGATACAGAATATTCTTCTTTAGCATTATCTATATGAGACTGATATTAGGTTGCTTTTTATAAATCTCATGACAAAGGATGTATTCAGAACCATAAAAAAACGTGTTGGTTTAGTATGTGTGACAAAAATGAATCTAATAAATATTCACTCGCTCAAAGGGTTAGGGAGATAGTACATCAAGATGAAATATTCAATTCCAAAAGATACATTTTATTTGCATACTCCACTACAAAAAAAATACATAAAAACCAATGGTGAGTTGACAACCAACTTGGTCTTGAACAAAGTCTTAAAAAGGTGAAACCTAGCCATTCTGCTCTATGATTCATACATCTTCTTAATATGTTTGATGATCTACTACCTATTCTGATGCTTATGCTGGAGTTCTGAACTCATTGATGTAAAGATGATACACTTTGCAGTAGTCATACCATCATCCTAATATAAGTAAGAAGTCACGACATCAAAATAATCCACATCGAATGCCTACGGAATTGACTTACCGATCGAATCCACAAGTTTTTCATGCATGAAAACAAATCCAATGTTATAGTACCAGTCATCAAAGTTGATCACAACCAACTTGTGAACTTCGAGTATCGATCGCAACAAAATAGAAGATATTTTTCCTTATAATTATGTAAAACAAATAGGAAAAAAACTGATCAATACTACTGTAATATAAGAAATATCATTTCTTATTAACATTTATTTAACCCTTTTTAATGTTCAATCTCTTTATGGCTCTACATCACATAGTCTCTCGATAGTCAAGTCGTTCCTATAGACGTAGTGGAGTCCATCCATCACTCATGGTATTCAATAATTATGATATGTATCTATTGATAGTCTAGGAGTATATACAATCTAATTGTTGACTCCTATTATGCATCACATGCATCATGCTACACTCATCAAATTTCAAATTATATGTCTCTTGATAGTAAGATCAATCCATATAAAAGAGAATTCAACTATTTATCTACTTTTAATGGGAAATCCATTAGTCAAAACAATTTTATACCTTTGGAACTCAGTTACTATGTCATGGTGTGCTTTTATGATCGATTGCTCGGGCGAGCAGTCATACTGTTCGATCGATAGAGCAGTCACATGCTCGATCCAAGTGACAATTATGAGAGAAATTTATCGATTCAAGCAACACCTTGATTGGCATGATCCAACTGTGAGCAAGTTAAAATCGAGAATTTGCTCGACCCGAGCAACCGTTTGTTCAACCAAGTTTTCTTCTCAAAAGAATCACTTGGATCGAGCAATTGTTGCTCGAACCCGATCTACCATTTCACAATTTACCTATAAGAATTCGCTCGACCCGGGAAGTCACACAACTCGGTCGAGCATACCTTTCTATAATTTATTCAATTCAAGAAAATTTTGTTTGAGCGATCATATTATCGACCATAATTGTGTTCGATCAAGCAACATATTGCTCAGTTAAAAAATTTTATAAATTTCTCGATCGAGTGCACTATTTCTAATCAAACTATTTGGTCGAGCGTCATTCCACTGAAACCTTAGTTTTGGCTCGAGATTGTGCTCGGCCAAGTTGGAGGCATCATTGTGTTAACTTATGTAACGAACGATAACACTAGGCCTGAGAAACCGCTTGCTAGAACGAATTTTACGGAAATCAATTATTACATATGACCAGACGCTCTGATATCAATATAGGATTGTTTGTCTGAAAACGGAAGCATTTTTACACCTCAATATTAGATTTAATCTTTTTGAAAAAAATTTTGCATGGGGTTTAGTTTTTCTAAAACTAACTTACCAAAAGATTAATCCACTAATCTTTAAAGATATTTTGACAGTTTTGATATTGTTCTCATAACACGTGACCTCCCAAACAATCCACACCGATATCGTATTCACCGTCAACACTTGACGTGATCGAAAAAATATAAAAAAACTCTTCTTTATTTCGTTTTTCTCTCTCTTTTGTATTTCGTTTTTCTCTCTCAATTTGTATATTTCGTATATGTGACTAAATATATATATATATACTTTAATCCTTAGATACAATTATTACAATTAATTATATCTGTATATATATTATTTCTTAGATATAATTATACAATTATTTAATTTTAAATTAATTATATTTTAATTGCATTCATATCTAAAAGAATTAAATGGATAAAACCATTAACATAAAGTATGATTTCAGTGTTTAAGAATACTAAATAGACATCTAATTATTGGCCAATTCGTATATATAAAGCTAAATCGAAAACTTGAATCAATCAATATTAGTCCAAAATATTAAGGGGAGAAAATAATGCAAAATGGAGGGAAACATGCAAAATAATACCCAATAATGACATATGTTTGTCATATAGTGGTAATGGGAGAACATTGCCCAATAGTGTACGATTTCCCGTGGTGGTTGAAACATTAGCGTCGGTTGGACACGAGGCTCAATTGCACTGGCTATGCTACATTGCAAGTATAGAAACCTACGTTATAGTAATATAAATAGGTTAGGCATAATTTCCCAACATATAGTTGATGTTTTTTTTTTGTTTTTTTTTTAAGAATAGCGTTGAAGATACAATATCTTGTTTGTAAATTAAACTATATCGAACCACTTAAATATGACTACCTAAATATACAATAAATGAAATCCAAATAATATATATATATATATATCTTTGAAAATAATATATAACTAAAAATATATATATATATATATATATATATATAAATATTTTGAACATTTACAAATTTATTAATTGATTTAAATATATGTCGAAATTATAATTAAAAGTATTTCAAAAATTAAGAAAATTTAAATAAATTACTTTATTAATAATAAATATCTTTTTTGGTAATTTGTTCAAAATGCAGTCGCAACAGTTTTCTATCATTCGCTCCAAATCGCAACAACTCGAAATCGCTATAAAATGTAGTGTTTTCACCAGTTAGATAAAATGAATCAAAACGCTACCAATCGCCAATAAAAATATCACCAATTGCAAACACAAACGCTACGACTCCGCCACATATTCTAAAAGATCAAATATTTAAAAATATATATTAAAAATAAAATATTTTTCAAATTTATTCTAAGATTATTTATAGTTTAGAATCTATAGATTATATATTTTTGTGATTTTTGAAACTGATGCTCTAAACTTCCACATCAGAAGCATCCTACTCGCCTATCAAATCTTTGGCATGCCCCAACATGCTCACGTCCACAATGATGACATAGATACCTTGGTGTTACTACGATAGGATGAGTTTGAATTGTTTTCCTCTGGTCTAATCTCCCCCGAATATGCTGGACAACCTGTTTCCTCTTGACATCCAAAGACTTCAAAATTTCCTCCTCAATGAGTCCCTTCTCTACCAACTAAGCATTCTGAACTAGCTCATACAATGATCCATGCTTGAGTATCTCAATCTTGTGTCTTATCTTCGGTCGTAATCCTTGCAAAAATTGTTGATCTTGAGAACTTCTGAGGTTACTAATTTGACCCCAAACCGTGATAACTCCAAATAAGTCTCAAAATACTGAGCAATAGTACGATCACCTTGTGTGAGCTGTAGAAATGTCAACTCCATCTCTTCACGAGCAGCGTGTGGTATATACTTCAACTCAAAAAGTTGCTTGAACTCATCCTAAAAAACATATGATCTGGACGTTCCCTCTGAACCTCGTCCCACCAAAACACTGCTTCTCCCTCTAAATTGTGGAGTGCAATATCCATCTTAAACTCTAATAGACATCTATATGATTGAAAGTTCTGCTCTAATCGAAATATCCACTCCTCCGCCTTCATGGGAGATATCGCACTTATGCAAAATGACTTTGCACCCCATTTAGCCATGTGATCCATGACATAAAATACTCTAACGTCTATACATGCCTCTAATTCAACACTGGAGGAGGCGTTGGTGTTGGTGGCAACGGTACTTGTGGTGAAGCATGTGGTTGTACTGGTGGTGGTGTCGGTGCCTGTAGCGGTACTTGTGGCGTCGCCGAACTCTCCTTTTGGTCATGTTGTCGATTTTCTGCTAATAGCTCTCCCAACATTTCTCTCATGACCTCTCTGTCTATTCCACTTTGCAATCTTCGTCCAGATGATTGAGACTGTGTACGGCTAGTGGAACGAGAGCCCCCGCTCATCCCCTGACCAAAAGATCTAGTAATCATCCTTCTCGGTACTGTCTGCTATACACAATTAACTACTATTAGTTTTCATAGCTCTAAACCCCACTAGACATTTCATGATATATGTGCTACGATCCCGTGGCTTTATTAAAACATTTCGCGAAACATTTTGAAATCCAGCGAAAACGATAAATATGAAAATGACAACCAGAGCTCTGATACCAATTTGTAACACCCCATCCCAGGCCTACCTCGGGACTAGGAGTGTCCACCATCACCTTCAAGAGGTGACTACACGTATCACCGCTCAAACGCATTTATAAAAAAAATAAATGATTTATTCCAAAATAAAGTGGTCCAACCGAAATACCAAATGAAATATATAAAGATCATAGTCACGGTAAATAAATAAAATAAATACGAAATGCGAAATAAAACTCATTGAGACATCATACACGCCTCTGCCATTAGTCCGGTGTGAGCTTTCAGGTTTCTGCTCAACCTCGTTGCTCTTTTTCCTTGTCATATCATGTTCATCCACGACAGTCCATAGATAGGGTGAGTACGAAATACGCACTCGGTGATATCAATACGTGTACGTACTCTGTACCACATATTCTCCCACTCTAAAAAAATAACACAAATAACGATATATCCAAAGTCTAAACTAAAGGTAGACAGACAACTCTACCCAACCCGACTAAGTACCCAAGGTCTAAGACTAGTACCAAATTGGATCATAATACACAAAGTCCACACGGCTCTAGCTCAGGCATACGCTCGCAAAGTCCAACGGACTCCAACATACTGAAGATCTCGCAAGGTCATAACGTACCCCAGCCATCAGTACAATACAACGCTCCATTGCTCGAAAGGTTACCACAACCCCAATACGGTACGACGCTGGTAAATCCACTTATTTGACTAACTCGACCTTTCGTCGCTCGAAAGGTTACCATAATTCCATCTCGGTACGATGCCGAAAGATCTACTGATCTGACTAACTCGATGCTTTGTCGCTCTAAAGGTTACCACAACCCCAGCACAGTACGATGCCGGCCCAGATCCAAGTGTCGCAATACTAACATCGTCGATCCGATACTCCTCACGTGACAACTCTCACCGACATGCTCGTACACACCTTCTTCTGAAGGTTCGAGTATGAAATCACTCGATCGAGCATACTAACAAGATGTTCACTCGGCTTTAACACCGAACCAAAATATCGAAGTCCTTCGACCCCAACACTTGGTCGACGTCAATTCTCTAGATCATTTCTATTCACTTATACAACTCATATACTTGTCATCAACTCTCATACGATAAATATAGGGTTTAATCCAATTCACTTGTCTCACTTTTCCCATTATGATCCTATAAATGCTATGTTGATCATGCCTCGTTTTAATAGTATAATCTATTCCATAAATCAACCACAAATCTGAAATTAGGATGGAGAAATTCATCACCTTAGCTTCTCTGATGATTTGACGATTCTGGATAATATTGCTAGTATTAACACCAATCAATCTTTCCCCTATTATAGATCCATTCAATTAATAAATTCCTATAATATAAATCATCGAATTAAGAAAATAATCACAACAAATTAACTAGAGATTTTCCACAATCTCGATTAAAATTCACCACGAAGAACGTGATGAAAAATTGAAGGTTCTTCTCCAATTTATTCTTTTTTCCCTTTTCTCTTCTTCTCTTTTCTTCTTTTTTTTCCTTTCTTCTTTTTTTCCTTCTTTTCTTCTCTCGGCTGAATGCACGACTGCTCTTCTATTTTTTTTCTTTGCTTCTCTTAACCCTAATATATTAATATATATATATATATATATGCATGTGGGTTCATCCACCAATGCATTTTATCAAGTCGTACGAGCCTCACAAACTTATCATCAGAAAAATATATTTTCGAAAAATAAGGATCATCACTTCAATTGTACTTGACCGAATAAAAAAATTTCCACTGAATAGTCAAATGTATCTTAATGTCTTGATAATACAGTTGATCTTTTCTTAAATGTATCTAACTTTTATTTTACTAACTTAACTTTTCATCGAGATTCATCACCATTGGATTGTTTCTCATTTTAAAATATATTTCTTTGTTTTTCTTCTTTCTTTTCTTTTCATCATCAGTATTCCATACTTATAGGACGTCAAATTTGTATTAACTCATGTTCACAGCTCATCCCAACACTTAGATCAAGATTACATCATTGGTATACTCATATGAAGCGTATCATAGCGGAGTACATATGTTAACGTCATGTATCTTTTAGGATGTCGGAATTGATTCATTGTCCTGCCACTTAAACCCCAGTAGTGCATTCATGTAAACAAAATATAAATTCAAGACTTTTATTTTTAGATCGACAACAGAGTGTAGGAATACTTAGCACATACTTTTCACAACTTTTTTTTATTTTTCAATATTCCACCATAAGCACTTTAAACTGCACTTCAGAAATTATAAGCAGTAATAAAAAGAGATTCAAAAGGCACTTGAATATTAGAGTTCACTCAGTATATTTTATTATTTTCAAATGCCATGTGGACTTGTCATTCTCCTTCAAATTTTCTAATAAGGAGATAGAGTTCGTAGTTCACAAACTCCATGATATTTTCTTATGCATATAAATATATCCATATTCAATGGTCTAATGAATATGTACGCTAGTTGATGCCCAGTAGATACGTAATCTACCTCTAGTTGCTTCCTTTCTACTAGTCCACTAAAAAATTGATACATTATTTCAATATGTTTGATCCTAGAGTGTTGTACTGCATTTTTTGGAAAAGTTATTTCATTTTTATTATCACAATAAACCACGAAAGAACATGTTTTGTTTTCCTTGTTCTTTCTTAGCAAGCTTTGGTACTCCTTGAATAATATCATTATTAGTAGGTTTGATCGGGGTTCTGGAGCTACTATGTCGAATCCGTTGATGTCATAGATTAAGTTTACCACTCATTACTTTTAAATATTTTTGTCATTTCTCTACACATAGCAATTGTGTCATCCTCTTATTCCTATCAATACACATTTGTCTTTAGTATAAAAAACATTACTTTTTCCCTTTGAAAATTTGACTTGAAATCCATTGTCACAAAGTTAGTTGATGCTGATCACATTTTTTTTAGTCTTTTCGCATAGTATACATCAACAAGTTGTGGTTGTCCATTCGTTCTAAGTGATCATTTTCCCATTATTCTTCACTTTTCGTCATCATCGAAGGTCACATGTCCATTCTTATTTCCTGAAAATTTTTGAAAGTAATTCATTTGTTCATGTTGCATGCATGGAAGTATATATCCAACCATAAACCTCATAGTTCATTTTCCCTTAATTCAATACACCATACGTGTATGAACTTTACAAGTGAGTCTAAACACTCACCAACCTAACATACACAATGTATGTATTTTGTTTATCACGTGTAGGCTCAACTCTTTTCACGGTTATGCTCGAATGCTCTATTATTTTTGCTTATGAGTTGTACCAATGTTGATGCCTCCTCTCCTTTTATAGCCATTCCAGTCGACATGTTTGCAACAAACTTTTCCGTTGTTTTTTTCCTTATTTGAAAGGACATTTATTCTTTTGAAGATTGTTATTTACTTGTTAAGAATATGAGCTAATTGTTGCCTTATTCAAATATTTTTTAAAGTCTTTTGTCTAATCTTTATGTTTGCTAACTTCTGTGCCTCCTAATATTAGATTTAAAATTGTTTAAATTTAGTGTTATAAAGAAATTTAAACAAATGAATGTAAATAAAAAAGAAAGAACATGAAAAAAATGAGAAATAAAAAAAAATCGTGAGATATGAAGAGAAAGAAATAAGGAAAATAAAATGACCAAGAAAATGAATTTTAGTTATTATTTTTCTTTTGTAAAGGGCTGTATCTGTTTTATTCTTTTGCACAGGGGACATACTTTTTAAAACAATAAATATTTATATTTCTAATTTTTGTTTCTAATAAAAATTTAAAAAAGTTCAAAATTTCATATGCTCTTGTATTCGGGTGATATATATTTCTCCACCATTACAAAAATTATTGGTTTGAATTTTCTAGTTGACTGTTGTTTTTTATTTTGAATTTATCTACAATTTATTGTAGATTTATCTGATTTGTAATTTATAGAAAAAATTATATTGATTTTCGAAATATAATTATTGGAGATTCTCAAAGTATATATATATATATATATATTATAATAATAAAGGGATGACAACAAAGAACATGCATTTGTGGTGAAAATAATTAATTAGTTGAGGAGGATGACTTCATCAGTGATCTCATCTATGTTTACCGTTTCAAAGTGCCAAAAATCAAATGAGAATCTCGGAATATATTGAGAGGAAAACACTTTTGTAATAAAGTAAATAAATATGTTAATTCCTTATTTTTTAGAGTTGGATTTCCCATTAAAACAAAATTAATATGTTCTAGAAAAAACAATTTAACAAACGATGTGCATTATCACTAAAGTTTCCATATCTGGGGCAAGAGCAAAACAGCCTTTTTATACGTCCAGAAGCTCGCATTGGTAATTCTGAGCATATACTTTTCGGACAATGGGACACGTTCCACAATCTTAACGGTTATTGTTTATGATCTCAAAAACGACATCAACATCAAAAGACCATAGCTACATGACACGTGGCAAGTATCCGGTGGTTGAACGCATATTTCCCTCTCCCTCTCGAAGCACGCATATAAAATAATATAAGAAGCAATGCAATTATTATTTGATCTTAAGAACTACAAACCCTACAATATCGAGCACTAGGTGAGAAAAATATATATAATCTTCTATAAAAACATTGAAACTATGTCTAAATTGATAATGTGACGGAATTTCGGAAATATTAGAATGATATAATGATATATAAGTTATTTTACAATATAAAATTTGAAAGTAATATGTCTATTATGTAATGTTCTAAGAATCACGAGTTTAGATTGTAATTGTTAAAAAGTTTAATAATTATATAATAAACGGAAAACAGGTTTTCTTCAATAATATTTCATTATCAAAATCTAAACCCTAAAAACATATAGTCGTCAATAGAAAACGTAGAACGAAAAAAGTTTCGTTCATCGAAGAATTTCGGACCAACAGTTGGAAAGCAGATCTGATCTCGGCGTGGATACGCGTAGAGGGTTTGCGTTATCAAGTCTTGCATCCGACAATCACATGTTCAACGCAACATATACTACGAAATCGTTTCTAAATCTGTTCGTCGTTGAAAACCCGGAAAACCAATCGTTAAACATGACTAGATCTCATATTCGGGTTGATAAAACATGCTTCCGTACCCCAAATCAACCCAACAGTGGTATCAGAGCGTCTGGTCGTCTGTTTAGGATTAGTTTTGTGGATTTTTTGTGAAAAGCATATCGAAAAAACGTAAAAGTCACGCGTGCGCACAAGAACCGAACGCGTGAGAGAGAGGGACAGTCCCACGGCCGAAACCCTAGCCGACCGAACGAGGGACGCCGGTCATGGGCGAAGGGTCGGTCGGCGTGTCAAGGTCCGGCACGACACAGCCTGGACCAGCGCGGCACAGAAGAGACCCTGAGACGAGGCGATGCTGAGCAAGCTCCCGCTGCGCGAGCGTTTTCTGTCGAGCGCACCGGGTCTTAAGCGGTGGAGGCAGGCGGGCGGCAGGCTGATTCGGCCGGGCGCGAGTCGACGCAGGAGTGCGACGAACGACGAGGGTCGAGCGGCAAAGGGCGAAGGGGTTTAATCAGGCCCGGAGGGGGCGCCCGATCAGAGGGCGGCGGCGACTGGGTTTTCAGAAACCCTAGCGCCTCTTGCCCGAACGGGCGCGTCGCGTGAGCCCGAGCGGGCACGCGTTACCCATTCGTGCGAAAAAAAATTAAAAAAATTATTTAAATTAAAATTAAAGAATTTTAGTTTAAGAATTAATAATTGAGTTTTTAAATGATAAATTGTTTATCGTTAGGCTTTTCCTTCATCGTAGATGTTTTGAATAGATTCTCGTTTGCATGGTACGGCCTGACTACCATGAGGCATGTAGTTCAAGAATTCGATTTATACGTCTATGACATCAGATGTCTAGTGGGATGGAACAATTAGTTTTTGTAAACGCCTAGACTATCCGACGGACATAAACTTAATTGTTATCCGACCATGAGCTGAAGAATGAACTCAACTATATCGATAAGAACGACCTGACTACTAGGTGAGTATGTGATATAGAGCCGAAGTAAATTCATTATAAATTTTATGGGGATAAAATTTATAAAGAATCTATTCTATATGTTCGGGAAATGTCTTGACTACTAAGGGGCTTAGACATATAGTTATAGATTGATGCTAATTGGAAATAAGATTTCTAATGTTATCGTAACATTGGTTAGCGAATATATCATTTAGATAAAGTCCATGTCTTAATGAGATATATATATATATATACGATGTCCAACTCTCTGATGTAAATTTTTCCTTTCGTTTTCAGATTTCCTGAGAATGTCTCAGTTCAACTTGCGTCCAATTCTCGAGACCAACCAAGCTAGTTGGTGAGAACTTCGACGAATGGCAATGCAATTTGCGCCTGGTGCTGACACATGAGAAGCTGATCGATGTGATCGACAAACTGGCTCCTTGAGTGCCAAACCCAGCGAATGACGAGGCTTTCAGTTAATACACCAAGTACGAGGAAAAGTGTATCACTGTGAAGTGTCTCATCTTGGCGTCAATGAGTGGCGAACTCCACAAACAACATGAGCATATGGATGCTAAGCAGATCATGGAGTATTATAAGAAGATGTTCGATGAGCAGAGTCGGACGACAAGGTCCAAGCTGTCAGGGACGTTGTTCAAGTTCGCTCTAAGTGAGGGCTCTCCTGTGGGACCCATGTTCTACGGATGATCAGTCTGATATAACAGCTAGAGAAGCTGGGCTGCATCTTCTGTAGGAGATGTAGCAGGAGATGATCTTGCACTCACTTCCGGAGTCCTTCTCACCATTCGTGCTCAACTACAACATGAACAAGTTGGAACGTTGAGTTGCATGAGATGCACAACATGCTCACGAAGTATGAGAAACAAATTTCCATTTGGAAAAGGGTATCGGGATCTGTGCTGATGGTTAGGCAGTCCTCTTATCAGAAGAGAGCGGCAAGAAGAGGCCCAGGACCAGGCAGAGTGCGCCTAAGACTGGTGTGACCAAGGCAAAGGGCGACGCCACCAAGGCCGACCAATGAGAAGCCGAATGTTTCTTCTGCAAGAAGAAAGGGCATTGGAAGAGGAACTGCAAGGAATACCTGCAGTCTCTCAAGGGTAAGAAACAAGGTAAGACATTCATGGAAAATATTTTCACGATTTCCTTAACCACTATTGATTCATCTAGATGGGTATTGGATACCGGTAGCAGTTTTAACGTCTGCAATATGTTGCAGGGACTGAGGATCAGTAGGAGGTTCAGAAAGGGAGAATTCAATCGGAAGGTTGGAAACGGCGCAAGTGTTGCTGCTCTAGCTGTAGGATCGATTTCTCTTGTAATGCCTATGAGCAAGACTTTATTGTTAGAAGACTGTTACTATGTTCCTAAATTCATTTTGAACGTTATTTCTATTTCTATGCTTGATAGACGTGGATTTCGAACAGTTTTCAGTAGTAACATTTGCTCTATATATCATGGTGATGATTTATGTGTGAATGGTTACTTGCAACAAGGAATTATATCTTACCTGATGTTAATGTAGAACCAATTAACATTCATTTTTCAGGCCATACGAGAAAGGTAGATGATCGTCAAAGACAGACGTACCTTTGGCATTGTAGACTTGGTCACATCGATGAGAAGAGGATAAATAGGTTGCATAAAGATGGTCTTTTGGGCCATTTCGATTATGAATCTTATACAACTTGTGAGTCTTGTCTCACTGGTAAGATGACCAAATCTCCGTTTAGTGGAACCGCGGAGAGAGCTACAGAACTTCTATGACTCATATATACCGATGTATGTGGACCTATGAGAGTTCAAGCTAGGGGTGGATATTCATATTTTATCACTTTAACTGATGATATATAGAGATATGGATTTGTGTTCTTGATGAAACACAAATCCGAATCTTTTGAAATGTTTAAGAGATTCCGCAGTGAAGTGGAGAATCAGACGGAAAGAGTATCAAGGTGTTGAGATCTGACCGGGACGGTGAATATCTTAGTCATGAATTTGTCGATTATCTAAGGCAAAATGGGATTTTGTCTTAGTGGACTTCTACTGGAACACCACAGCACAATGGTGTGTTCGAAAGGAGAATCGAACTTTATTAGATATGGTCCGATCCATGATGGGGTTCACGGATCTTCCAATAAACTTGTGGATTTTATGCTTTAGAAGTAGTTGCTTACATCTTAAACAAGGTTCCCACTAAAGCGGTCTCAAAGACTCCATATGAAATATGGAAGGGACGAAAACCAAACCTGAGGCACATCAAGGTTTGGGGTTGTCCAGCCTTCATTAAGAGTCTTCAGCCAAACAAGCTTGATGCTAGGTCTAACAAGTGTAGGTTCATAGGATATCCTGAGGAAACTATGAGATATTATTTCTACCACTCGTCTGAGCACAAAGTGTTTGTGACCAGAACGGTAACCTTTCTTGAAAGGGAATTCCTTGAGGAAGGAATTCATGGTGGAGAAGTAGTTTTTGACGAGATTCAAGAACCCAACGAACCAACACAAGCTCATGGACATGAGATGTCAAATGAACGATCTTGGCTAGGAGATACGTTGTTAGGCTCAGAGGCTTCATCTTCAAATGTTGAAGTGACAGTGCCCGTTCTAGAACAATTTCAGAAACTAGTTCAAGAACCTGTCCAGGAACAAGTCCAACAAGGTATCCCAGTGCAGGTTGAACCTGCTGCACAGGTTTCCTTGAGAAGGTCAACACGTTCTCATCGTGCACCTGAAAGACTTAATTTGATGGTGCAAGAAGACGTGGTCGGTCATAGAGATGACGACCCGTTGACATTCCAAAAAGCCATACAAGGCCCAGATTCTGAGAAATGGTGGAAAGCCATGGAATTCGAGATGGAATCTATGAAGATCAACAAAGTATAGACTCTGGTTGATTCTTCACAGGCTTCCAAACCGATCGGTTGTAAATGGGTTTACAAGAAGAAGATTGGAGCAGACGGGCAGGTAGAGACCTATAAAGTTCGTCTAGTTGCCAAGGGGTATAGTCAACGAGAAGGGATTGACTATGAAGAAACGTTCTCCTCTATGGCAATGCTCAAATCTATTTGGATTCTACTTGCGATAGCGGCGTACTATGACTATGAGATTTGGTAGATGGACGTGAAAACAGCTTTCCTTAACGGAGAGCTCCAAGAAGAGGTTTTTATGACTCAACTTGAGGGTTTCACGTCGTCAACTCAAGGTCATATGGTATGCAAGCTTCAGAGGTCTATTTATGGACTCAAGCAAGCTTCTCGAACCTGGAACATTCGCTTTAACAAGGCAGTTGAAGAGTTCAAATTTGTTAGATGCGATGAAGAGCTTTGTGTGTACAAGAAGTTTAGTGGGAGCACGGTTGTCATCCTTGTGCTTTATGTAGATGACATATTGCTCATGGGAAATGACATTCCGACATTGCAAGAGACGAAGTCATGGTTGTCTGATAAGTTCTCCATGAAGGATCCAGGAGAAGCAGCCTATATTCTGGGAATAAAGATCTATAGGGATAGGTCGAAGAGGTTGCTTGGATTGTCACAATCTCAGTAATCGATAGTATCGTGCGACGATACAACATGGAAAGTTCCAAGAAGGGCTATCTACACTGGAATTTCTCTTTCAAGGGAGGATTTTCCTAAGACCCCGGAAGAAAGAGAACGCATGGGTCGGCTTTCCTACGCTAGCGCAGTGGGAGCCATCATGTACTCCATGACGTGTACTAGGCCTGACTTAGCCTACGCACTAAGTGTAGTGAGTAGATCTCAGATAGATCCTGGTGAGGAACACTGGAAGGTTTTTAAGAACATCCTTAGTACTTACAAAGGACTAAGGACCAGTTTCTCATTTATGGTGGTTCTAACTTGGAGTTAGAAGGATTTACTGATGCGAGTTTCTCGACAGACGAGGATGACTGTCGGTCCATTTCAAGCTATGTGTTTTGTCTGAATGGAGGTGCAGTAAGTTGGAAGAGTTCCAAACAGGCTACTATAGCCGATTCGATGACTGAAGCAGAATATATAGCGGCTTGCGAAGCAGCTAAAGAAGCGGTTTGGATGAGAAAGTTCATAGATGAACTTGGTGTGGTACCTTCGATAAAGGAAGCCGTTCCTTTATTGTGTGATAACACCGGAGCTATTACTCAGGCGAAGGAACCAAGGTCTCATAAGAAATCGAAACATGTTCTGCGGAAGTTTCACCTGATACGAGAGATCATAACGCGTGGGGACGTACAAATCCAAAAGGTGGATGGAAAGGAAAATGCAACAGATCCGTTCACGAAGGCACTTGGGTTAAAGGAGTTTGACAAGCATAAGCTCATGATCGGATTGAGAGAGATGACTAGCTGGCATTAGTTTATAGACTAGTAGCGAGTTGTATTATTTTAGACATCGATTTTATTTTTATAATATATGGTATTATTTTCATTTGATGAGTTTTCATAGTTGTATGATAGAGTCCAAGATTAAATCTGAAACTTGACATTATGATAGAGATCATAATATAGAGAGTCAAGTTTTGGTATGATTTAATCTGAATTGTTCTTGTTTGTAGGATCATTACTCGGACTACAGTGATCCGGAAAGAACAACATGTATGTGATAAGTTTCTATGGTGATAGAAATCAGCAGATCTCTTTTACTGAATCACATATATGAGTGATACACATGATGATGTGATCACTGAACTGACCCAAAGGGAGAAATGCTTAATGGTTAAATAACCAATGAACTGTCACTAAGATTTCTCGAGATAGTTAGATAGTTAGTTTTTCCTTAGACTTGAGATCAACATAGTAACTAGCATCTTATCTTTTATTCTTTGATTATGGACACCTAGTATCTGATAGTACTAGTTGAATAGATATTGGGAATAATTAG
Organism: Gynandropsis gynandra; assembly: GCA_036759665.1. NCBI lineage: Eukaryota > Viridiplantae > Streptophyta > Magnoliopsida > Brassicales > Cleomaceae > Gynandropsis > Gynandropsis gynandra. The sequence goes on from CM071866.1 coordinate 12,493,327, forward strand.
ATATTTGCGTAGTTAGTGACAGATCAAGATGGGATCCGTCAACTCTTGGTAAGAGTTTGAGCTCTATGTTGTCAGTAATCACAATGACTGCACGAATCTCTGGCCAGAGTACATTGAATGAATGGAGAAAGGTGTTTCTTAGGTTCATTCATCAGTCAGTTGTGATTGACATGAAACATAATTGATGATCCGTAAGGCTGACAGTTATGACCATGCCTAGGATGCATCCGGAGCTGTAAAGATGGAAGGAAATACTAACGTCAACTTCACCATGGTTTGTTTTGGGTAAAGTTGTTACTCAAATGAGTAAGGATGTTACTTCACGCTATCCGGTCGTTGGGGAGTGTTGCTAGACGCCAACCTCTATTAGTTAATTAGTGGATACTAATTGGCTACCGGTTTAGTGATGAACCTACGAGGTCACACACATACGAGTGTCTCGGTATCTGCTTGTGATTGTTAGAAAATAAGAGTGGAATACAATTATATTTTTCCGCTAGCACTCAAGAATATAATTGTACTTGATTTTCTTTTGGGGTAGTACATCAGATGTACAGGCAAGTATGTGTATGGAGATACATGTACTTCGACTGTTTTAAATATTACGTAAAGGCAAGTGGGAGATTGAAAGTAATATGCCTCTTATGTAATATTTTAAGAGTCACGGGTTTAGGTTGTAATTATTAAAAAGTTTAATGATTATATAATAAACGAAAAACAGGTTTTCATTAATAAGATTTCATTATCAAAGTCTAAACCCTAAAAACATATAGCCGTCAAAAGAAAACGAAGAACGGAAACAGTTTCGTTCATCGAAGAATTCCGCACCAACAGTTGGAAAGCAGATCCGATCTCGACGTGGATACGCATAGAGGGCTTGCATTATCATGTCTTGCATCCGACAATCACACGTTCAACGCAACAGGTATTACGAAATCGTTTCTAAATCTGTTCGTCGTTGAAAACCCAAAAAACCAATCGTTAAACATGACTAGATCTCATATTTAGGTTGATAAAAACACGCTTTTGCACCCCAAATCAACCCAACAAAATTATAGTATTAATTACAACAATAAAAAATTAGATCAATAGTACAATCTTACATGTATTTGGGTGAATGTGTTTGTGAAATATCTATCCACATTTACAAGTTCTGCTGTATGATATGAACATATGGATTTATATATGTATGATTTAAATTATTTTAAATTTTTTTAGTTTGAAATAGATTTAAAATGATGTTAGGATTCGAATTAATTTCAATAATTTGATATTAAATCTTTATTTTTATATGTATCTTCAAAATCTGATGTATATTGTGTTATTTTCTATTGGGCAGGAGATTATTTATATAGATTCATATTTTGTTTTAGATAATACTAAATTTTGAACTAAATTTTAGATCTAATAGATTCAAAACCATTTATAAATTTATAGTGATTACTCAATTTTTCATGTCTCTGAAAGCCATTAAATTATTGTGTAATAATATCAATTACAAAAATCGAACTTCAAAAAAAAAAATTAGAATCCATAATAGATAATCGATTAGTTGAAGGGATCCGACAATTGTTACTTAGTGAATCCTTATACCTCGAAACCCTAAATCATCATGACTAAAGTATTCCCTTTTAAAAGTTCGTGTATATGTGACACCTCATCGTGGGTTTATTATGAATTTATTTTGCTCTTTCTTATATCAAAGAAACATTCGTAGTGCATATAATCATGCATGCTTTCACGTGACCTTTTTAATATATGTTAGTATATATTCATAAACTTATAGCATGAAAAACTTGGTTTTTTAAATATATTTTGGAAAAATATAGAATTGAGTAATTTTAGTTTATTAATTGATGAGCATAGCCACATATATCTTTTAAATATAGTATGTAAAATACCAAACATTATCTGGCAAAATGGATATCATAAAGTAAACGATATGAGATTAACATAATTTAATTTCGATTTTTTTATATATTTGTAGATGTTTTAAAAGAAAAAATGTATTTTTATTTAAATTTGTCAAGATACGCATTATTTATGTCTTGATACGCGGGACTAGCATATCATATAAATAGTTCTATTCCAAAATTGTTTCATATTTTAGAACGAGAGAGAATCCTCCGTTCTTATCAAGTCCTTCCAAATATATCACATTTTAGCTTAACAAAATTGGTACATTACTTTATCAACCCATTAATAACTTTCACCAACTATAATATTTTACATTACAAAAATAGTAAAATAAATCGAAAATTAACTTATACGTGCCATTTTATAAGCGGTCCCCCACTATAATTGAGCAAATATTACTACTATATAAATAAAATAAATAGCGTCATCATCATACATACATATATTCACTTAACAGGGAATTATTTTTAAAATCGTAGAAATCAAATGATTAAGAAATGTGCCACGTGTCGCTCGCTCATTGCATATTTTTCCTCTTATATTCCAACTCTCATGTATCACATGCCCATCTCATGTTTTCAGCAATTCCAGCTTACTTTTCAACATAAAAAAAAAATATCTCTCTCGAGCCCGAACCTCTCAGCCGAAAGATGTCTCTCCGTGACCCGAACCGAGACTATACCAAAACAAAAATCTTTTCGAATTTCGAAAGCAACGAGAATTACCCAAAAAATGGGCTGATCAAGTCGATCGCAGGACAAGAAGGGCACGTATACTCATTGGCTGCGACAAACGACATTGTGTACATTGGTTCGGATGGTAAAAACATTAGTGTTTGGAAGGATCTAACCGAATTAACCCGGTTTAAATCGAACAGTGGATTTGTCAAAGCCATTGTAGTTTACAAAGACCGGGTTTTTACGGGTCATCAAGACGGTAAAATCCGAATTTGGAAGGTCTCAAACAAGGATCCCCGCGTGTACACACGCGCTGGGACATTACCCGCATTGAAAGAAGTGTTTAAGCGATCGGTTAAGCCAAGCAATTACGTTGAGGTGAGACGACATCGTTCTGCACTATGGATTGAACACTCCGATTCCGTTTCGTGCCTAAGCCTCGATGAAGATCAAGGGTTGTTATATTCCGGCTCCTGGGACCGGACAGTCAAGATTTGGCGAATCTCTGACCTGAAATGCCTTGAATCCATCAATGCCCATGACGATGCCGTCAACTCTGTCGTTGTCACTGCCTCCGGGGATGCGTTGGTCTTCACAGGCTCCGCCGACGGGTCAGTGAAGGTGTGGAAGCGTGAGATCCATCAGAGACGCACGATTCACACTCTCTTGCAAACTCTGCTAAAACAGGACTCTGCAATCACGGCTCTAGTAATGTCCGGCGGAGACGATGGCGGCGATGGAGGGACGGCGTACAGTGGATCGAGCGATGGATCTGTGAATTTCTGGGAGATCGATGCCAAAAGGGTCTTGAAGTTCGCTGGAGTATTGAGGAGGCACAAGCTCGCCGTGCTCTGCCTCGCGGCGGCCGGTAAATCTCTGTTCAGTGGCGGTGCGGACAAGACGATAGTGGTATGGCGGAGGGAAGGTAAAGTTCACACTTGTGTCGCCGTGTTGAGCGGACACGCGGGTCCAGTAAAGTGTTTGGCAGTGGCTGAAGAATCCAACGCCGGTGATCGGCGGTGGGTAGTTTACAGTGGAAGCCTTGACAAGTCCGTGAAGGTTTGGAGCGTGTCAGCGGCAGCGGCAGAGGATGTGGCTCAGACAGCTACGGTGGTTCCACGTCACCGGAGATTGCCTGGGGCTGTGAAAATCGACGGCGGGAGCGGTTATGATTCGGTCAGAAATAAAGTGAACAAGTATGACACTGTTCGTTAACGCAACGCAACGAACCCTTAAAGCACACTACTAATACAGTATTGGGAATACTTGTTGCATTCCTAATTTTGGGAAAGAATTTAACCAATTTAATTATGGTTTCACTGGAGAGTCCAAAAGTTAAATTGTGTTGAAATTTTACATCAAACCCATGAAAATGATATTGTTTTAATAGAATTAAAGATATAATTATATTTTTCCATTTTTTAAAATTGGATATGATATTCAAAATATATATATATATATATATATATATATATATATATATACATGAGGTGTCTGATGTGTCTGATGTGCGGAAATCAGAGTTTTAATATTTTCTAGACCACTCTACCGCAAGTATACGGTTCGTGTATTACTAGAGTCGAACTCTGGGGACTAATGCAGCCTATTCTAAAAATGTGACTAAACTAAGACGGGATGAAATAGATGATGACGTGATGTAAATCTCTAAAACACTAAGATAAATGGTGACAATAATGGAAAGATGCGAAAGACTTGACAATTAAGAACACTACGGATTTCGGGATAGCGGGAATTGCAAGGATGTAACAACGAAGGATCATAAAACCATCGAACTATCTTGACAACGGGGAATTCATGCTCTAAGATAAGGAATGATTCAGCCGAACCTAAACCTCCTAACCATAATTACGTGCAATCCTACCTTCCAGCAGCGATTAACTCGTGACTACGGTAGCGTTAAGCGCGCAATCCAAATTCCTAAGTCAATTAGCTGACCGGTCATATTCTCATTAATCAAACTTAATGTACAATCAACAGTTCCGGATTCATATTTTAACCTTCCAGCAAAACACGAATTCCTAAGTTACTGAGCGGACAACACTAGTATAAACGTTTATGATGTAGATTGTAAACCGAATATCAAGAAAGTTTGATAAATCTAAGTATTAACGCATAGTTCGCACATCCATTACAAATCCGATATCCCTAGCCCATAGTTGGGAATCTACTCACTCATGTATTTTATTGTCAAACAAGAAAACACAACCCTAAACATGATAAAAACTAGGAAATACGATTCCTCGATCTTCCCTATCTTGTTACCGAAGTCCGGATTGATGCTTCTCTCCTTCTCCAGCTTCTTCCGAGCCTTTCCTAATGAATTCCAAACTTTTCCTTGCCCTAACCATCGCCCTCTGGTCTCTGGAACTGATTCTCTTCTCTCTTTTGCTTGTTCAAACTCTAAAAACAGGTTGTTGCGAGAAAAGTGACCTGCGGGAGCACATGTTTCACCATGTCGTGCAGAAGGCAGCCCGGTCGTGTACACTTATCAGCCCGAGCGGGCATGCGTACCCGACCATGTGGTTTACCAGCCTGAGTCGTGTTCTGTTTCGGGGATTTTCAGTCTTAATTGCAGCCCGAGTGGGTTCCCTATTGCAGCCCGAGCGGGCATGGTCACCCGACCATGTTCACCTTGTGCCCGGGTCGTGTGAAGTCTTCTGTAATTATCCCCGTAACGTTTGCCCGAGCAGGCTTGCTTCATTCCGTGCTTTTGCTCTTTCCGCTCGATGCTCGGGTGTTCCATTAGGTTCCGCGGCCAGAATTTTGCTCACAGTGATCTGTATCTTCTGATATGTGCGGTTTAATCCAGAAATTTTCATTTTAACGCTCGTTTAGGCGTTATCGCCTTAAAACCTGAAAACAAACAAAAAGGACGTATATAAAGAACATTCGTATCGGATTTGTAACTCGTGCTATGTAATCTATGCGAAAATGATGCAAATATCTAGCCTAAAACTGATACACACTACGTGTTATCAAACTCTCCGAGACCAGAACCTTTGTTTGTCCTCAAACAAAATTAAATCCAAGTATAAGAAGAGTCTAACAACGATGGATACTAGCACGAAAAATTCGAAGGGTTAGTCATTATGCAAAACAACGCGTCACATGAACGTAAGCCTAAGCGTACCGAGTTTAGACTTATATCAACCGAAAGTCACGAGCCATGCAATCCTACCAATAATCTAAGTCTATTTCATAACCCTAGACGACGTCCAAGCGATCTCCATACCAATTCCCCTAAGCTTAAGATATCATTAAACTCGTATTCTCGTTCTTATTCTCTTTTTTTTTACTTAGATCCACGCTTGGTTTCTAGGACATCAAAGTTGAAGAGGGATGGCTTTCTACTTAGACCCAGGCTGCCTATGGCACACTCATAAGGTCGTGTAACCTTAGCGGAGTGAAGAGGTGCGTTATTGAATAACGTTTTTTTCGATAGATTACGCATCTCTCTAACCCTTAGGACAAAGAATAGCGCTTCAACCCACCACTTAGACCCGAACCATCGATCTCGATGTACTCATATCAATGTAAATCTGAAATAGTTAGAAACTTTTCTAAGATGACAGCAGAGTGTAAGCGTGTGGAATCTAATAACTCATCAACGGTGAGATATATCAAGCAAGCAAGGGACAAACGATATACACGAAGATATGGATATTTGGTACTGAAACCTAAGAGGTGAATGCAACTACAGATCATAGTTTCAAGCACAACTACTCGACTAATCGTTATCTAAAAGACTTCTAAGAAAACCTAGACTATTGTTCACGATTCGACAAGGTCGCAAAATAATGACTAAAATTCGAAGATTCGTACTAGGTATCCATCTATATATTCCTAATCCTAACCCTAATAGAAAATATGTCACTCATCAAATAATCATATCACTCAAAAGAGTACCCCCCAGACCTGAACGGAACACAGTCCCGGTGTTCGAAATCTATGAGAGGTACCCGCATGCCAAGAACTCGAGATAAGAAATAAGAACGAGTACACCAGGTGTATTTTGCTTTCTCGAATTTTTGATACATCCGTATGTTATACTCTCTTGCTCTATTGCAGGTGTTATCGTGAATAATCTGTGATGAGAATAATGCAACGCAAAAATAGAGAAGAAAGTAATACATCATTAAATCCAATAGAGCGTACATAAGCGCGAAAACGAAAAAAATAAAATAAGAAAATAGGTCCATGAAGCAAGAAATAGCAAAAGGAAAAAGAAAAGGAAAAAGGAAAATGGTGGCCTAATCCTCTTCCTCTCCACCACCGGTGGTCGGAGGGTCTGCTGGCTCCGTGGATGTCCCTTCCCCAGATGGGAAATAGAATGATTGCAGCTCGTATGGGATGTGTGGGTGGTATGGAATAACGCTAGTATGGTAGTCCTGCAGAATCGACACGTACGACTCCGAGTAATGCTGCATGCTCAGCTGCTGGAATCGACGAACAGACTCCGTGAGATAGTACGTGTGCTGGATGGACTGCTCCTGGAACTGCTGTTGCTCCGCATATCTCGCAGCCTCGATGTCGTACCTCGCCGCCTCAAGATCGTACCTCTACTCTACCATGAAGGACTGATATCTGCTCTCCTCCGCAACATACCTGAGAACATCGGAGACACCTTCCATAGAAGGGAAGTCAGAGCGGTGATGACGTCGGAGTGGGTTCGAGAATGAGTGGCGCGTCGGTTGCGCTGTCGAGATATCGATGGTCCTGCTGCAGCGGCTGGAGCTAGATCTACCTCATCTAGTCCCGGACAAGTGTGCCCGATGGCTGGGTCGATCCTGAATCGTATGTCTTCCTCGTCTAATCCCGGCATCTGAATCTCATATAGGTTGACCTCCAAGGTTCGACCGTGTTCATCCTTGTAGCTCCAAATGACTGTGCCGATCGATCGATATTGCCCGTCGGTTGCGCAGGTTCTAGAGGTTCACCTCGGGCTCCTCATCAATCTTATCCTCCGTCAGAATGCGAAGGTTGATCCCAACTCTACGTGCTATCATTGTGACTATCCCACCAAAATAATCTTCGTGTCCATGCTTCATTTCTCGGTGGCAATGTCGTGGAAGTGTCGCATAACTAGTGATGCCAAATCGACATCCAGTAGTCTCTGTGTACCGCACGCCTAAGGTATGCCAACTCCGTGTGGTTCACTCCGCCTTGTGCTCATTTTCCTAAGATAGAGGAGACTAGGAAATAGTGGAAATACCTTAGGGCGGGATGGCGTATGTGGCTGTCCTTGGACTTCGTTGAATAGTCACCATACGTTATCCGGGTCCAAAACTGCGTTTGACGGCTCTTGTTGTGCTCGGGCATTTTGGTGAAGGCGCGATGCGGAGCGTCTAGCGCGATTGTGAACTGTCGCGTGCTGAGTCAATAGTTCTGTCCCAACAGACGGAACTCCATAAATGCCCTCTCCCGTTCTCTTGACTCGGGGAAGAATGCCGTGTACGACGCAAAGAACTCCACAGTGAGGTTGCAGTACTTGTACTCCCGTGCCTCCCGCAATCATGTCCATCCCAATATGTTTAAGATGGCGTCGATGTGCTCCTCGATGTGGAGAGCACTCATGGCTTCCGCGGATAGGAAGCGAGATGGGTGTCTGCGCGGCTGTAGCTCGGTGAACCTCGACTTCTGACCGGACAAAAAGGTTGTTGTCCGGTAGTTGTATTGTTGATGAGACATCGTGATGGGCGTGTACGGTGTTAATTCCGTGATAGCATCCGGCTTTGCTGGCCATCCGTGATCCGGATCGTAGGCATCAGATCGTCATTTCTTTGAGCTTTGAAATAGTGTTTGAGCCATCTGCAAAACAACCAAAGAAGAAAAATAAACATTAAGTCACCCTTTACAAAGTGCCCGGGCGAGTAGAGGTTCAGCCTGGTCGGATTTCAATTCAGATGAAATTCACCGTGAGTCTCGCCCAACTCGGGTCTGGTTACCGCCCGATCGAGCTCGGAATCAAATTACCCGACCGGGTACAAACCCTAACCCGATTGGGTTGAATCCCGAAATCGCGACCTACAATCCGATTTCTTCATTCAATTCGCAACAATCACCCTAAATTCTTCTAATCCAGGCCTAAATCTAGTCAAAAGCAATCGAAAACACAAATAATTTCATGAAAATACCTGGAATTCGAGAGAAATTTGAAATTTTTCGGGGAATTTGCGAGAGAGGAGGGAGAGAGGATATTTCGAGTAACTGCAACCGAGTATTCTTCGTTGTGACGGACCGGCGGTGATGAGAAACGGCGGCGGCGAAGAGAGCAAGCTCCGGTGGCGTGAAGGGTTGCAGGGGTGGAGCACGTTCGGGTCGATGTTTGCTTGTAAGAATTGCCGCTCGGGTTACTCGAAATAAAAGACTTACCTTTGCAGAGGATACACGGTGCCCACGCGGGTCTCCTGAAGTCGCCCGATTAGGCGTCTTTGAATTTGACCTAGCCCGCGCGGGTCTTGTTGTCTGCCCGACCGGGCATTACTGCAAAACTGAAAAAAATCACGAGGAAAACCATGCAGCAAAAATCATAAAGACCGATAAAATCCTAAATCCTAAAAAAAATTGTTCATGTCTTAAAGAGAGTTCGAAAGTAGAAATGAAATAAAAATGAAGAAAAAAGGATGCGGGGCTCGGGTTGCCTCTCGAGAAGCATTTGTTTACGGGTTTTAGCTTGACCCTAACGTCTTCATACGTGTGTGATGTCGGAAAGAGGAGGTATGCCTCTTTCATCTTCTAACTGATCAGCATAGCATGGCTTCAACCTTGAAGTATTTTTCACTTTCGATTCTCCATTCTTCTCGTCCAATCCTATGACTCCATGATATCTCCGTCGTGACTCGATTTTGGTGGAGTGCCTCCTCGGTGTTCCAGGTGGGATAGGTGTGCATGCGGGCCGTCGAGGGTGTGGGAGATGATGTGTATGGCCGAAGAACCACAGCCCGCGTTGAAGTCTCGGTTAAACCTTGTGGATTTCGGTTCAAATCAAATGCCTGATCGAGCTCGTTCTTTGCCCCGCTCGGGTTCCTTAATGTGTCACTTACCCCCGTGAGGGGTGCCCGAGTCGGGCTGTGAGGTCGCCTGGGCGGGTTCTTGTCCATTTGCTCTGCCCGATCGGGCTCATTAACCAACCCGCTCGGGTTACCAATTTCACCATTTATCCCCGAGAGTGCTACCTGAGTCGGGCTGTGTGGCCGCCCGGGCGGGTTTCCTAATTCTGGTGCAGCCCGCGCGGGTTGAGGTAGGAGCACGCGCGAGCTAATTCTCGTCTGAGGGATATTTAGGTCTTCCCTGAGTTGTGTGCATACGTCGACATCATGGGGTGGCTGAAATTGGCTCCCAGTGCATTCGTACAGTGGTATCTCCATAAGATGGACGTCGCGATGTTCACGTTGAATTTGCTCCGTTGGTGCATCCATCGTGTTAATGTGCATTACGGGTTCAGTCATATATGGTTTCTTGAGTGCTTCGTCGAGCTTGAACTCAATAGACTCGTCTCCAGACTTCATGACCAGCCTACGTTCTGCGCAATAAATGACCATTTTTGCCGTGTTAAGGAATGGTCTTCCCAAAATGACGGGGATCTTCGGATTGATCTCCATGTCCACAACTACAAAGTCCGCGGGGAACCAGAATTCTCCCACTTGTACAGCTACATTCGTCAATATACCCACGGGACTCCGTACGGATTGATCGACTAAGGTGATTTGCATGCGCGTGGGCTGAAGATCTCCTACTCGATTAAGCTTCTCAACAAGAGACAATGGTAGCAAGATTACACTCGCTCCGATATCGATTAGTGCACGCTCAATCTCATAATCGTAGATCTTACAAGGGATGACAAAGTTACCTGGATCGAGCATCTTCTCGGTCATGGTAGGGGGCTGTATGAGGGAATTTCTGACCATCACTACCTCGTTGTCGACGGTTCTCTTCCTCATTATAATGTCTTTGAAGAATTTGTCATAGGATGGGATTTTCATGAGCGCGTCGTAGAAAGGGATGGTGACTTGCAGCTTCCTTAGGAGTTCCACGAATTGGGCGAATTGAGCATCGTCGCTCTGCTTCTTTTGGCATTACGGAAAGGGTAAGGGTGGTACCCTCGGGGGAGATGCTACGTAAGGCAACTCCCTCTCTTCTTCCTCCTCGGTCTTCTTCTCTTCCACGGCTTGAGTGATGGGTTGTTCGATTTTATTACTCAAATGCTCTCCTCTTGCAGCTGTGGAAGGCATGGGTTGCTCCACCATATTTCTGCTCCTTAGAAAAATAATATTTACTTGCTCCAGGGGGTTCGTCTCGGGTTTCCCGGGGAGTTGTCCGGGCTGTCGACTAGACCCTTGGGTTAACTGTGCCACTTGCGTTTCCAGGAGCCTTAAGTGTGTCTGGAAACCGTCCATTCTCTTCCTCATGTCCTCCTGTTCAGCCCTAATTCCTCCAAGCGCACTTTTCTGTTCTTGATACATCAATTGGAGCATAGAAAGAATTTCGGAGTCACTTGAAGGTTGTGTGCGAGGTTGATAGCCGTAGTCTTGGCCACTCCCTCTCGGCTGGAAACCTTGGTTTTGGTTTCTTGCCATCATCCGCGGTTGGAAATCCTACGGGTTTGCTACATTACTCGTATTCCCATAAGAGAGGTTGGGATGGCTCTTGATGTAGTTTTGTTGGTAGGCTCGATTGCTGACGTAGTTCACTTCCTCGATTCCTTGACCTACGGATGCATCTTGTCGATCGACATGAAGGCCTGCTATCATCCTGTATATCTCTCCAACTTGCTGCTTCAAATCCGTTAATTCCGGGTTGGCTATGCCTAACTCATTCACTGCCACTTTGGATGGGTAATCACGGTTGTAGTCTCCGACCTTTTTGCCTCCTTCCCTCGCCATGCTCTCGATCAAATTCTCGAGTTGATTGAAAGTGAGGTTGCTGAGGGAACCACCACCCGCTGCCACGATCATGAAGCGTGTGGTCTCTTGGAGACCTTGTATAAAGCTCGTAATAAGGTACTTCTTATCCATTCCATGATGTGGACATATTCGTTGATAGTTCTTAAAGCGCTCTCATGCATCATGTAGGAAAGAATTTATACGATTCTTGGTGAGTAGCGCCCTGTGGTCCAGAAAGAATTGTTGCATGAATCGTTGTTCCAGGTCATTCCACGAAGTAATTGACGCAGCAGGCAAGTTGAACAACCAACGTTGCGCTGCATCCTTGAGTGAGAATGGGAATGCCATCAAGTATAGATCCTCCCGCGTGACTCCCGTGCCAAATTTGGTGGTGTTGCAGAGCATCTAGAAGTCCGTGAGATGGGAATTTGGATCTTCATTCTCCATTCCTCTGAAAGCAGAGTTGTTGAGCATTTGGATGAAGGCGGGTTGTAGCTCAACCTGATTCTCTATGGGGCGGGCCATGCACGAAAGCAACTGTGCTTTGGAGCGGTGTAGACTCCGTAAGTTTCATCAGCAGCAGCCATTTCGGGGTTATTGGCGTGACCTTCTCCGCAGCTTGCGCTGTCGGTTACTTCCTCTTCGGAAGCGTAAGTCTCTTGACTGCGCTCTTTATCTACTTTGGACTTAGAATCTGCTAGTCCAATCCTCCTTTTTTGCGCAGGCTTCGTAGTGTTCGCTCAACCTCGGGATCGTATATGAGTAGCTTTTGTGTGGAGCATCTCATACAATAGTGCCTGCACAACAATAGACGAACGACCAAAGTGCAGATCTGAAGTAGATAAAATAGACTCGAAAAAAAGAAAAAGAAAAAAATGTTGAAAAATGACTAAGACTCCGGAAAGGACTAAATCTTAATCTAGCTAATTTCTAATCTAGGCCGTAATTAGTCCCCGACAACGGCGCCAAAAACTTGATGTGCGGAAATCAGAGCTTTAATATTTCCTACACCACTCTACCGCAAGTATACGGTTCGTGTAGCACCAGGGTCGAACTCTGGGGACTAATGCATCCTATTCTAAGAATGTGACTAAACTAAGATGGGATGGAATAGATGATGACGTGATGTAAATCTCTAAAACACTAAGATAAATGGTGACAACGATGGAAAGATGCGGAAGACTTGACAATTAAGAACACTACGGGTTTCGGGATACTGGGAATTGCAAGGATGTAAGAACGAAGGATCATAAACCCATCGAACTATCTTGACAATGGGGAATTCATGCTCTAAGATAAGGAATGATTCTGCCGAACCTAAACCTCCTAACCATAATTACGTGCAATCCTACCTTCCAGCAGCGATTAACTCGTGACTACGGCAGCGTTAAGCGCGTAATCCTAATTCCTAAGTCGATTAACCGACCGGTCAGATTCTCATTAATCAAACTTAATCTACAATCAACAGTTCCGGATTCATATTTTAACCTTCCAGCAAAACACGAATTCCTAATTTACTGAGCGAACAACACTAGTATAAACGTTTACGATGTAGATTGTAAACCGAATATCAAGAAAGTTTGATAAATCTAAGTATTAACGCATAGTTCGCACATCCATTACAAATCCGATATCCCTAGCCCATAGTTGGGAATCTACTCACTCATGTATTTTATTGTCAAACAAGAAAACACAACCCTAAACATGATAAAAACTAGGAAATATGATTCTTCGATCTTCCTATCTTGTTACCGAAGTCCGGATTGATGCTTCTCTCCTTCTCCAGCTTCTTCTGAGCCTTTCTTGATGAATTCCAAGCCTTTCCTTGCCCTAACCGTCGCCTTCTGGTCTCTGGAACTGATTCTCTTCTCTCTTTTGCTCATTCAAACTCTAAAAACAAATTGTTGCGAGAAAGGCGGCCCGCGCGGGCACATGTTTCACCCGGTCATGCAGAAGGCAGCCCGATCGTGTACACTTATCAGCCCGAGCGGGCATGCGTACCTGACCATGTGGTTTACCAGCCGAGTCGTGTTCTGTTTTGGGGATTTTCAGTCTTAAAATCAGCCCGAGCGGGTTCCCTGTTGCAGCTCGAGCGGGCATGGTCACCCGACCATGTTCACCTTGTGCCCGGGTCGTGTGAAGTCTTCTGTAATTATCCCCGTAACGTTTTCCCGAGCGGGTGTGCTTCAAGCCCGAGCGGGCTTGCTTCATTCCGTGCTTTTGCTCCTTCCGCTCGATGCTCGGGTGTTCCATTAGGTTCTGTGGCCTGAATTTTGCTCCGAGTGATTTGTATCTTCCGATATATGCGGTTTAATCCAGGAATTTGCATTTTAACGCTCGTTTAGGCCTTGCTGCCTTAAAACTTGAAAACCAACAAAAGGGCGTATATAAAAAACATTTGTATCGGATTTGTAACTCGTGCTATGTAATCTATGCGAAAATGATGGAAATATCTAGCCTAAAACTGATACACACTACGTGTTATCAGTGTCCATTATTGATAATATCTAAAAGCATGTAATGTTTGCTAATATTAATCTCTAAACATATTAGGATATTTATACAATAAGATAACATCACTTAACCTAATAATATGTTAAATTACAATTATGAGTATCCTCTAACACGCCCCTTCAAGATGGAACACCTGGCGTGACTCCAATCTTGATACATAGACGTTGGAAAGACGAGTACGAGAGAGGCTTAGTAAGAATATCTGCAAGTTGATTCGCCGAGTTAACATGAGTGACACGAAATGTTCTAGATTCTACTTGGTCGGGGACAAAGAGATAATCTAGCGCTAGATGTTTCATACGTGAGTGAAAACCGGATTAGCACTAAGATACATTGTGCTCACATTGTCACAATATATAGCAAGAGGTGTTGAGAGAGACACAAGCTCCGTCAACAGCGAGACAATCCATGTAATTTCAGCCGACGTGTTAGCCACGAAACAGTATTTAGCTTCCGTCGATGATCGAGAGTGAAATGATTGTTTCTTAAAGGACCATGAGACCGAATGCTTACCCAAGAACACCATGTAAGCACCCGTTGATTTGAAGTCATCTTGATCATCGTCCAATCTGCATCACTAAACCCACGGAAAGAAAGCGTGTTTTATGCTAAGAGGAATATACTCGTGCCACGAGTGTCGCCTAGATACCGAAGCACTCTTTTAGTCGCCTGTCAATGTTCATACATGGGTTGATGAATGAACTGTAATAGTTTGTTGACTATAAAGCTTATGTTTGGTCTCGTGAGAGAGATAGTGTAGGTTGGCGACAACGGTCCGAAAATCAGTAGCATCCGAGAGGAGAACCTGAGTGAACCGTGAGTCGTGTTGTAGATGCCATCGGTGTGTTTACAAGCTTTGCTTCACGCATATTAAACCGGCATAAAAGATCACAAATATACTTTTCTGAGAGAGAAACAAACTTCGAGATGTACTTGTTGCTTCAACACCAAGAAAAATAGATAAGTTTCCAAGGTCCTTCAGAGAAAATCACGCAGCAAATGTGTCTATAAAGGTTTGAACTAATGTGCCCGAGCTGCCCGTAATGATGAAATCATCAACGTAAATGAGGACAAAGATGTGATCATTCCCTTTGTGGAGGAAGAAGAGTAAAGCATCAACCAAGGAGTTCTTGAATTGTTGTGCAAGGAGAAATGTCTTCAATTCGAGATACCATACACACAGCGCTTTTTGGAGACCATATATGGATTTGTGTAGTTTGCACACATAGGAGGGATTATCCTTATCAAAGAACCCCGGTGGTTGAGACATATATACTTCCTTGCTTAAGTTATCTTGAAAAAATGCATTGTTTACATCGAGTTGATGTAGCGGCCAACCATTAGTGACAGCAAGACTAAGAATCAACCGAATAGTAGTAGGTTTGATAACCAGTCTAAAAGTTTCATGGAAATCTACTTCGGGCCATTGATGAAACCCCTTGGCCACAAGACGTGCTTTGTAGCACTCCATCGTGCCATCGAGTTTGCGTTTAATACGGAAAATCCATTTTCATCCAACAATATTCGTGGCATTTGTAGCGGATATCAATTCCCAAGTATCATTACAGGCAAGAGCATTGAATTCTTCAGCCATTGCGTGTCTCCACCACTGGTCTTTAAGAGTTTGTGTCACCCTAGTGGATTCACATTCAGATTCTACTACGGTCGCCAAGAGAGAGAGAGAGTTTCTGGTTTGGTTTGGATATGTTGCTCTTTTGCATGGGATGTGTATTGCGTGGTGGTGATGAAGACATGAGTGGCATGGTGGGTGGAGGGTTTGCAGGAGCTTCCAGAACCACGGTTGTGTCCGTATGTGGAGAGGACACGGGTGAGTTTGTGTCACCTAAGGGCTGAGCAGTGTATGATGTAACAAGTGGCGGAACAAAAGTAGAGACCGAACGAGCCAAAGGACTCGAGAATGTGGTGGGTTCTGACTCAATGATTGTATCCGTCGGGAAGAATTGGTCAGGAGTGGCATATGGAAAGATGGACTCATGAAATTGCACATGACGAGACACAAAGACACGGGAGTTCGTAGGGTCCAAGCAAAGATAAATACTTTGAGTAAGAGAGTATCCGAGAAACACACACGGAAAAGAACGAGAATCAAGTTTGTGAGATGAGTAAGGACGAAGCCAACGAAAGCATAGGCACCCAAAGACCCGGAGTTTAGTTTAGTGTGGAGGGGATTCAAAGAGGCTTTCATATGGACTACGCATTTGAAGAACCGGTGTGGGCATACAGTTTATCAAATACACAACAGTAGGAAAGGAAAAAGACCAGAAAGTGACCGATAAAGAAGAGTGCATAAGAAGAGACAACCCGGTTTCCACTATATGCCTGTGACGACGCTCAGAAATGCCATTGTGCTCGGGAGTGTGAGGAGGGATGGTGAAGTGAGAAATACGTTGAAAGGCAAGAAAGGAGGCCATGGCAACAAATTCGCCCCCATTATCATTGTATAAGGTGGTGATTTTTGTGTTGAACTTGTTTTCGACAAGAGATTTAAAAACTTTTGAAATGTGTCTAGGACTTGAGATTTTTGCTTAAGAGGATAAAGTCATGAGTATCGCTGAAGTAATCAAGGAAAAATGATATAATATTTAAAACCATCAATGGATTGAATGGGAGATGTTCAATCATCCGACTACAAGAGTTCAAGAGGACGAGTGGAGGTGATAGTCGATGTGGAAAAGGAGAGTTTATGACTCTTATTGCAAGAACAAGCATTATAAAAGAAGGGCAAAAGGAGAGCACGAACTTGGAGAATCCACGTGATGTAGTTGGACATCGTAAGCTTCGTTATATTCGTCATGTTGACAGACAGAAGTGTCTGTTACCGCTCTTACTGGTTGAACATAACGGCAACGTCGTTGGAGGAGGAAACGTCACAGGACATGACAGTGAACAAGGGTTGACGCTGGAGATAGAAGCATCGTCGAGAGCGTTGTTGGAAGCAGGAGCGCTGGTTAAACGTTGCTGAAGCAGAATGTTGCAGGTTGAACGTGGCTGAAGCAGGTGCATGTTGAACGTGGCTGAAGTAGAATGTTGCTGGTTGAACGTGGCTGAAGCAGGTGCGTTGTTGGAGATGGATTGATGCAGAACAATGCGTCGGCGGAGAAGAGTTGACACATAAGTTAGCGCCTTTGGAGAAGGGTTGACGTAGAAGGCGTCGTCGACGAGAAGAAAATAAATATTAGGGTTTTTTATCGTAAGATTCTAGGATTCTTATACCATAAGAATATGTAATGTTTGATAATATTAATCAGTAAAAATATTAAAGTATTTATATAATATTAATTTAATAATATGTTAAGTTAGAATATGGATATCCCTTAACAATATCAATATTCAAATTTTTTAAAAATACAAAAAAAAATTAATCTCACATACACGCCAATATCTCAACTCCTTCTACTCCTTCTACTCCTTCTACATCTTCCTATTCTACACCGTATTATTCTTTATCATCTCCTCGTTCGCCTCTTTCTACATCTTCTCTTCTCCATCACCGTCCTTGACGAACGAGAGACTGATCGTCCGATTTACCAAGGACACAGATCCGTCATCTGAAATTTAGATTTTTGCAGGATTTTTAATTTTGCATTTATTAATTTTAGGTTTGTATTAGATTAGGATATTTATAATATCCAATTTTTAATATATTAAATTTTAGTATACGAATTTAAATAATTGATGAAGTATTTGTAGAATATAAATACAAATATATATATATTTAAAAAATCAAATATCTAATCCAGGCTCACCCTCTATTTTCTTTAATCTTTTAATTCGTTTTTCTATAAAAAAAAAGATTACTTTTTTTAAGACTTTGAAATCAGGAAGCAAAAAATTCGTAACATAATAATCTAATCATTCATAACATAATATAAAAAATTCTTAAAGAATGATTATAACATTGTCTATCTTTCGTAGTTTCTCAACAAACCTAAAAAAACTCTGCGTTTGGACTCAATGGGGTAAATCAGGAAGAGGGTTTCTGACAGAGGAGGAAGAGTTGCCAACTGATGAAAGCCATAACCAGAGATGTGAGTAGCTCGAACCCCATAACCGTAGGGAAATGCCATCCTAAGCCTCGCCTCAGGTAGCTCGTAATAGTTGGCATGGTCGCCACAATTCCCGCACACAAGTATATCACCGGAATCAGGCTTTTCGGCTTGTTCTTGCGGAGCCACATCAAGGAACCCAGAGCAGCTAGAGATATGTTAAATACCTGGTTCCACAGATATGTATGGAACATTTTGAAGCCGTGAAACAAAAACATGTCTGCAAACTCTGTATCTCATGTAAAAACCTGAAAGTTATCTGTCATGTAATCAAATGGCGTACCAGATTTGCATTGGCTTCTAATCCTTGCAAAATGTATTCCCACGTGAATTCAAGCCCTCTCGCGCCAACCCATAAAGGCGCCAACCTATGTAAAACAGAATCCGCGAAAGCCCATCCTGCGCAACATGGACAAAGCCAACACATCTCTCAACCCACAGTTTAATATGTATTCTGATGCAGATTATCATAAGATCCACTTAACACCAGAAGATGTCGACAAAGGCCTCATGTATCGGTTGCTACAATAGAAAGCATTTTTCTAAATGATAAGCAATGCTGCAATTTTTAATGTCATTAAAGACTCAACAAGAAACTAGCTCTCTTGGCTAGTTGAACAGTAGACATCAAACATAGACACCGTATGGATCCCAAGCTGGTTCTCGTAGTAGCTAATGCTAACTATATTTTAGAGCAGCGAAGTAATGTACCAAGTCCAACAGCCTGGAATTTGTGGTTTTGGGAGATGTTCCTGTGAGTCAACTGGGTCAAGGCAAAATATAGACCAGCAACATCTATGAAGCCAATCATTGCTTTCAGTAGTTCCTGAGACAACGGAGGTTGGCAAGCGATGAAGATTGCAGTTCAAGATGGAAGGAAATGATATCATATTTGAAGGTGGAAATAATGTTATATGGAACTGAAAGCAGAAAGAAAGCGGACAGTATTTCCTCAACACGCAGGCTTGCAAGCACACATGCACTTGAGACAAACAGAACAGAAAACATAGCACAAGTATAAACACATGCACAAGCATGGACTCTCACAGTGACAGACAAACAAACACATGGGCATAGAAACAGAAAGACATACAGGTATACACCCATGTCCGCACTATAACGTGCACACACACACGGAGAGAAATACATACACCCCTTAAGAATGAGAAGCCAATGCAATAGAAGAAAAACCAAAAAATTGACTACACAATGGATATAAGAGATGAAATTTTTTTTTGTAAAATTTGTTCACTTTCCTCAAACATATGTATAAATAACAAACACATGTATAACACTTTGAGAATCAGATTATTGTAACTTGAAGAAATACCTGGTAAGGATCAAATGCGTCATTCTCTGATACTTTAAGAAAAGTTGCCAAACACACAAGCTGCAAGCACGAGTATTGAAGAGAGAAGCTCAGCTAAGCTTAAGAATGTAATATCATATGCAACAAGAATCACATAAAAAAAAATATATCTATAGCAATTTCATGCAGAATGAAGATTCTCCATAATGCAATTCTAGCTTTCAGCACTAACCTTTACTAATGCTGTTGCGAGGTAGACAACTGCAGCTTTCACCGAGGTACCGAGTGTGTCATATTCAGACCTACACGTAATCACTAACTATCACCAGTCCACCTTACCCAAAACAAACTACATTGTTGGATATTCAACGTTCAACCATCAGAAAGCAACAACAAGAATCAGAGCCATACATACACCACCATAACATCTCGATATCAGCAGAAACATATATGGGCAAGTGTCATCATTAAACCGACAGAATAGTATCATATATTTCATGTACTTTTTGTAGATTCCGAACTAAAACATTTTCTCGAACTTGTAACGATCAGATTCAAGCAATATTAATAGAGCAAAAGACCAGGGTAGCAAAATTGCTAAGAACTGACACTTCCACAAACCCTTGACTCTATATGATGTGTTGTTCAACATCGATTAAATGAATCATGGATTCATATATGTGCTTTTTTGCAAACTTCAATTATTGAGCTAGTTTTTAAATTGAGTGAAACCAAAACCATTTGACATGGTATGAGAGCATAGTATGACCTATTGAATATTTCGATGTTGGTCCTCCATTGTGGCATGCACGTTCCAGAAAAGTTATGTTGCGTTGGTCAATATCGGCTAGTACATGAATTAACATAAATGAACAACCACTTTGCAAAGGTGCAAAGGGATCTCATAAATGAACAACCAATTTGCTTAGTTAGGGGTAAACTCATTATTTGACAGACCCTATTTTAACTGAACGGGGAAAAACTAGCAGATTGCAGGAAACAAAAAGAAAATTTGCTAAGAATTATCAGCTCCATGAACCCTTGATTCAACATCAACAGAAGACATGAAAAAATATATCGCTCAGAAGCAGACACTAACAAAAACCAGACAGTACACAGATGACCGAGAAAATCGAAACACAATTCAGACAAGAAAACAAACAAAAAGATGCCAATCGTGAGTATAAAATCCAGAGAATATGGAATCCTTGATCGATAAAGCATACCACAAGCAAAACAAAAGAGAAAAAAAAAGAGGGTTTCCCGTACAATGGCGTGGCGGAGTAGTAGACGGCGTGAGGACCAAAGGTGAGAATCGCACAGTTAAAGAAGTGAAACATTGTCATTTTTCACGGCTTCGTTGTCTCTCCAGTGACGCTTAAGCTACAGATCTTCCTCCACCTCCGACGACGACGACGACGACGTAGAGGTTTTTTTTTCCTTTGAAGTACGAAAATTCACAGGAAAAAAAATTTAAAAAAAAAACAAATCCGAAAAATTATGGATCTGTTGGAGTGGGTTTGTTGATTCCGGGTCGTGTTATTTTAAATGGGCTAACTCGGCCACATATTATAATCAGGCCTTAAATATTATATGGAATAACCCCATACAATGAATTTAATCGGATCAGTATTTTAAGCAACCCAAACGCGAGAATTTCAATTCCCTTCCTATCAGTGAAACATTATTATAATATCAAAATTTTTCTATTTAATTTTCTTACTTTGAGCATCAGTTTATTTTTTGAAATGATTACAAAGGAATTTTTTTCCCGAAATTGTTAATAATAGAACTTGAAAGGGAAAATAATTCCTTAACCAAGAGAGAAATAATTGGATATCCCTAACATAATCAGGATTTCTGGATTATTCAGCCTCTGAGACATGGCAAGGGAAAAAAAATAGTTTGCACGGCATTATGAATTTAATTTTACGCCAATTTGGTATTCTTGTTAATGCTTCAGTGTGTCACAACATCATGGAAATTAGGAATTTTGACTTGAATATTGTAATTTTTATTGTTTTTGGGTACCCACATAATCATAAACTAACATATGTTAAAATGCACATTATGTTGGAGTAGCGGCCAGATGAATCGAGAAATCTGGACCAATTTTAGGAATATCCAATTATGTTTCTCTCAGTTTAGAAATAACTATAGGTCCAATATAATGATTATTTCGGAAATATTTAGAAATATCGAAGTAATTTTCCTAACTTGAAATAGCAAACTTCGAAATTTTCTGCTCAACTCAATACTGATGCTAAATTGATTTATACTAAACTAAGTTTATTTTTAGTTCCAAGTTATAAGGGAAAATTTTAATTTGATGTGTGTTATACATCAGATAATACATCTTTTAATTCCAACAAAATAAACTATTTAATCTCCCGTTTTTATTAAAAATATAAAGTTTCTTAATATTTAATTAATATTTTTTAATTTTTAATAATAAATTGTCCTGTCTCGAATCATGGGTGTCACATTTCGAAAGTTTAAAAGAATTGATGAATGGTTCTGCAGATATCAAAAGTTTTCATGTTTTTTTCTTCACTCATATGTGCATGTGGTATTTTTCGAAATGTCGCTTATCCTAATGCTACTCCACTTCAAACATGTTTAACTGCTTCAATTTTCTTTGAAGGATCACAACTCAAGGAATGCACACATTGATATTGTTAGTGCATGAAAATTTACATTCTCTAAAATTTCCATTTAATGAAGATTTCCTTTATTGTATGATAATGCATAGTTTCTATTTTTATTTAGATTCAATATTATGATATTTCCATTATGCATATTTGTTATTACTATTGATATTTTCAATTGTGTTAGATATTTGTAGATTTGGAAACATTCACAAAGACATTTGAAAAGCAACTTAACAATGCTATGGAAAGGAAATCAAAGATCAATTTGAAAATGAGTTTAGTATTTCAAGGAGGAAGTGGATGCACGTCACAGGAGAGTGAGAAAAAAGCTTTTGTGTTTGTTTGAGATCATTCAAGAGGAGTGTTTGTAATCTCTTTTATGGTTTAGGGCTTATGTTACAAACACTCTTCTCGAATGCTCTCAAACGAACACAAAAACTCTTTTCTCATTCTCTTCTCTTCTTCTTGAATTTCAGTGCACCAATATGATTGAGAGAGTGGGTTGAGCGTGCATCTGCTTCTCTTTTAAATACTAAGCTTCTTTCCAAATTGCTCTTTGATTTCTTTTCCATAGAAGTGTTAAGTTGCTTGATTGTCTCCTTTTAGAATATTTCCAAATGTCTTGTGAATGTTTCCAAATCTATAAATATCTAACACAATTGAAAAGATCAATAGTAATGGAAAATATGCATAATGCAAATATCATAATATTGAATCAATAAAAATAAAAACTATGTATTATCACACAATAAAAGAAATCTTCATAAAATGAAAATCTTAAAGAATGTAAATCTTCATATACTAACAATTTCCCCCTTTTGATTTTCTGCTCATACGAACTTAGAAAATTTAGATCTATGCATCAGTAGAATATCAAACAATTTAACCAAAAAATATCAAGAACATATCCAAACCGTAAAGGATTCTCCCCTTCAACTGCACCTGGATTACCACGTGGTGGTACCTTCTCCCCTTGTTTGTATGAGTAGAAGACCAAAAACATAATTGATCATCTTGTTAATGGTCGCATTCATCGGGTACTTATTCTTGGAACACATCGTAACTTATTCGAGCAATGACGTTAGATGTTCTTACAAATCATGCACAAATTATGGTGGAATGAACATGTAGTAATCAGTAGTTTTCTTTCATCATCTGTATACCTCTAACTAATCAATACTGAAATCAATCATATTCTTTTAAATATTTTATCGATTAAAAACAACGTTGTCACAAATTATGAGCCACGAAAATTCAATAAGCTTACTTACTTTCTTAACAAAATCGTCATTTTTTTTAAAATAAACCATTTACTTAGCAAAAATCAATATTTCATATGAGGTATTTGAATTAAAACATAATGCAATTAGATCATCAGTCAAAGTATACTTCGGAAATTTTGTAGATGCACCTGAAGCAATTTTTTTTAATATGCCTTTTTTTTCTTTTGCGAACAAGCGCTATGAGCTTCTAGGACGTCGAAGTTGACGAATTCACCACTACTTAGACCTAGACTACCATATTGGTAACTTTTATGATTTCAATCATAGCGGAGTATTTAGGTTCATATTTTACCTTATGCCTTTAGGACGTCAGAGTTGGATATTTGTCCCACCACTTAGACCCGAGCCAATGTATTCAATTGCACTCATATCAACTATCGTGCATTTATAATTTATATGCACTATTCCATTGATAGCTGAATATAGGAGTGTTGTTTAACATCTGCACACTTTAAGAGACGTTATGTAAGAACTACGAGTTTCAAGGTATACTTTCAAAACCTGAGGTGTGATGCTTTTATTTTCACTTGTATACTTCAACTTTCAGATTTCACATATAATTATGCAAAACTTCTTCTACCTCATAATCCCATTAATCACTATTGAGTTTAAAGTTCATAAATACGAGGGATTTACGCAACCACACAAAACGATTCAAATTCCAAGGTTTTGTAAGAATATGAGCCAACTGTCGTTCAGTGGGCACATATCCGATCTGTTATTGCTTTTTCTCAACTTGTTCTCTAAAGAAATGATGACGTATTTCAATATGTTTAGTCCTAAAATTTTGTACCAGATTTTTAGAGATATTTATGCATTAGTTTTATCACAATGAGCTATAAAGGTTCTAGATCCATACCATATTCCGACAACATTTGATTAATCCAAATAAGTTGTGTACAACAACTTCCTAATGCAAGTACTCCGCTTCAGCTAAGGAAAATGAAGTAGAGTTTTGTTTATTATGCCAAGAGATTAGATTATTTCCTAAGAAGAAACATCCTCATGAAGTACTCTTACGGTCATTTGCGTTGCCTTCCCAATAGTTAGGTAAAGTAGACTTCCAATCATGTTACGATACACTCTTTGATCCACATCTTCTCCATCTGATCTTTTGTTAGTTTTGTTGTGGTGAACATCGAAGTATGAGCTGATTTGGTAAGTGTCCATCTCCAAATTTTTGACTTGATCATGAGTGTATTTGCTTTGAGATATAAAGATTCCATCATCCATTTGTTCAATGCAATCCAAGAAAGAATTTAAATTCACCAAACATACTCATCTCAAATTCACTTGTCATTTTTTTGACAAACCAATCTACTTTCTTTGAGATGTCAATCTAAAATCAATATCATCAACATAGATTTGAACCACAAGAAGATTTCCATCAGATTTATGAATAAATAAAATTTGATCTACTCCCCTTCTTTTGTATTCGTTGTTGATGAGAAATATTTCTAGCCTTTCATACCATGTACGTGGAGCTTGTTTAGTCCATAAAGAGCCTTTTTAAGCCAATACAGATGATTAGGATGTCTAGGATCTTCAAATCCACGAGTTTGTTCTACATAGACTACTTCTTGGATGATTTCATCGAGATATGCACTTTTGGCATCCATTTGATGTAATCTGAAACGAAGAACACATGCAATTCCAGGTAGCAATCGAATAGACTCTAATCTAGCAATGTGTGCAAAAGTTTCGTCAAAATCAATCCCGTATACTTGTGTGTATCCTTGGGCTACAAGACGTGTTTTATTTCGGGTTATTTGACCATCTTCATTGATTTTGTTCTTGAATATCTATTTTTCCCAATTACATTACTGTTGGTAGGTTGAGGAACAAGATATCATACATCATTACACACAAATTATTCCAGTTCCTCATGAATAGTCGTTACTCAAATTTCACCATTCAAAGCTTCATTCACAGTCTTAGGTTAAAATTGAGATGTAAAACAAACAAATCTCACCAAGTTATTGTAGTTTATGTGCGGCTTGTCTCGTGTTTTTCTTTCATCTTGAATCTTTCCAATGATATCAATACTAGAGTGATTTTTGTGTACTCGAACAATGTCACCTTCCTCTTCTGTGTCACATTCATCAACTATGTGTTCTCGTGAAGATTTTGTTTTAGATTTTCCAATGTGCTTGTCTGGTACACCTTGAAGTTCATTGGGTATTTTCGTTGGCAATTTTACATCTATAAAAGTATCAGGTAAAAGTTGCAGTAATATTCCCATTAAATACAACATTAACTGATTCACTGACACTCTTTTTCCGAAGATTATAGACTCTATAAGTTGTAGAATTGGTACCATATCCAAAAAAACACACCTTCAACGTTTTTAGCATCAAATTTACCAGGGTAGCCACGATCATTTAGGATGTAGCACGTACGCCCAAATACATGAAAATAACCAAGATTTGGTGTCTTACCTTTCCATATTTCGTAAGGGGTTTTGAAAGTACCAGTTCTAACATAGATCCCGTTGATGATGTAACATGCAGTATTGATTGCTTCTGCCCAGAATCGAGGTGCAACTCCTTTGCCATGCAACATTGTCCGAGCCATTTCCTGCAATGTTCTGTTCTTTGTCTCCACAACACCGTTTTGTTGTGGGGTTTTAGGAGCATAAAACTCATGTGAAATACCAAGCTTATTGCACAAATTTAAAAATAAACTATTGTCAAATTCACGTCCATGATCACTTCTAATCCTTACAATATTTCCTTTCACATTCATCAATTTCAAACATAAGTAATGAAATGCATCAAATGTCTCACTTGTTTCTTTAAAAAATCTCACCCATGTAAATCTTGGGAAGTCATCAACACATACAAATACATATTGTTTACCTTCAATACTCTATGTTTTCATCGGTCCCATCAAATCCATGTGAAGTAATTCCAACACACAATCGATTCTGATTCTTGGGATTCTTTTATGATGAATTCGTATTTGCTTTCCCTTTTGACATGGTTTACACACATCATCCTCTGTTCTGGACAATTTGGAACACCTCGAACTAGATCTGAATTAAACAACTTTAAAAGTGTACGATAACTTACGTGTCCCAAGCATTGATGCCACAAATAAAGTGGACCTTGTGTGACTCTATATCATTTTAACTCTTGGATCCATATGTAACATTTATTTGAAGCTCGATTCTCTGCAAGAACACACTCTTCATTTGCATTAGTAATTTCACATTTCTCATGTGAGAATCCTTTGTCACATAATTGGCTAATGCTTATTAGATTTTCTCGAATACCCTGCACAAAATGTACGTTAGTCAATTACCTTTCCCTTATATTTTTCCTTTATGTTCATCTCCAAATGTCACGCATCCTCCTTTCTCATTCTCTTTAAAGTTTGGTAGTAAGCTACAATTTTTTGTCATGTGTGTTAAACAACCACTATCAAAATACCACATTGAATCTTGTTCATCTTGAATGAAGGTGAATGTAACATTGCAATTGAGATATGATTTCTTAACCCAAATTTGCTTAAAATTAAAAGATTTCCACGAAGAATACTTACCTCGAAAAGGTGGAGATGCCCAATAGTAATTTTCTTTCCAATTACTTCTTGGAAAACAATATCTATACTTACCATGAGTTCTTTGTGGTATCCATGGAGAACAGTTTTCTCGTGCTCGTTGTCTCTTGAGGTAGTAGCATTTGAACTGGATATGTCCTTTGTTTTCACAATAATAACATATTCTTTGTCTTCTTTTCATATTATTGTTTTTCAAGTCGGCCTTTGTTCGTTATGCACTCAGTGGCACATGAGGTATGCCTTCGTCATTGAGAGATCCACTTGAGACGATTTTTCCATGTGTGCTTGATTCTCCATCTTCGTATCCAAAACAAAAATTATTGGGTTCCTTCTTTCCTAATGTGAGGAGATAATTTAGGTTCTTTGTTCTTCTAGTCAACATCTTTAAATTTGTTTCTTGTTTCTTCAAGTTGGCTTTTAACTAGCGTTACTTCTTCTTTTTTCACAGTTTGTCATCTCCTCATCATCAGTTTCTTCATCATAATCTAACTTTGTTTCTTCTTGAGTGAGGAATGATTTACCGATTCTTCTTTCCTTGTTTCCAAATTCATTTTTGTATGCCAAAATCCTTGAGAGTTGAAACATTTTGTTGCGATCAAGGTTTTCAACATGGGTTCTCTTTTCTGAACACTAGGACACTTGTTTTTCATATGCCCATACCCCTTACATTTATGGCATTGTATTCCTGACTTTCTTTCTTTCTTTTGATATGCCTTAGACGACTTGAGTTACACCTCAGACTTCTTCAGAAACTTGTTAAAATTTTCGATAAGAGAGACACATCTTTTGCTACTTCCTCATTCCTAGATGCTTTTCCAACGGCTTGTAGAGCTATTCCTTGATTGGATTCTTTGTTGGTTGAGCCTTGTTCCAACTATAGTTTTATCTCATACGCCGAAAGACTTCCTACAATCTCCTTGAAGCTTATTGTATCGGTGTTTAGAGCCATACTTATGAGAGCCTTTTGAGCAATAAATCTTTGAGGGAGACATCGAAAAAGTTTATTTACCAGATTATTATCTTCATTTGATTGACCAAACACATGTGCTTCATTTGTCAGCGCATTGAGTCTTCCGCTAAACTCCTTTACATTCTTGTTTTCTCCCATTTCAAGCTTCTCAAATTGGTGCTCAAGAATATCTAGTCTTATTTTCTTCACACTTGGAGTACCTTCATGTATTATCTCAAGTGTTTCCTAAGCCTCCTTAACAAATTCACATCTTTGTATTCGCTTGAATTCGTCCATATCAACGGAAGCAAATATGGCAACCAATGTTTTTGTGTTGTAAGTGGAAAATCTCTTGTCATTCGACGTCCATTGTTCCAATGATTTCTCCGTCTTATCTCCATGTTCATCAATCACCATTGGAGGATTTCACCCATACTTGATAGCTCCCCAGGCGTCTTCATTGATTCCAAAAATGTTTGTTTTCTTCTTAACTTTCCAATACCCATAGTTGGATGAGTTTAGCATTATTGACTTGCAATACGAGTAGATATCTCGTGTTGTGTCTATCTCTCCTTTTGGATCTCTCACACATGTGTGAGGTGAACTCCTCTGCTCCTTTGCATGCTCTCGAATATTCTCAGATATCATATGTAGTGGAATAAAATCTTTTAAACTTTCTCCACCACCACACACAACTCAATTCGGGGTGTCATATTTATCCTCACTGTGATGTCCTTGTCGCATCAAGATTGTTACTTTTGTCGGCATTGATTTAGATGTGACCCCCACAGATAGCACTTTACTCCTTCTCCATATTAAAGAGGTGACTCCGAGGTATAATATTTTTTTCCACATAGCACTTAGTCCACGTGTTCAACAAGACTTTGATAATACATGTAATGTCCCAACCTTTTCCCGATTCAAAGGTGTTTTGTCTTCACTCACACGCTATGAAATACTTCATGATAGATCATTCATTCTCAAACTATTCAAGTTCAAATTGTTTAACCGTAGAATTTTTCGACAAGATTTATGAAAAACAACATTTATTTATAATAAAAATATTTTTTTTAAATTATGGACATTAGGTTTTTTTAATATTAAATTATAACTAATATTTTTAAAAACTCTTGATTAAAATATAAAAAGATAAAAGTGTATGTTTTTCATCTAAAAATGTATTAAGATTTTTTCAAATAAAAATCTAAAAAATATCGAATCTAACTCAAAAATTCCGGATCTCTTGCCTGTGTCTTTATTATTGCCAGTGGACCACAAAAAATCGTCCGACAAATTTCAAGTGGTTATGTTAGTGCACGTATACCGGCAAAACCACAATAAATTAAATAAAAATTACGTCAAAAATCAAATAATAAGAATTAATAATTTAAATGTTAATTTTATTATTGATTTAGAGAAAAAAATAAATGGGTAATTAAAGGGCTTGGGATAATGACATTTTCTCTGAGCATTAAATGATTTTGCGAGAAAATGAATAAATCGAATAAAATTTATTCTTGCGTAGGAACTGACAATAAAATCGTCAGAAAAGGCAATTTTAGAATGAAAGAGTCAAAAACAAGGAATATTAAGATGAGAGTATTTTGGTTTATTTTTACCATTCTCATGTAAAACTGTACCTTACTCTTCTGCTCGTCTGTTTTAATTATTATTTTTATTATTATTAGAAACAAACACCCCATAAAACGAGTAAATGTGTGTTTCAGAACCATTGATGAGCAATAAATATAGGATAATAAATAGTGATGATGATGATGATATGATATGATGAAAATTCGAAAAAGTGCATGGTTATGAATTATGATCAACTTAATAAACGACAAATGCTCTTTGAATACGATATATATGTATGTATATATGTGGTTCTAACAGTTAAATTAACTAATATTATATAATATTCAATTTGATAAGTACTTATAGATTTATGCAACGGTGAAGGATTTGAACAATCGATTTCTTTTTTCTTTCGATCATTTGTATTTAATTAAATTTTATTAATTAACAATATTTGAATAAATTTTAACAATGTTGTGTAATACTCAATTCGATGAATATTTATATAATGGTTATATATTTGAGTAATATAAAAAAGAAGTTAAAAACTTGAATGGTTTGATTATCGTCCTTATATTTTTCGTTCGATCATCTTTGAAATAAAATAAAAAAATTCAAAAGATTATGATATATGTTAAAAAACCTGCATTACACGCATGTTAAATATAATATAGTATGTTCTTTACTTATTTTGGACATTCAATTTTTTGTTTTTGTAAATAGTAGTATATTAATATGTAGTAATTAATTTTTGAATTACCATAAAATTTAATTGACTTAATAAACCGGTCTTAGATATTTTTAATGAATATGATCTTATATGTTTTGAACATTTTAATCATATCTTTTAAAAAATACTACGTTAATATTATATCTATTAACATTAATAAAAGCAAAAATAATAATGACAAGAAGATAATTTTCATTTTATCTTTATAATATTGAAACAAAATTTTGTAACAATCTATAAAATATATGAATCAAGAATGTACCCGTTGGTTTAGGTATATAAAATTAACCCATGAAGTACAAGAAGACTTGTTTTTTTCAAAGTTAGTAAGAACCTAAGTGTTTATACATAATATATATATATATATATATATGATATACATATATATGCATATTATATACAGGAGATCCATGCACATGCCAAGAAGTATATAACGAAGATCTGGCAAGAGGAACAAGACAAAATTTGCTACAATGAGCGGTGTGTAATCTTTGACTTCATTCACTTGTATTTATATTTCTAAAGCTAACACGATATTGAGATTTTTTCATTTAGATATTGTTTGCTTTGCTCCAAAGATTTCAACCATTATAAAAAAAAACGTTATGGTAACACAAAATTGATATTGGAGAGTACACCATCAACAAACACCACGCGGTTGAATTGGCGGTAACAGGGATAACACTATGGCAACTTAAAGCTGCATTACAACGGTTTATTTGCGGTCAACGAGAGTAGGGCTGAGCAAAATATTCGAAATATTCGTATCCGATTCGTATTTAATTCGAATTCGAACCGAAAATTTAAATATCAGCTGACACAAATACAAATACAAATATTAGAAATCAGATATTCGACAAATACAAATACAAATAATAGACTCAAATATTCGAACTATTTGTATCCGTAAATATTAAACAGAAAATATAGATACATATATAACAAAATTGATTTTAATTATCAGATTGGAAATAAAAACATTATTAATCTTATTTAAACATTTATTATATAAATATATATAGAAAAATATGCAATATATTTATGATTGGAGGACAAAAATATCAAATACTTTAAAATAACTAATATTGTTGAAGATTTAATTTACACTCAAGATTGATTCTAGTCCAAATGAGTTGGATAATGGTATAGAGACATTGCAATATATGAAAACCATATAGAATTCACTAAATTTATAACCTTTTTGCGAATTTTATTTTAGTGTATAATCTAACAATTTGTTTCATTGTTTTAGGTGGATTGACGATATTCATAAAATCCAAGAAACTAAATTTAAATGACTGATGTTGAGATGAATGTAAAGATTTGGTATTTTGTTTCATTTATATTATGTATCTTAACATCTTTGTGCGATTTAAATTTTAGTTTTAGATTATATTTGATTATTATTGGTTCTTTATTAGAGTTATATATATATATATATATTTATACGTTAAAAAAATTTAGGTTCACATACGGATATCCATATATCCGACGAATATCCGTATATCCGACAAATATTCGTATTTATAAAAATCCGAATTTACAAATACAGATAAAAATAATAAATTTAAATATTCGCCGAATACAAATACAAATAATCAGATATTCGCAAATATTCGTTATTTGCTCATCCCTAAACGAGAGGATGCGAGTATGATTGATGGCGATGGCAGGTATAGGAAAACATTTTGTTGGGGTCAATATATAATTAAAACAAAAATGACTAACATAAAAATATATTAGATTAATGAGATTGAAAATTAAAAAATTACAAATGTGTATATTATTTATACTTATATTTAGAATAAAGTCATTTGTGTGACTACACCATACAAACACAACAATACAAGGCCTGATGCAACAATAACAAAACCAACTTTTATGGAAGAAAACATAATTACAAAGTCAGGAAAGAGCAGATACAAGTATAATCTGTTCTACAATAGGCAACAACAAGGATTCCAATACAGCTAGAGTAATGGATATACCAGCAAACTTCAGAATGACATCATCAGAGGAATCAGAGGAAGTTTCTCCTTCAATAAATGAAGACACACTAGCACAAGAAGACAAAAGAGCTCTGCAACAACCTAGTGCAGACCTGGCAGATAATGGAATCCAATGCTTCCACTGTTTTGCATTGTTGGCAGAGCTCTAACGACATTTCTTCAATAATATTCTTTGGTTGTTCTCTATAAAAAGAGGATGTAACATTACCCTGTTGAATGAGCAATAAATGAAAGAAAAGCTTTGACAGACACTCTGTTTGTTAAACACTCTGCATTTCCCCTACTCTACTAGTCTCTCGCTTTATTTTTTCAAAAAATGTTTTGTTGGTATCAGAGCCTTGTCCAGAGAGTTATTTTTAATCAATGAAGGATGAGGAGTGTCACTTTCCCGTCCATGTTAATATTTCAAACTTTGTTTCTTTCAAACTATGTGATACAAACTATTTGAAATGGAAGTCGCAAATTGAGCCACTTCTGAAAAACCAGCTTTTCATAGGTTATGTTGATGGATCCATTTTCAAACCCAATGAGACTGTGTTATTTCAACTAAATGATGTCCAAACCTTGGTTCCAAATCCACGATACAAAGCTTGGTATAGGACTGATCAGCTCGTAAGGTCATGGATATGTGATACACTGACAGAAGAAGTGTTTGGACTAGTCATTTGTGAGAAATATCTCGAGAGATATGGGTAGCTCTAGCTCAAAACTTCAATGTTGTGTCTGTGTCTTCTGAGTATGATCTGATGGTGTCTCTACAAAATCTTACACGATATGATAAGACAGTTGCAAAATATCTCAGACAATTTAAATCAATTTGTGATCACTTGAACTCCATTGGAAAACTAGTATCTGACACTACAAAAAAACTAGCATTTTCCAACGGACATATCCGTAGGAAAATGCCAAAAATCCGTTGGAAATCGCTGTTTTAACCTGACGCCAACGGATTCCCATCCGTTGCGAATAGTTCGTTGCAAATGAGGATCCGTTGCAATTCGCAACGGTCATCCAACGGATTATATCCGTTGGAGATTTGCAACGGACTTGGCAACGGAATTTTCCGTTGGAAAACTTGTAACGGACGCCCGTTTGAAACATTTGTAACGGATCACCGTTGCAAATTTGCAATGGACGGCCGTTGGAAAGCAACGACTGTCTGTTGCAAATTAGGCGGGGAAAAATTCATCTTTCCAACGGGCATCCGTTGCCATTTGGCGGGAAATAGCAACGGACGTCCGTTGCAAAATGGCGGGAAAAAATTTGGCGGGAAATAAGTTCCAACGGATGCCCGTTGGAACTTTTGAAAAAAATAAAAATAATAAAATATTAAACTAAAAAGGTTTTTGATTAAAATATTAAAATTATTTTACAAAAAACATTAAAATTAAAACTATTTCCTATTACAAATCATTAAGATCAGTTGCGTCCATATCATCTCCGCCACGATCACCACCACCTCTAGACGTGTGAATGGTGATTCAAATCTCAAATTGTATTTCTGAATAATGAGTTAGAATAGCCCTAAACGACTATAAGTACAATAGGTTAAGAATTAAACCTAATTACGGAATAAGAAATTACAATAATACCCTTATGTACAATAATGTTCTAATACTCTTTATACGCCCCCGCAAGATGAATCACCCGATGTGATTCCAATCTTGGAACACAAGTCTTGAAAAGGCAACCGCGGAAGTGGCTTGGTGAGGACCCGATCTCCTTGTTCATGTGCCCGGTCGTGTGGTTTTGCATGGATGAACCCCGTAGGCTTTACCCGAGCGGGTGGAGAGTGGTGCCCGATCGGGCACCCTTGCTCTCTTGATATTCTTCTTTTCCGCTCGTTGCTCGGGTGTTCCTTTGGGTTCTGGAGCTCGGTCTTGGCTCTGAGTAGATTTTCCTTCAGATCTTGTGGTTTTGTTCAGAAATCCTTCGTATTTAGCTCATTTAGGCCTTGTCGCCTAAAAACCTGAAAACCAATAAAACCGGTGTGTGAAGCTCAAAATAATATCGGATAAGTAAGTAGACGATGTAAGAAATATCCTAAAATGACATAAAAACCTATCCTAAATATGATACACTTTCAGTGTTATCATATTTACATTTCTTCTTAAGTAGATTCATCGATGGGCGAGTCTTCCTTCGATTCTTCATTGAATTCATCGCTGTTTTCATCTTCAGCATCTTCCGATTCAATGTCTTCATAATAACATATGAATTCTCCGTCTATGTCAGTTCTTGTGAGAATCTCCTCGCGATTTGTATCAATTAAACGATTCGGTTGCGGATGATCGGGTTGCAACGGATCTTCTTTATCATCAGAGATTATGATCCCTCGTGGCTTGATCTTTACTATGGCCCACCACTCCTCTCTTTGACGTTTCAATGTTGTTGGATATTGCACGTAACATACTTAATCTGCTTGATCTATTGTGATGAATGGATCATAATTACCATATTTTCGTGCCGGATTGACGTCAATTCCTCCCCAACGGTTTTTTCATATTCCATGTCCTACAATTGGGTCAAACCACTGACATTTAAAAAACATCACCTTCAACCCAACGGGACCGAGATATTCCACTTGTATGATTTGGTGCAAAATGTTGTAGAAGTTACCACCCTTTATATCACTATTAACGCAAATGTCATAATTGTATGTGCTTGTATGTTTTCCGTGTTCGTACATGTGGAACGTGTAGCCACGAGTAAACAAGATTGGCTAACACATGACATTTCATGCGAGACCATTAGCCAAATCTTTGAACCATGTAGGAAGTCTTTCATCAGCAAGCGAGCTTTGTAGCGGTCAATAGAGCCATCGGGTTTTCGTTTGATACGGAAAACCCATTTGCAACCAACCATATTGCTCGCGGTATGAGGAGAGACAAGATCCCACGTCCCGTTGCGTAGAAGAGCATTGAATTCGTCACTTATCGCTTGTCTCCAATTGGTGTGACGCAAGGCTTGTGTCACTGTAGCCGGTTCAGTGTCGTCAAGAGATTCTGTACAAACATTTGCAGATGGAGGATTAGATCGAATAAGATTGACCTTGCTGCGAGTTACCATCGGATGCACATTTCGAGTTCCCGGATCCACAGTAGTAACACGGGACGCGTCCGAGGGCAAGGTCGGAGGGGGGATCACATCCGTAGACAACACGGGAGAAGGAGAGTCCGCAACATCGCTCGTGTCCGTGGTGCTCTCAACAATGATCAGGGAAGGATCTTATTGTGGGGGCTGCGGTGATGGAGATGAAGTATGTGCGACAGTTAGGGGCTCGACGGGCAGGAATGAGGGAGCATGGGACATTGGAGAGGAGACAGGTAAGGTAGGGTGTGTGACGTATTTCGAAAGGTTGGCAAAGGGGAATACTGATTCATGAAAG
>CM071866.1:12530246-12549312 GCA_036759665.1 Gynandropsis gynandra
GAGATGGCAGTGTCTTTGGCATTGATCACATCAGCAATAGGCTTGTACTCTTCCGGAAGTCCGTCAAGAACGGCTTCAAGGACATCTTCGTGATCCATCGGTTTCCCGAGAAGAGAGAGTTCATCGGTTTTGGTGGTGATGAACCGTAGGTACTCTTCTATTGATTGGGATCCTTTGGCACATCTTTTGATCTGATCTCGTAGCTGTTTGATGTGTCCACGAGAAGCCTTGCCATAGATGGTGGCTAGGGTTTTCCACGCATCACGAACGGACGTTGCTCGGGCAATGACCGGTTGAAGCAGTAGGGAGAGTGCTCCGAGCATGGAGCTGAAGATCAACCGATCTTGGTGTTTCCATGGGCTGAATGTGGGATTTGGTTGCTGGATCCCATCAACTTGGATCATAGCCGGTGGTACAATAGAGTCTTCGGTGATGAAGCACTCAAGATTGTACCCTTCAAGGAGAGAGCGGATTTGAACGGTCCACGTAAGATAGTTCGTCGGGGTGAGCTTCATGACGCTTGACATGTTGCAAGCGAAGACAAGCTTCTGTGGTTGCTGCGGATCAAACATATTGACGGTTTAAGTGCGATGCAATTGCTCCGGGAGGTTTTCCATGAGAGGAAGACGCAGTGCACACGATTAGGGAATCGGTTGGGACACGACCTAAATTCAAGGAAAGCGGTTGGGACGCGACCTTGAATCAAGGAATTCTGTTTCGTCGATTAGGTTATACGGCGGCGGGTAGGAAGTGTGGTGAGACACAACCAGCTCTGATACCATGTGAATGGTGATTCAAATCTCAAATTGTATTTCTGAATAATGAGTTAGAATAGCCCTAAACGGCTATAAGTACAATAGGTTAAGAATTAAACCTAATTACGGAATAAGAAATTACAATAATACCCTTATGTACAATAATGTTCTAATACTCTTTATAAGACAGAGTTGCATCCGAATCGAGCCCATGTTCTTGCTGCGGTGTAATTCATGATTAAGGGCTGCAAAAATACATCGAAACTTTTCTTCGAATGTTCTGGTCCTGGAATAAGCAACGTCAGAAACATTACCTCTCTTTTCAAACACATCTCGGGAGGTAAATTATACAGAGACAAAATCACCGGCCATAGAGAATATTGACTTCCAGATTGTCCATGGGGACTAAAACCATCTGTGCACAGGCAAAGATAAACATTTCTCGTTTCACGTGCAAACTCGGGAAATATTACATTGAAATCTTTCCAAGCCTGACCATCCGATGGATGTTGCATTACACCTTGGGTCGTGGAGTGTTCGGCGTGCCATCTCATTGCTGCAGCGGTTTTTTTTATTCATATAACCTTCTTAATCTGTTTGCTACAGGCATATAAAACATTTTCTTGTATGGTACATATTTCCGTGAAGATGGTTTTTTAGGCCGAAATCTGCTTGCACCGCAAAACTTGCATTCCAACAAGTCTTTATCATTTCCCCAAAACAACATGCAACTGTTTCTATAAACATCAATTTTCTCATGTGGCATTCCCAAATCTTTTAACATATTTTTTGTTTCGTAGTATGTCTCGGGAGCTTGATTATTTTCCGGTACATTGTTTTACAAAATGAATCCATGCAATTTTCAGCCACATTGTAGTCTGTTTTAATACTCATCAATCTTGAAGATAAAGATAAACGAGACTGACCTTCACGACAACCTTCATATATAAGTTGTTTCGCTGAATCCAATAGGTTGAAAAATCGACGTGCATCAATGTTCAGCATCTCTTCATGCGTTTGTTCATTAACAACTCCAGAAAAAGCATCTGACACCATTTCCACATATGGATTGGTCGTTGATTCTTCATAAATAACTTCTTCATTTCGTTGTACTTGTGCATCTTGCACACTATCTCTAACACCACAATCTTCGCCGTGAAGAAACCAAATTTCGTAATTTTCAACGAAACCCACCTTATACAGATATTTGCAAACAATTTCTTGACTTCGATACTTCATGTTTTTGCATCTTTTGCATGGACATAACATTGTCCCACGTTCTTGACACAAAGGCTGCATCGATGCAAAACTCATGAATTGCTCTATTCTGTGTAAGAATTCTTGCGTAATCTCTTCGGTTACAGGATCTTTTCATCTATACATTCACTCTCTTGATCTATATATATTTCGATTTGAAGACAACGGCATTTTTTCGAAAATGTTTTTGTTATTGATGGTTTGATGCACTCTTTGGTATGATCTAAATAGTGAACGTTCCAACGAACATCCGTTGGAAATCACAAAGGATACCCGTTAGAGGTTCACGTGAATTTATTTAAACCGGTGGCCTCGAAATTCACAACATCAACGGTCATCCGTTAGAAGTTGCAACGGACGACCGTTGGAATGTTTTCTAATGGATCTTCCAACGAACATTGCCAACGGATGGTTTCCGTTGCCATCCGTTAAAATTTGCGACGGATTTCCAACGGCCATTCCAACGGAGGTTTTCCGTTACAAATCCGTTGCAATTTGCAACAGATTTGTAACGAATTTTTTCCCGTTGCAATTTCACCACATCCGCTGCAATCCGTTGGTACGCGTTTCCAATGGACGGATCCGTTGCCCCGTCCGTTGGAAATTGCGTGTTTTTTTGTAGTGTGAGTTGATAAAATATTTAGGCTACTTTAGGGGTTGCGGAAGGAATTTAAAGATTTTAGTATTGTTATACATACTAATATGCACAAACCACCCTATCCTACATTTGATGAAGTAGTCCCTCAACTCAAAAGTCTTTCTTTAAACATAAAATACCAAAAACCAACAATCGTCAGTTCACATATGGCTTTTACAACACAATCTGGTACAACCAGCGAAAATATATACCAAATCTTGAGGGGAACAAGAGGTTTAACGGTAACACTAGAGGAAGAGGTGGATATACCTCTAGAAGACGTGGATTCCCTCAGCAAATTTACTCCCAGTCTACATCAAGAAATCATCAAACCAATGATAGAAATGCACCCAGACCTATATGTCAGATCTGTGGAAAAACAGGGCATAATGCTCTAAGGTGTTGGCATAGATTTGATAATTTTTTAAGGCTTCAAAAGTACCTCAAGCTCTCACTGCAATGGATAACAGTAGAAGAGAATGGTTCCCTGATTCTGGTGCTTCATCTCATATGAAAAATTCAGTCAACAGCCTACACAACGTTCATCAATACAATGGAAATGATTCAGCAATGATAGGTGATGGAGCATTTCTCCTAATTACCAATTTTGGATCTGCTTCAGTTGAGACTGCATCAGATAAGCTGATTTTAAATGAAGTTTTGGTGGTTTTAAACAATTACTATATGTTTCATAACTTACATCAGACTACCCTTGCTTCTATGTATTTGATAACCTTGGTGTTTCAATCTAAGCTGCCTATGATATAATGGGTCGAAGCCTTCTTCATAGCCAACTTTCTTATTAATCTCCTTCCTACATCTACTCTTGATAATAATGCTACTCCTTTTTCAGTTCTGAATGGATATGAGCTTGATTATTCAGCACTGCATGTTTTTGGCTGCTCTTGCTTTCCTAACCTTAGACCATATAACAGCCATAAAATGGAACCAAGGTCCTTGCATTGTGTTTTTCTTGGATATGATACGAAGTATAAAGGATACATATGCATATATCCACCAACAGAGAAAGTATGCATTAACAGACATGATACTTTTGATGAGTAGAGTTTTCCATTTCAAAATATATTATGGGTTATGTCCTACCTATTCTACAGAGTTATTGAAAGCCTGACAACAAGAGTATAGTTGTTATGCTCCTAATGTGTTCCTTCATGGTGAGCTTCATAAAGTTGTGTATATGCAACAATCTCCTAGATATGTAGACACTAAGTATCTGGATCATGTTTTTCTATTGTAGAAAGCCATTTAGGGTTTAAAACAGACTCCTCGTACTTGGTTCAACAAATTTAGCTCATATCTATAGGAGTTGGGTTCATTTGCAGTAGCTTAAAGCCATCCTTGTTTGTTTATAAGCATGGTGCAGATACTCTTGTCCTCCTGTTGTATGTTGATGACATTATATTGAGAGGTAGCTATTCTCCTCTATTACAACAACTCATTGCCAAACTCACTTCCAACTTTTCAATGAAAAATCTTGGAAAACTCCACTATTATTTGGGGGTTCAGGCAGTCTTCCATTCTGGTGGGTTGTTTCTTAACCAGTCTTAGTATACCCAAGAGCTTTTTCTCATGGCAGGTATGTAGGACTGTAAACCTTTACCTACTCCATTACCTTTACGCCTATATCATAATGCTACAGATACTCATAAATATCCTAATCCCACGAGGTTTCGAATTCTTATTGGAGTTCTTCAATATCTGACCCTTACACGCCCTGATTTGAGTTACGCTGTAAATTCACTCTGCCAGAAAATACATGATCCATCATGTGCAGATTTCAAGCTCTTGAAGCATGTTCTCATGTATCTTAACGGCTCTTTACATCGTGGGTTATTCCTCCAATCAAATAGTCTGTTGCATCTCAATTCATACGGTGATAGTGATTGGGAAGGATGCAAAGACACTAGAAAATCAACCACTAGTTTTTGTACATTTCTTGGCTGCAACCTCATCTCTTGGTCGGCCAAGAGACAACTCACTGTCTTTTGATCATCTATCGAAACAGAGTATCGTGCTATGACCATTCTTGCTGCTGAACTTACATAGATCTAATTTGTTCTCAGAGACCTTGGTATCTCTCAACCTTTTCCTGCTATACTCCATTGTGATAATTTGTTAGTTGTATATCTCTCTACTAATCCAGTATTTCACAGTCGTGGCAAGCATATTTAGCTTTACTACCACTTCATTCGAGAAAAGGTTGCACTTAGGTCGATTATTACAAAACATGTATCATTCGAGTCACAGCTTACTGACATTTTTACGAAACCCGTACCAAAATGGGGGTTTCATAATCTGTGTACCAAACTTGGCCTTGGGTTACTACCCACTCCAAGTTTGAGAGGGAATGTGAGTACACCACACAAACACAACAATACAAGACTTGATGCAACAATAACAAAACCAACTTTTATTGAAGAAAACATAATTACAAAGTCGGAAAGGAGCAGAATACAAGGTGCTATAATCTATTCTACAATAGGCAACAACAAGGATTCCAATACAGCTAGAGTAATGGATATACCAGCAAACTTCAGAATGACATCATCAGAGGAATCAGAGGAAGTTTCTCCTTCAATAAATGAAGACACGCTGACACAAGAAGACAAAAGAGCTCTGCAACAACCTGGTGCAGACTTAGCAGATAATAGAATCCAATGCTCCAACTGTTTTGCATTGCTGGCAGAGCTCAAACGACATTTCTTCAATAATATTCCCTGGTTGTTCTCTATAA
Source organism: Gynandropsis gynandra (assembly GCA_036759665.1). Taxonomy (NCBI): domain Eukaryota; kingdom Viridiplantae; phylum Streptophyta; class Magnoliopsida; order Brassicales; family Cleomaceae; genus Gynandropsis; species Gynandropsis gynandra. The sequence continues at coordinate 12,535,651 of CM071866.1, forward strand.
AAAAAATGTAATGTTACCTTGTTGAAGGAACAAGAAATGAAAGAAAAACTATGACAAACACTTTGTTTTTTAAGCACTCTGTATTGCCCATGCCCTATTGGTCTCTCACTTTATTCTTCTGAAAAAAATTATTTTGAATTTGTTATTGTCTTATATAAATTAGTGACAACTAAACAATTGCGATATTTGTTTAATTTTTATTTTAATTAGATTATCTATTATTATATCTAACAAATAGAAAATCATATAAGAATGTTATTTCAATATGATAAATAAAATTAAGAACAAGTATATTTAAATAAATGAATGATCAAATAAAAAATGAGATATATAAAGAAATTTAAAAAAAGGATAAGAAAGGATAAGATGTGAAGAGGAAAAAAGAAATAAAGATATCTGCAATTTAGGGTTATTTTCCTCAAATACATGAATATTTTTTTATGATATGATACATTTTTTAAGAACAAATTTTTTCTATTAATTAATTTAATTTATTAAAGAAAAAAATATAAAAGCATGGATTTAGATTTGGCTAATAACGATGTGGTTCAAACACGCATTGGATAATATGTCGACAAGGTTAATGTAAGTTGGCATTAGTTTTAGTAACACAATTGATTTTACAATGAGCTATGCCAATTTAACATCAGTTTCCGTACAACATTCCAACGATAATTAAATGAAAACACTACAATACACCATGCAGAACTGTAATGCTATTTACGTGACTATAGAAATTATTAAAGAAAAAAATATAAAAGCATGGATTTAGATTTGGCTAATAACGATGTGGTTCAAACACGCATTGGATAATATGTCGACAAGGTTAATGTAAGTTGGCATTAGTTTTAGTAACACAATTGATTTTACAATGAGCTATGCCAATTTAACATCAGTTTCCGTACAACATTCCAACGATAATTAAATGAAAACACTACAATACACCATGCAGAACTGTAATGCTATTTACGTGACCTATAGAAATTTAGTTCCAATCAGAATTATGTTGAATATTTATATATATATTTTAAAAATTATATTTTTAAAATTTATGAAATAAATTTTTTAATTTCTAAATTTAAAAAATAAAAATACTCATTTTCAATTAAAAAGTCTTCTAATTCTGTAATGCGGATATGCGATGATAACGACAATGGTGATCATGATGTAGGTGTGGAATTATGTTAACTCTTTTTTAAGTCCACGTTGTCTCTTAGAATTGCATTAACTCTTTACATTTTAAAAAATCATTATTTGGAATTGATATATATATATATATATAATTATATCTATTATGTGGAACCATGCATTACAAAAGAACGCGCGGTTTCCAACGGACGAGGCAACGGATCCGTCCGTTGAAAACACTTACCAACGGATTTTAACGGATTTGGCGAAATTTTCAACGGGCAAAAATCCGTTGCAATCCGTTACAAAATCCAACGAAATTGTAACGGATATTATCCGTTGCAATTTCCGTTGCAATCCGTCGCTATTTTTAACGGAGTGTAACGGATTACTTCCGTTGGAAGGTCCGTTAGAAACCGGGGAAAAGGATTCCAACGGGCGTGCGTTGCAGTGTTTAACGAATGCCCGTTAGAAATAGCAACGGATGCCCGTTGATATTGTGAATTTCGAGGTTCAACTGTCGAATTAAATTACCGCGCAAGAGCAACGGGCATCTGTTGCTATTTCCAACGGGCATCCGTTGGGATATTTGCTATTTATATCGATATCTAGGGTTACCCCAAATCATCAATTACAACGATCTTAATATCTATTGTTGAATCCAAAATAACTTTTATAAACTGTTTCACCGCTGGGATCGGTAAAAGGATTCCCGATGGTATTATAGTTTATAAAGGTTGTTTTGAATTTGATAATAGATATAAAGATGTCGATTGTAAAGTTAGAGTTACCTCAAATATCTCAATGTCTAATGTCGAACCTAAAACGCCCTTCTGAAACTTTGTCACCGTCGGAATCGGGAAAAGGAATCCAGACAATGATTCAGTTTAAGAGGGGTGTTTAGGTTCGATAATAGACGTAAAGATGCCGAGTGTAAACCTAGAGTTACCTCAAATCATAGGTTCGAAAAATATCTCAATGTCTAATGTCGAACCTAGAACACCTTTCTGAAACTGTTTCACCGCCGGAATCGGGAATTGGAATCCAAACGGTGGTTCAGTTTAAGAGGGGTGTTTTTGATTCAATAAAAGATTTAAAGATGCTGATTTCGGTTTTTTTTCACTATTAGACATCGAAATTAAATGAATTATAATTATGAAATCGTAATTCATAACATCTAACTATTATAATATGAAAAAAATAACGAATTTGTAAGTATTTGCATTATGCATTAACCCTTTGGTTAAGATTTCAACGGGCATCCGTTGGAATTGGCAACGGATGACCGTTACAAGTTGCAATGGATGCCCGTTGGAATTGTTAATTTCGAGACCGCCGGTTGAAATTAATTCACGTGAACCTTCTTCAACGGTCATCCGTTGCAACGTCCAACGGATGACCGTTGAAAATGTCACTATTTAGATCATGCCATAGAGTGCATCAAACCATCAATAACAAAAACATTTTCAAAAAATATCGTCGTCTTCGAATTGAAATATATATAGATCAAGAGAGTGGATGTATATAAGAAAAGATTCTGTAACCGAAGAGATAACGCAAGAATTCTTACACGGACTAGAGCAATTCATGAGTTTTGCATCGATGCAGCCTTTGTGTCAAGAACGCGGGACAATGTTATGTCCATGCAAAAGATGCAAAAACATGAAGTATCGAAGTCAAGAAATTGTTTGCAAACATCTTTATAAGGTGGGTTTCGTTGAAAATTACGAAATTTGGGTTTTTCTCGGTGAAAATTGCGGTGTTAGAGATATTGTGCATGATGCACAAGTACAACGAAATGAAGAAGTTATTTATGAACCATCGACAACCAATCCATATGTGGAAATGGTGTCAGATGCTTTTCCTATAGCTGTTAATGAACAAACGCATGAAGAGATACCGAACATCGATGCACGTCGATTCTTCAACCTATTGGATACGGTGAAATAGCCTATATACTAAGGTTGTTGTGAAGCTCAGTCTCGTTTATCTTTATCTTCAAGATTGATGAGTATTAAAACAGACTACAATGTGGCTGAAAATTTCATGGATTCATTTTGCAAAACAATGCGAGAAAATTACCGGAAAATAATCAAGCTCCTGATACATACTATGAATCAAAGCATGTGTTAAAAGATTTGGGAATGCCACATGAGAAAGTTGATGTTTGTAGAAACAGTTGCATGTTGTTTTGAGGAAATGTTAAAGACTTGTTGGAATGCAAGTTTTGCGGTGCAAGTAGATCTCGGCCTAAAAAACCATCTTCACATAAATATGTACCATACAAGAAAATATTCTAAATTTTGTTGGAAGCAGGTTGAGAAGGTTATATGAATAAAAAACCGTTGCAGCAATGAGATGGCACGCAGAACACTCAACGGTCGAAGGTATAATGCAACATCCATCGGATGGTAAGGCTTGGAAAGATTTCAATGAAATATTTCCCGAGTTCGCGTATGAAACGAGAAACGTCTATCTTTGCATATGCACGGATGGTTTTAGTCCCTATGGACAATCTGGAAGTCAATATTCTCTGTGGCCGGTGATTTTGTCCCCGTATAATTTGCCTCCTGAGATGTGTTTGAAAAGAGAGTTAATGTTTCTGACGTTGTTGATTCCAGGACCAGAACATCCGAAGAAAAGTTTCGATGTCTTTTTGCAGCCCTTAATTCATGAATTATGACAGTTGTGGAACGGAGGAATCCTTGCTTATAACGTCAGTACTAAGCAAAATTTCACATTGAAAGTGGTCTTGTTATGGACAATTAGTGGCTAAATGTCATGTGTTGGCCAATCTTGTTTACTCGCGGCTACACGTTCCACACTTACGAACACGGAAAACATAGAAGCACATACAACTATGGCGTTTGCGTTAATAGTGATATAGAGGGTGATAACTTCTACGGCATTTTGTACCAAATCATACAACTGGAATATCCCGGTCTCGTTGGTTGAATGTGATGCTTTTTAAATGTCAGTGGTTTGACCCAACCGTAGGACGTGGAATACGAAAAAACCATTGGGAAGGAATTGACGTCAACCCGACACGACAATATGGTAAGTATGATCCATTCATCACAATAGATCAAGCAGATCAAGTATGTTACGTGCAATATCCAACAGCATTGAAACGTCGAAGAGAGGAGTGGTGGGTCGTAGTAAAGATAAAGCCACGAGGGATCATAAGCTCTGATGATAAAGAAAATGCATCGCAACCCGATCATCCGCAGCCGATTCGCTTAATTGATACAGATCGCGAGGAGATTCTTGCGAGAAATGACATAGATGGAGAACTCATACGCAATTATGAAGACGTTGAATCGGAAGATGCTGAAGATGAAAATGACGATGAATTCAATGAACAAGCAAATGAAGACTCACCCATCGATGAATCTACTGAAGAAGAAATTTAAATACAATATTGTCTATTATGTGTAATAAATGTAGACGATGTGTTGTAAATGAATTGTAACGTTCATAATGTGTAATCGAACAATCGAAATGTTAATACAATCGAATAGGTTACGTAAACGATGTAGTAAAACATAGAATTATCTAATACCAACGGGCATCCGTTTCAAATCGGTAACGGATGCCCGTTGATACACGAATTAGCCCCCGACACTTAGCAAAATTTTCAATATTTTCCATATTTCCAACGGCTATCTGTTGGTAATGTGTAACGGATGCCCATTAGAAATATTCCAATGGGCATCCGTCGGTAAGTTGTAACGGACACCCGTAAAAATATTTCTAACGGGCGTCCGTTACAATTTTCTAATGGAGGGTCGTTGAAAAGTTTCTAACGGGCATCCGTTAGAATATACCAACGGATGCCCGTTAGTCTAGGTAATGATGCCTACCCTAGTTTGCAGAGATTTCCAACGGGCATCCATTGGAAATTCTAATGGATGCCCGTTGCGACGGCAGACGAGTCGCCATTTAGTCGTCTGTTGCCTCGGGAACACGCATTCCCAACGGTCATCCATTAGAATTTCCAACGGATGCTTTTCGGGAATGCAGAACGTCACGTCAATTTAATCCTTCCGTTGCGATGACGTATTTTCCAACGGGCATCCATTGGAAATTCTAACGGATGCTCGTTGGAAATTTTGATATATATAAACCCGTTGAACAGTTCTTATTTCAACACAAATCACAAACCAACACAAATCACAAACTCGATTCACCCACAAATAGTAGGGGTGGGCAAATTACCCGAAAAACCCGTCCCGACCTGAAACTCGTCTTGAACCCGTGGAAAATTACTCGAACCCGCGGGTTCGGGTTTGGGTTCGGATAATGAAATCTCATTACCTGCGGGTTCGGGTTCGGGTTCGGGTTTTCTATTCATAGAAACGGGTACCCACGGGTACCCGAGGTTACATGTACAAATACCAAAATAACCATGTATTTTTATACAAATTACAAATATGCCACTGATTTTAGGTTAACCTAAAATCAGCAGCCCCTTCATCTCTCAGCAGCCCCTTCTTCTCTCTCCTCTCATTCTCAACTTTCTCTCTCTATGAACATGTTCCCACAAGTTCCTCCCCTTCCATTCTTCGTCCCTGTAAAACTAACACATACTAACTCCTCCTATCCTAGAAACCTTACTACCTTTGACCCAAATATACGACCAAGCTTCTTGTACCGACCAAGTTCCTCCCCTTCCATTCTTCGGCATCCACATCTTCAGATGTGCTACTGATTTTCAGCTCTAGGGGGAAGACAACGTGGTATGAAAGCTTCTTGTACCGACCAAGCTGCTCATTCCCGATATCTCTTCCCTTCTTTTGTCATTCACCTGCTTTTCCTTCCGTCGCCATCCATGTGTTCACCGTCCTTGTCGTTGTCCCTGTGTCTGCTGTCCTTGACGTTGTCCATGTCGTTTTCCTTGTGTCCGTTGGCTTTTCCTTCCGGAGTTAGAGGAGGTTTCGGTGGAGGAGCTGGAGTCAGTACTGGTTATGGCGACTTTCACGTCTTTTGTGGTTCGGGTTCGGGTACTCGCGGGTACCCGGCTCATTCTACGGGTACTCGAGCCCCGGGTACCCGCATCCCTCGGGTTCGAGTTCGGGTAGCAAATTACCTACCCGTTCGGGTTCGGGTTCGGGTACCCTCTAAAATCCGGGTACCCGACCCGTACCCACCCCTAACAAATAGGTAGTTTTCTTAGAGAAATGATGAGACCGAGACATTTTATAGGTACGAGGGGTTTATTGGTTGGTTCTGCGGGAGCTCCTCCCCCGCCGCCACCACCACCATATCGTCCTCCGTCACCAGAATCGATACCGCTGATATTTGATGACGATGATGATATGATAGATATTGATTCGTTGATCGATGATTTTGATGGGCGTCCAACCCTTCCGATCATCGATCCAGAACATTCTCCTGGGACGTTATGGTAAAAAAATTACTATTTTGATTTGATTTATTCTATGTTATAAATATTATCTAACTTGGTGTTATTGATTTGCAGGTTTGATGTTGATAATGTACTCAAACACACCAACAACCTCATCATACAAGGGTTCTTACAGGACGAATTGTACTACTCCTGGCAAGTTACGCCAGAAGTTGTGCGCTAGCAATGGTGGCGCACTTTTATTGTAACTTTTTTTAAATAAATTTCAAATTTTTAGTTATATATATATATATATATATATTATAAAACTAGCAATTTTATAACTTTTTTTGCAGCGCTCATACAGATGGAAGCGAAAGGATACGTTAAAGCATGGATGCGCGACATGTAGGTTCGGATGCGCCTAATGATGAACGGTACGAAACGCAACTACTACGCCAACAATAGTAAACCGAGATGGGCAACAGAAGCGGTCTTCAGCAAAATGATTCAGCATTAGGAGTTCCCTGATTTCAAGGCCAAGAGCGAGAATGCCAAAAAATGTCGCTACGGCGAGAAGGTTCCCGGAGATGATCCGTATCTCCATACTTCGGGATCAAAATCCTTCCCGAAACGAAGAAAAGAATTGGTAAAATTTTCTTTATTTAAATTTTTTTTATTTAAATATTTATCTAACTACATTTATTTTTTATTATAGATGCAACGGATAGGAAGAGAACTGACTCTTCTTGAGCTGGTATTAGAAACCCATGCCAAGAAGAAGCCGGTTGTTGGGGAAGAGGCCGATGAACCCGAACTCGTCGATCCTCGAGCGGAGCAAACCGTGCGAACTGTGATCGAGAAGATCACACAACAATCTTAAGCTTGCGGTTCAAGCCCCGACGAACTCAGTCCTTTACAAAAGGACAAAATTTATTTAGAGATAAAAGTTTATTATTTTATTCCATCCGTTGGACTCTATTTTCTCGTCAAATGTTAACGGACGTTCGTTGCCCTTTTCCGCCACTTTGCAACGGACGTCCGTTGCTCTTTCCCGCCATTTTGCAACGGATGCCCGTTAGAAATCTAAATTCTCGCTCATTTTTCCCACGTAAATAGCAACGGATACTCGTTGGAAGTTTTTCTTGTAGTCGGTGAGACCGTATAAGGGACGTCTATACGGTCTCGGGGCGCTTCAAAATGATATCATTAAGGACGCCATAACGGTACCTCCCGTAGTGCAAGAGAGTTTTTCGCAACAACGGCGGATCCAGGAGCTCGAAGCCAAAGTTCAACACTTAGAGAGCGTCATCGAGTTGATGGGGCAAGTTTTAAATTTAATATTTTAATTTATAACTTTTTATTTTAAAAAATATTTTTAATTTTAAAAATTTTATTTTTTTTAAATTTTTTTCAAGCGTTCCAGCGGATGCCTGTTGGAAAGTCTAACGGGGCATCCGTTGGACTCTATTTTCTCGCCAAATGTTAACGGACGTCCGTTGCCCTTTCCCACCACTTTGCAACGGACGTCCGTTGCTCTTTCCCGCCATTTTGCAACGGATGCCCGTTAGAAATCTAAATTCTCGCTCATTTTTCCCACGTAAATAGCAACGGATACTCGTTGGAAGGCTAAATTCCCGCTCATTTTCCCCGCGTGGATGGCAACGGACGTCCGTTGAAAGTTGTAACGGACGCCCATTGCCCTTTTCCAACGGCCCTCCGTTTCAAGTTTGCAACGGTCATCCGTTACAAATTTTTCCAACGGCCATCCGTTACCATGTTTCCAACGGAGTCGTCTGTTGAAATGTCTGTTACAATGTTGCAACGGATGTTATCCGTTGAAAGAGCCCTTTCCAACGGAATTTAGGCATTTTCCAACGGATATGTCCGTTGGAAAATGCCTGTTTTTTGTAGTGATGTTCCCCTTATTTCTAATTGATCCTCTCCATAACTTCCAAACAACTTGGACATCAATCGTATGGTTGTTCTACGAAAAAAATATTTTTATACATTATTATTGAAAGAGTAATTAGAACAACTTAAATATTATATTTACCAAGTCATAAAAGACTTATGTGAATAGTTTAGCACGATATTTTATCTGTCAACGATCTCAATTCTAACGCAACATGTTTTTTTTCTTCTATTCGCTCTTTAATTAAATTAATAAATTCCTGACTCGACCAACGAAACTATCGGGATACGAAAAATATCATTGCAACTTGGTGTGTCCAGAGTCTCTCTAAGACTCGGAGTCTGTGAAACAATGGACTAGTGGAACCATATCCATATGATCATCAAGCCATCCTACAAGCTAAAAATTTTATTAGACCCTGAAACCAACCCGATTTTCAATTCTCAATCCAAATTCCAACTAAAACTAACTAACCGAAACCAAAGCAAATCAATCGAACTCAAAACGCACCTAATCAAACTGACAGTGCTCTTAAACCACATCTTAACCCACCCAAACCGATATTTAAGCACACCTAAATCAATCTCAAATCTAAATTCATACCTAAATCGAAATTGTTATTCTAACCAAACTTAAATCTTTAGAATACATACTTAAACCATAGAAATTCGTAGTGAAACAACTAAATCTATATTAAATTTCAACTAAAATGTATCTAAATTGATACATGCGTAAAGATAATCAAAGTAAATCAAAGATTACCAAAATTAAGGAATATACATGGTAGAATTACTCGAGAGAATTCGATGGTCGATGACACACAACGAGAGAAAATAGAAGCTTAAGAAATTTAGAAATGGTAGAGAAAGAACCATTGCTCGAGAACACTGCCAACACAATTGAGTTAAAGCGGTTTCACCTAAGTTTACGCGATTGTGTTAGCATATCAATAATCATGACGAGACACCACGTCACAAAATCCAATGCCATACTAATGCCAACACATACCAAATACTAATGTGGTACCGAGTACACAATTATAACAATAGCATCAAATAGTGTCTACACACGTACTTAACATGATGTCATTATATCCGCATTACCCATGACAACGTAGTGGCGTTCCTAAGTCTTGTTAACATAATTGCAATAATATCTTAATGATAGATAAAGTAAATTACTCCACATATTTTATTTTACAATTATATAATAAATCATTATCATCCTCTAAATCATGATATTCATCATCTACATATCCGGTCTCTTCATCCAGTATTATATCAAACTCATTCGGATGTACAAGTTATTTGATACATAACAATGATATGTCACTAAGTTTAGCCACAAACTCTTCATTGTCATTTTGCATCGCTTTATCCTCTTATATCCTCGTTAGCAAAATTGTATCAATATGATAAACTTTAACAATCACACTCTTATTCTCATGTTATCTTTTTATGTTCGGATATGAGAGTATGACTACTTAGTTGGTTTAATACGATAAAATGAAATAATTTACTTGAAAAAAAACTTCACGTCTAAATATCATAGAATCCACTCTTATTTCTTCTATTTTCTCTATTAATCGGAAAATCAAACCAATGATAATGAAAACGTATCACCATTAGTCCAACAAATCTTGTATATCTGAACTAGAAAACCTCCTTAAGAATAACATGAAATTCTTTTTCTTCAGATGAATCACATTAATTAGCTCTTTATAAACAAATACTATAATTATTTGTCCTTTTGTTTTAACCATGACTAAATATGTGAAACGTGTAACCTTAAGTAAACATTATACGTCAACGCTTAGTCTAAAAATTGGTACATGTTCTTTACCACCTCTACTAAGTTCAACCTCCTTTTTGTACATACAATTGTAATATCCAACATTAATTTAAAATTTTCTTTCGACTTTCGACACACACTCATATTTATAGCGTTGTTAAATAATTTTGTCGCTTTATGCATAACATCAAGGGGAGATCCCAAAAAATATTGTGTTAATTCCGGATTTGATAATTTCTAACTCATTTGTATCAATACTGCCCATTGTTACCGAATCGACAATCCTTTATAATATGACAATAGCATCTAATCACTTAAATAGTATATAATCTCCTCTTAAAATGTATGGTGAATGACTATCCACCATATTATTTTAAAAAATAATTTTAGTCTGTTTTAGAGGAGGAGGATCTAGTGGAAGAAATTGATGATGCCAATCAAATTAACACTCTTAACGGATGCCCCTACATTTTTATAGTATAAATGAATTTATATACAATATGGACACAAAATTAGTCAGTGTTCCAACCTGACTAATCCACCGAGTATTGCCTCGTCTTGTAAAAGTATTGTAAATGTTCTATGACATCGTAAAAAGAAGGCGGAAAACCTTTCCAAAAAAGGATTATAATTCAGAGATATCAATTTTCAATAACTCCAAATCATCACTTTTTAAATTTATTGAACATATATTTCTGAAGAATATGCTAATTCATAGCAAGTCGTGAATGTTCTATGGTAATAGCTCAGCAAATGCAATTGAAATGAATTTCTGCATGAAAACATGACAATCATGACTTTTCAACCCGATTAGCTTTGAACCCATAATATCCACATACCGAGCAATGTTCAATACATATCTATCTGAAATTTAACGTCTTCTTTTAATCACCTCAATAATATTGCTTTCATTGGCCCAAACAATCTGAATATTGGGATAGGTGCATTTCCATCATGTAACTCTAACTTAGGTCTTTGACATATTTTCTTCAAATCTTTACTTCATTGTATGTTATCTTTCGTTTTCTTTGTCACATTCAAAATAGTGTTGATGATGTCATCAAAAAAAAATTTCAATATGCATAATAACATCCGAATTATGACACGATTGATTGATTTCCAATGTGGTAGTTCACAAAAAATATTACGTTTATACCAGTTATGTCATTCACCTTGGCCTTGTGGCTTTCGATGTTCACGGTCTTCACCATATTCCATCGATTCTTGTAAATATTCCATCGTGTTAAGTCGTTCGTAAAGTATTTGCATTCTTGTTTGCATGCATGGTGCTTCTTCTTTTGTACTACATTCTTTCGAAAATATTTTTTATCTTTTCAAAATGTATATCCACAGGGAAAACATCTTCTATGAAAATCAAACCAACATGGTTTCTTCCCATGTACTAGACAAAACAAATATGTATCCTCCATACAAAATGGACATTTCAGTTTCTCATGTGTGCTCCATCTTGATAAAATTCTATAGGCAGAGAAGTCGTTAATTGTCTAAAACAAGACCGCTTTCAATGTGAAATTTGCTTCGTACTTACGTTATATGCAACAATTTCATTGTTTCATAAATCTCTTAATTCATGAAATAACGACTGCAAAAAAGACATCAAAGTTTTTCTTCAGATGTTTTGGTCTTGGAATTAGCAACGTAAAAAACATGACTTCCCATCTCGGAAGGCAAATTACGCAGAAACAAAATCATTGGTCATAGAGAATATTGACTTCCGGATTGTCTATATGCACTAAAACCATAATGCACAGAAAAAGATAAATATTTATTGTTTCATACGTAAACTCGGGAAATATTTAATTGAAATCCTTTCAAGTCTTACTATTAGATTGATGTTACATTATCCTTTCACCTATCAAGTGTCATGTGTGCCATCTCATTGTTTCAACGGTCCTCCAATGGATGCATCAACAAATTTGCAACAGATTATATCCAATGATAGTCCGTTGAAAATGTCAACGGATTGTAATGGACTTTTGACCTTTAACAATTTTCTGATTTCCACTGTAATCCGTTGTAAAAATTATTAACAGATGGACTTGTTGATCCATCCGCTGAAATTGAACTGTTTTTTATAGTGTATACTGGTGCATGAATGACATTACCAAATGCAACACAATTTTTTATGTGAAGGGAGCGTAGCATTGGTGTTAAACTTGAGTTGATTTTGCGTTGAAAATTCTATGTAATGTGGATTTGTGTTGAGAATTTGATTTTTTTAAAGGGAAGGTGTGGTCTTGCTATACAAATACTATACAATATATAATACACATATACATATGTAATGTATGTCCCACGTATGATCTAGTCCTTATACTTTTACTGTGTAATTTTGTCATTTGAGAAAATATAATTCTATGAATTCATTTTTTTACAATAGTAGGATATTGCGGTTATTAAAGTTGTTCATTGGGTAAATCTTCACGACTTGTATAAGTTACTTAAATCTATATTAGCAAAGATATGTTCACTCAAAAAAGAAAATTACATAATAAAGGATTTACCTATAACCTCCAAGATGGAAATCAACTTTTTTTAACAATTATATTAAATATCATTTGATAAAATTTCTTTATTTTTTTATTTTCTTTTCCTTCTGATGTGCGTAAACTCAAGTAATAAATTACCTAGATTAACGCTTCCGCAAGGATACGGATCGTGTAGCAACTAGGGTCGAACACAAGGAATTGATGCAACTCTAAAGCTATTAAACTAATAAATAAGACGTGTGAAATAAAATAATGGATGGAATGCAAATGCAAATGCAAACTAAACTAAAGATAGGGATGACTCAGCGACAAATCACCATAGGTATCAAGAGTTGCACAACGATGTAACGAAGTTCTAACGAGATAATTGGTCTTAGATACTATCACGAGTTCAGGGAATTCAAGCTCTCCTATAGGAACTGACTGGCGTAGACTTGTCCACTATCTAGCATGCATATACCAATGTATCCATTGCGCATCTTACATGGATAGACGCATTACGACCGCTATCCTAATCCCTAGATTCAATCGATTGACCTGGCGTAGATTCTAAACCGATTAAACCCTAAATCATGGCTAAGTTCCAAAATCTAATGCCCTGGCGTTGGTTTATTAGACTTCTAACATCATTCATTAGAGTGGCGTACAAGTAATGAAAGCATTAAGAACAACCATGAAATCTAAAAACATGATAAAATACCGAATTCATTCATAACGAGTGGCGTACAAGTATGAAAACATTAAGATCCACCATTCATTAAGCACAAAACTTCATTACATGTTGGCAATACTCTCTATCCTATGGCAATAGATCTACTTGGACATGAACTCAGGAAACGAAACACAAAAGAAATCTAAATTCAACATAGAAAGAGAATAAGAATGCTCCCTATGCATCAACCGATGTCTTCAATAGATCCTCCATGCTTCGGATCCCTCGTTCCGTCCTTCTCGATCCCTCCAAGTGTGTC
>CM071866.1:12553461-12567865 GCA_036759665.1 Gynandropsis gynandra
GCATCTTGATGACAATTAACCCGAGCGGGCACGCCAATTCCACCCGATCGGGCACACATGCCCGACCATGTTCCTTGAGCTCCCGAGTCGTGCAAAGCTACGGGGGTTGTCTTGGCATCAATTACCCGAGCGGGCACACTTCCATTGCCCGAGCGGGCATGTACTAAAATGTCGTTTCCGCTCCCTTCGCTCGGTGTTTGAATGTTCACTTCGATCCACGGCCTTGCACAAGTTGAACCTTGTTATTTCGGGGTTAAATTGCCAATATTTCTCGTGTTTCTCGTCATGTCTTCGTTTCCTACACAAAACACGAAATGTAGATGAAATCCTCGAATAATCTCGATAAATGAATGAAATCTAATAAATCTACCTAAAACTAGACCTAAGAATGATATAAAAACTACAACGGATTACGTGTTATCACCTTCTTTCCTTCTCTCATTCTTTTCTTTCTTTCTTTTTCTTCTTTCTTTAATTGATCTTGAATTAATTCAAGATCTTGAATAGATTATGTATTATAGATACACATTATCATATGTATTTTTAATCATTCAATCAATCAATAAAATAATTCATTTTCTTTTTTTTGAAATGGTATCAGAGCTTTTTTATTTTTTATAGGTAAAAACCCTAAAATTTCCCATTTTCCTTTTCTTCCCTAATCACCTTCCATTACCGGTGAAATTTTCCTTCTTCTTCAAAACGAGCAGGCGTCTGTCAACGCCGATTTCATCTTCTCTGTCATCGCCGGCGAAATTTTCCGTCATCTTTTCTGTCAACGCCGATTTGGCGGATTTTTATTTCTCCAATTCTACAATCGGTCAGATTATATTTTTCCATTTTAAGGCAAATTGCCTTATTTCTTTTCTACCGGTATTCTCTTTTTTGTTCACCGGTACTATTTTTACGGCGTTTAATATCTCTTTTTCCGGTAAATCTTGAGAATTTTGTTTCTTGAGAATTCTAATTCAAATTCATCTACCTCATTTGCCGATATATTTTTTTCTTTGCCGAATCTTTCTTATCATATCTTGTATTTTCTTTTATATAAGGCAAATTGTCTTTGGCCGGTGATTTCGACCGATATTTTTCTTATGTTTCGCCGGTATTCTTCTTTTAAAATTTCTTTCGGCATTTTCTTTCGAAATTTCTTCTTCGCCGATTTCAATGTCATATTTGAGAATTTCTTCAATAATTTCTTTCACAATTTCAATCTCCTTTTATCTTCTTCTTTCCGGCGATTTCAAATAAAAATGATCTTCTTTGTCGGTACTTCTCTTTTGACCGGCATTTATTCTCTCTCTCTCTGAAATAATCTCTCTTTGCCGATTCTTTTTCTTCCAACGATTCTTCTTCTTTGGGCGACTGTTCTGCAACTCTTCTCTACAAATCCGTTTCATGTCTAGCGGACTCTTTCCGGGTCTTTGATGATTGGGAAGTACTTTTTTTTCAATCTAAACCACATTTTTTTAGTTGCCAATTGGGCATTATGTTTGGATTCCCGTTGTTCTATTTCTACTTATTTTTTTTTCTTGGCTATGCAGGTAACCATTTTTTCGGAGCAATACTAAGGCTAAATACATGACAATGACATACGATCTATCATGTTCATCTATTACTCTTCAAGATGAGAGTATTCAATTCATACTCCTCATCTTGAGGGGAGTATTATATATTATTTGATAAAATTTCTTTCTTTTTTTATTTTTTTTCTTTCTTTCCTTCTTTCATTCTTTTCTCTCTTTTCTTTCTTTATTTTTCTTCTTTCTTTAATTGATCTTGAATTAATTCAAGATCTTGAATAGATTATGTATTACACATTATCATATATATTTTTAATCATTCAATCAATCAATAAAATAATTCATTTTCTTTTTTCCGAAAAACTATGCTACCGGTTCATATTTGTACTCTCCACACATATATGTATACATAATATATATAATCACGTGCATATCTATGCTTGTAACATTGGGTCAAATGCCCCCAACGTTTTTATAAATTTTATAAAAAAATAAATTAATTGATGTTAAAATTTGTTGTCAAAAAGATATACATATAATAAAAAATTTCTATATATAAACGAGATAATCTTAAATTTTATGATCTATATATTCTTTTTTCTCTTTATATCTCATTCACTTTTTTCATTTTTTATATATCTCGTTTTTTATTGCATTTTATTCACATACAGTTGTTATTAATTTTATTTGTGATATTCAAAATAAAAATTAAACCGACATCACAATTATTTAATGGCATACTGTTTTATATAAACCGATAACAAATAATCTCATTATAAATATATTTTAAAATATAAACAGTCGTGAAACATATTTATAAACTTTTTATTTTCAATTTTATAAATTTACTATATTTATATTTTAATTATATATGGACCTGACAAAAAGATTTTCTATGTATATTATTTTAAAATTTAATTTAATATATGCATATGATCCGCCACTGATCATATGCATGACCATGTGTCTGTATATGTATATACAGGCTAATACGTATTTTTGAATATATACGTATATATTCATGAATTAGCATTAAATTCTGACCATTATATATATATATATACACACATTTTTGATATAGGTTTACGTTTACCATTAATTTTATGTCCAATTAAATTCGGTTCAATTTATAGTTAATTTTTAAATCACTCTTTTATTATTCTTTTAATACAACTGAAAAATATACGTTTTTTTATCTTTTTGAAATCTATGTCTAGGATTAGAATGGTATTTGTATCAAATCTTAATATATATTCATGAATTAGCATTAAATTCTGACCATTATATATATATACACACACTTTTGATATAGGTTTACGTTTACCATTAATTTTATGTCCAATTAAATTTGGTTCAAATAAATATAGATTATGTTATAGTATTACGAGACTTTCAAATATGATATTAGATTTAATTCATTTTAAAAGTTAATTAAAAAATTTAGGATTATTTAATATTATATATAATCGTTCAAAATTTAAATATTATAATATTATTTTTTGTGTACAGATTTGATTTTAAAACATAAATATCGAAGTCGTGAACTTAACATCAAGATATTTTATCGAAACAAACTATACTCTAATATTATATCTAATATAAATTTACATCTTACTAATATCACAAAAATAATTCAACATGTCTTAATCGAACTACAACAAAATAACATAATATATATAATTTTTTCTTCTATTCGATTATATGTGATAATCTTTTTTATATTTGTGCAATTTTCTAGTTCATTTTTGTAAAAGATTATCTTCTTACTCTTATGAATATTATCTTCGTACTTTTGAATATATCTCGGTTTTTCTCAAACACAACGAAATTTCCTCCTTTCTATATTTATTCATGATGAAAATTTTCATTTAAATATTTTTAAAATATTAATATCATAAAAATATGCAATTTCTAAAATGCGAAAATGATGGCATTTTTATGTGACTTAAATTATCATATTTTTGTAGTTACTACTTGCTAACGGCATAGCTTATATTCATGAGCACACTAGTGTGTATATATATATATATATATACGCACTCGCCCACCTATATATACTCACCTACATAAATGTGCATGAGTCTATGCAAACACACACATATATATATATATATGGAGGAGTTATTTTTCACATTAAATGAGGATTTGACCGTAGTTAATACCCCTACGAAGCATGATTGTACAATGATGATTAACTTTATTATGTCACAAATCTGAGAGTGAAAAGAGACAAAGTACGGGTCCGTGGAACTGTTCTCTTACCCTTAATTTTGTTTGTTTTATATTTATTTACATAATTAATTAAATTTATGCTACAATCGATGCAGTATTAAGTAAACCCATGCACGTTATAAAATAAATTTTTTTTTATTTTATGTATGTAATGTGAATCTGGTTACTAAAAGTCGATACGCACGAAAGATGGATATATATTTCAAATATTCATATCAGATACTTTTTTAGTGAAATTTTATAAAATTTACGATTTGTTACGTCTTTTATAACATAAAATGTGAATACATTTTAACATTGGAATTCATATATGAAATAATTTTTTTTGTGCCTATGATAAATATATAAGAAAAAAAGGGTTTAGATGCTTCGTGCAACAAAAATAAAAAATTTAAGAATTTTAGGTTTTAATAAGCATTAGACATATAAAATTAATAATATCACTTGTTTTTAATGAACTAATTGTATTTATTTCTATCATTATATGAATCTAAAAGATGTTTATTGTTAGAGAAGAAAATTTATTATATGGAAGATGTTTGTCAATTAGTCGGTAATAATAATAATAATAATAATAATAATAATGTTATTATTATTGTTATTAATTTTATACTAATAAACTACAATAAATGATAAATGAGAAATGGGTGGAGCACGTCAGCCCAAACGGCGTAGATTTCGGTGATTCCTTGCTTTCTCTACTTTGCCTGTCTGTCTCGCGGAGAAGGTGAATTTATTTATTTTTGTTTTTTTTGTTGTATAAAATTTATATATATTATTTTTTAAAAAATAAGTCGCGAGTTCTCGATTTTCGAAATCCAACACATCTTCCTACCCGTTTTTATCACTTGCACGAATCTTCAAAAACAAAAAAGTTTAAATTCCATGCACGAATCACCATACTCAACCTAATATTCTCCCCATTTCGCCTAATTAACCCAACACTTTACTCTTGTCTTTTTCTTGACCATGACTAATTTTTCTCCTTTTAAAAAATTTCAAAACAATTAATACTTTTAATCACACATAACTACTTACTATTTCATTAATTATATAATTATCGCAAATATGTCATAATGTCACAAGAAGAATAATGAAGAGAAAAATCTGTGAAATCAAGAAAATATAGAAGAATAAAAATAAAGAAAATGACTAAACAAACCAAATTATATAATTATCCTACCTAACAAATTAGAATTAAAATTACACATATATATATATAATATTTGTAAGTAGTTTGCGAAAAGAAATAGGAGTTCTGCTCTGTCTACTAGGTCGAGACAATAGTAAAAGAATCATGACTGGGATTTAAATACAAAATAAAGTTACAATGGAATAAGAAGTTTACCTAAACTAACAAATCAAATATAGGAAAACATAATATAGCAAATATAGAAAATATGATATTCTCTAGAATATTCATAATATATGGAGGATATTCTTTAGAATATCGGTAATATACGCATGATATTCTTTAAAATATTCATAGTATTCAACCTCAAGTTATCGTATGTTGATTTCTAATGCCCAACTTACCAAGTAGATACAAAAGTTGTCGTCCAAGTGATTTAGTGAAGAAATCAACTAGTTGTTATTAGGTGCGAAGATGAGATGTAGTAACCCGACCAACCTTGATTTAATCCTACACAAAATGACAATCAATTTTTATATGTTTGGTCCGTTCGTGGAAAATTTGAATGACCGAGATATGGAGAGTTGTTTGACTATCACAGGATAGGTGAGTGAGAGGAGAATCGATACCGAATGTTCTTAGGAGTTCCCGAAGCCATTTTAATTCTCGACAAGTAAATTTCATAGCTCGATAGTTTGCTTTCGCAAAAGAAAAAGAAAGAGTGAATGGGATGCTTCTTTGTTTTCCATGATATCGGTGAAGCTCCAAGAAAAAAACCATAACTTGTTGTTTTCCTCATTCAAAATCACAAAATACGAATAACTCTAGAGGACTATAGATAGATGAAAATTCTTTGACCCAAAGTTCTTTTCAGATAATGAACAATGCGAAGAGTGTATGCCAATGGTCCATGGTCGGTCGATGCATGAATTGTCTGAGAATGTGAACTGAGTATGCCAAATCAGGTCTGGTCATGGCGAGATGTACGAGCTTGTCAACAAATTTGCGAATTGGTTCTACGTCTTCGAGTAAATCCACGAAAAAGGAGAGTAATTGATGGTTATACTCAAAGGGTGTTAAGGTTGGTCTTGCCCCAAGTAAACCACAGTCCAAAACGATCTCAAAAGTATATTTTCATTTGGAAAGGCAAAAACCGTTTGGGTTGCGAGCAACATTGATGCCAAGAAAGTATTTGAGAAGACTGAGGTCCTTCATATGACGACACAGTTCTCATGTACTGTTTGAACTTGGAGATTGTGCTTGGATCATTTCTTCCAAAAAATAGATCATCAACATAAATGATGATGTGCATTCGAATGTCTCTAGCATGTTAAGAGAAGATGGAATAATTAGCATTGGATCTCGTAAAACCAAAATCAAGTACAGCCATAGATAATTTTTCGAACCAACATCAAAGAGCCTAAAAGATACCATAAAAAGATTTGTGGAGTCGACACACCTAACTCGTGGAGGAAGATGTGAACCCAAGTGGTAAATGCATATACACACTACAAAAAAGGCGATTTCCAGCAGACATATCCGTTGTAACGGATATCCGTTGCCATTCCATTAGAAAAAAATGAGTGGGAATTGAAATTTTGTAACGGGCATCCGTTGCAAAGTGGTGGGAAATGGCAACGAGCATCCATTACAAAATGGCGGGAAATGGCAACGGGCATTTGTTACCATTTGGCGGGAAATTTCTTTCCAACGGATACCTGTTAGAATTTGCAATGGGCATCCGTTGGAATTTAAAAAATAAAAGAAATTTATAAAATAAAAACAAATTTCAAATAACCTTAATTAATATAATAAAAGTTCTTACAACAAAATTTAAACCTAATTCTATTACATTTCATCTAAATTTGTGGGGTCGATGTCATCCCCGTGGTCACCAGCACCTCGTGAAGACGTTGCATCCGAATCGATACCCAGATCTTGACGCGACGTTGATTCCCTCGCCCGACTGGATAGAAATTCTATGACACTCTTCATGTTTTGCTTTTGTGATCGAGTTTCTCGAAGTTGGGCTCGAGTTTCTCGAAGTTATGCTTCGAGATCCTCGATACGTCGTTGTTGCGTGTAGCTCTCTTGGACCATGGGAGGTACTGTCATGGCGTCCTAGACGATATCCTTTTGTAGTGCATCGAGACCGTATAGACGCCCTTATACGGTCCAACCAACTACAAAAAAAACAAAATTAGAGTTAGAATTGTTAGAAAATATTTTATTACTAATCGAAGTATAAATAATATGTGTTTATCTCCAAATAAATTTATCCGTCACAGCTTTCAAGGTTCTTTCCGCTCGAAGGTCGACGAGTTTAGGTTTGTTGGTCTCTTCCCCGACGACCGGTTTGTTCTTGGCGTGGATTTCCACTACCAGCTCAAGAAGAGCCGGTTCTATTCCTATTTGTTCCATTTGTTATATAAAATAAATATATTAATGTAAATATTGTAAAAAAATAAAAAAAATTAAATAATAACTATAATAAATGTACCAATTCTTGCTTCCTCTTTGGGAATGATTTTGATCCCGAAGTATGGCGATGCGGACCATCTCCGGGAACCTTCTCGTCGTACAGACATTTTTTGGCCTTCTCGTTCTTGGTCTTGAAATGCTCAGACTCCCAATGTTAAATAAATTGATTGAAGACCTCGTCTGTTGCCCATGTTGGTTTGTGATTCTTGGTGTAGTAGTTGCGCTTGGCGTTGTTAATCATCAAGCGAATGCGGGCTTGCATGTCGCGCATCCAAGCCGTGTAGATACGTGACATATCCTTCTTCCGCCATCTGTATGTGCGATGCAAAATAAATTATAATGAGTTAGTTTATAACATATATAATTAATCATTTTAAACAAAAATTTTATTTTAAATAAACTTACGATGAAGGTACTCCACCATCCGCGGCGTATAACTTTTGGCGTAACTTGCCACGAATGATAGAGTTGATTTTGTAAGGACCCTTGTATGATGCTGTTGTTCGTATGTTTTAGAATATTATCCACATCAAACATGCACATGAAAATTAAATATTTAGATAACATTTATAAATTACAACAATATAAATGCAAATAACATTAAGACGATCAAGATCGATAATTGGAAGGGTGGGACGCCCGTCAAAATTATCGATTAAGGAGTTGATATCCACCATATCGTCCTCCCGAACCTATAAATCGTCTAGCCCTCATTTTTGTGTTTAGTGTTTATAAGTGATTGTTGTGTGTATGAGAAAGTGTTTGAGAGGATTTGAAGTTTTTATTTGTGTTGAAAATGAAACTGTTCAACGGTATATATGCAGAAATTTCCAACGGGCATCCGTTACAATTTCCAATGGATGGCTGTCGGAAAAGCCGTCAACTCAGTGGACGCAATTAAATGACACGATGTTCTGTTTCTCCAACGGACATCCATTACAATTTCTAACGGATTCCCATTGGGAAATGCGTGTTCCCGAGTCAACGGATGCCAAAATGACGGTTCGTCTCCCAGTGTAACGGGCTTCCTTTACAATTTACAATGGATGCCCGTTGGAAAGAATCGTAGACTAGGTAGTCATGATGACATTTTGCAATAGGCATCCGTTGCAAATTTTAACGGATGCCCATTACATTTTGTTAACGGGCATCCGTTTGTAATTGGTAACGGATGCCAGTTAGCATGATTAACAGATGCCCGTTACAGTGTTTTTAACGGATCTATTGTGATGAATAGATCATACTTACCATATTTTAGTGCCGAATTGATGTCAATTCCCTCCATCGGTTTTTTCGTATTCAACGTCCTACGGTTGGGTCGAACCACTGAAATTTAAAAAGCATTACCTTCAACCCAACGAGACCGAGATATTCCACTTGTAAGATTTGGTGCAAAATGTCATAGAAGTTATCACCCTCTATTTCACTATTAATGCAAACGCCATAATAAAGATGTTTGCAAACAATTTCTTGACTTCGATACTTCATGTTGTTGCATCTTTTGCATGGACATAACATTGTCCCACGTTCTTGACACAAAGGTTGCATCGATGCAAAACTTATGAATTGCTCCTATCCGTTTAAGAATTCTTACGTAATCTCTTCGGTTATAGGATCTTTTCTTCTTACATCTACTCTCTCGATCTATTTATATCTCTATTTGAAAAAGACGATATTTTGTTGAAAATATATTTATTGTTGATGGTTTGATGCTAAAACCTTGATAGTTATCATTAAATAATGTTATTTGCAATGGACATTCGTTGGAAATGTCAACGGATGCCCGTTGCAAGCTCACGTGAAATTATTCTACCAGTAATCCTCGAAATTAACAATTTCAATGGGCATCCGTTATACTTTCCAACGAACATCCTTATAGTTTGCAACGAATGTTCGTTAGACTTTTTTTTGTGGTTTTCTAACTAGGTTCCAACAAACATGGGTAACGGAATTTATCCGTTGACCGCCCGTTGAAAGTTGTGATAGATTGCAACGGATCGGAGAAATGGTAGCTATCCATTAACCGTCCGTTGAAAATTGCAACGTAATACAACGAATGGTGGCCCGTTGGAAGTTTTCTGGTATCCGTTACAAACCGTTGGCAAATGCCGTGTTTTTTTGTAATGACATCTCCTTGTCTAAATCTCCATTTATAAATGCATTACGTAAATCCATTTGGTGAATTTCTCAATTTCAGATCACAGTGACGATTAAGAAGGTATAAATAGACGTAACTTTAAACATAAGAGTAAATGTCTCAGTGTAGTCAACCCTTTCCTTTGCAAGTTCCTGAGCACCACAAAGTAAGCTTTTTAATGCTCAACAAATTCATCCTACTTGTGTTTAATTTAGTAAACCCATTTTCAATCGATGGTCTTTTTGTCCGGTGGAAGTTTTTGTAAAGTCCACGTCTCATTATTCTCTAAAGCATTGATATTTTCTTCCGTAGCTTTGTGCCATTTCAGATGTTTAATTGCTTCATTGTAATTTTATGGTTTAATGTTGTCAAGAACTGTCGAAAGAAAGGACATGTAATGTGTCGACAATGATGTGGAAGTGTCATATAAAGAGATAGAGTAAGGATTCAAACTCGAAGACGTAGAAAAGGGACGAATGAGAGTGTAATGAAGGGGTGGATACATTGAAAAATATGTCACATATGACTTATGCTTCGTTCTGTGTTCTCGACCAAATTGTTCAACAGATGAAACTTTGACATGCACACCATCATCATGAGTGTCTTCATCAAATTCAGATGGATAGATAATTTTTGGAGAGATGAGGGAAGCTTGGGTGTTGCAGAAAAAGCATCCGGTAAGGCACAAGGAGGTTCTGTTTCGACCAAATCTGAAGAGCTCTTGCTTGGATCAGTGACCAAGCCATGTAAAAGCCAAAGAAGTCATCAACATCGACTTGTTATGGTGAAGTGAGAGAGGTGAGTATTGGTTTGGTTGTTATGACCGGGGATGTGGTGGTCATGAAAGGAAATATGTCTTCGTGAAACACCACATCATGGGAATGTAGATATTCTTCATGTTTCATATCAAATACTCGTCATGCCTTCTTCTCATCCGGGTACCCAAGAAAAATACATATGCTCTTGCGCTTAGCAAATTTTTCATGAGTTGTAGCCTTGAGATTATATTCTCTAGAATATTTTGAATATTCTTGAGAATATCACGTGTATATTACAAATATTTTAGAAAATATCACGTGTATATTATGGATATTCTAGAGCATATCACGTATATATTATGAATATCTAGAGAATATCATGTGTATATTACGAATATTCTAGAGAATATCGTGTTTCCTATATTTGTTGTATTATGTTTCCAATTTTTCTTTGTTAGTTTAGGCAAGATTCCTGTTCGGTTGTATCTTTTTATTGTATTTAAATCTCACGACATTAATATATGGAACACACTTTTGATTTCTAAAATATTGTCATGATATCAAAGCATCTCTAACAGTTTCTATTTATTTTTTTTCTCTCGTTTGAACCACCACCTTCAAAATTGATTTCTTTCGACCATGTTTCACCTTTGTTTTTCTTTTTGAAAACAAAGTATCTTAGACACAGTAGTAATTATTCTTTTGCCCAAGGTTTTGCAGCTCCTTTCTTTGAGTGCGTCCTCGAACATGGTTGTTTCCAAGGAACACAAAATGAGACTTATGACTGGTCTTCAATGGGAGGATGTGATTGTTCTGCACATTTTTGCTAGCCCTATTTTGGATTTTAGAACAGAACAACTTCAATCCTTTGTGACATTTTTAAATTCTCAAAACCCTTCCTCGTTGGACCTTTTCTCCAGTAAGATGCATATCATAGATTTCATTATTGATTCGTATCCCTCACATCACATGACAGATAACCTTGCGTTATTATCAAATATTTATGCCATAAAAGCACATCCAATTGATTTTCCTAATGGATTATACATTAAGGCTTTGCAAGTCGGGAATTTACTCATCACCAAGTCCTTGCTACTACGTGCACTTTGATCTCCGTCGCACAACTTATTCAATCTCACACATATATTATCATATTTTTATGTGTATTGTGTCATACTAGATCGTTTCACGAGAACCCTAATAGGGGTGAGTGAAAAGTGTAATGGGGTATTCAAGTTTCGTAAACTTATACCGGCTTGTAATCATCATGTAAATACGGGGAACAAACATGAACTTTGACATCATCGACTTGGACATCCTTCCAAGCGGATTTATTATTTATTATCATATTCTTTTGGTTCTTCGGATTCTAGTAAGAATAAGACTTTTCCATGTGAGCTAAACATACAAGATGTACTTTTCCAGATTCTATTAATACAGTTGAGAATTTTTTTGATCTCATACACTACGATCCTTAAAGACCATATCCAATCCTGAAAAATCAAGATGAACAATATTTTCACACGATTGTGGATGATCACACATGAGCCATGTGGACATATCTCATGAAAGCCAAAAGTGAGGTTGCTCGACTTATTCATATTTTTTGTGTTGTGGTTCTTTGAAAATTTGAAAAAAAAGTGTTAAAACCATCCATTGTAACAATGGAACAGAGGTTGTGGCGCTACGTCCTTATTTTGAATATTTTGGAATATAGCATCAAACATCTTATGTATGTAACGCGATCTAATCGTTTTCAGGCCGATTTATCTATTGAATTCTAGGGAGATTTCTTACTCACAACTTAGTATCTTATTAATAGGAAACCGTCGCAACTTCTACATAGAAAGAGTCCCCATATGAACGGTTGTCCAAGAATGCACCCGCATATGAGCAATTATGGGTATTTGGTTGCTTATGCTACATCCATTCAAAGTCTACAACTCATGAAAAATTTGCTAAGCGCAAGAGCATACTTTGTTCCTTGTTCCTTGCTCGCCCATTTTGTCTCTACAAGGGTCGGGTTACATTTTAATGCAAGGAACAAAGTATATTGCTGCAATATAACCATTTGTCACGTTCAACATTAGAAGTGTTAAAATGCAGCCCGACCCATAGGCCCGCCCAAAGCCTGTTCGAAAAATAGCAGGCTCGTGCCTTTAATTTATAGATACATTTGTATTCGGGCCTTCGGGCTAGGGCTTTCAAAAAGCCTACAAATTTGTGACTCGGACTATCGGGCTTCGACTCGGCTCGTCGGACTTTAAAGCATAACAAAAAAATTAGGTCTAAGACCTTTTTTTCTTACCTTTCCCCTCTATCGCGTCATGTCGTCTTCTTCAGAAAACATATTCCAATCCAACCAAAAGTATTTGTCATCATCGTCGATTTCAAGCTCGATTGTTTCATCATTTTCGATCGATTCGAAGCTCGGTCGATTCCAGGTATCGTCTTTGCTTGATTCCAGGCATCATCTTCGGTCGATTCGAGCCGTCGATTCCAGTCATTGGTCGATTCCAAGCGTCAGTTGATTCCAACCGTCGGTTGCTATATTTTTTCGATGGTTGCTTTGTTTCTTTTTCGGCTTGCTTTTCGTCGATTGCTAGGTTCCTTCGAAGCTCTGTTCTCCGACTTGCTCTCTCCCTTTGCCAACTTGCTCCAAGTTCCTTCGCTGCTCCATATTAGAAATTATAATAACTTTGGCATGTGGGCCACCGAAGCTCGTCTAAAGCCCATCAGGCCGGGCCGAAGGCTGCCGATCCGAACCCATTTTTGTCGGGCCACAAGTGGGCTTGGGCGGGTTGACATCCCTATTCAACATCATTAGAGAGGATTGATTTTACATTACCTATCACAAATCAAAATTTGTTATCGTTAAATATTGTTAGCATGAAACGTCTCCATGTGTTATATTGAGCTCACTATTAAGCTTTTCGGCACGACCAAAACACAATGGAAGTCAATTGAAGTGAGAAAAAGTGAATTTCAGTAAGGATCAACAACTGGAATAGAAGAACCAGAACTTTAAATTAAGAAGGCATTTTTAGAATTTTCATAAACAATGATAAAGAAAAGAAGAAATCAAGATGAGCATGAAGCTCGATGGATATAACAAGGTCGATGGAATGAATAAGTGAAGAAGATAAAGGATAGAAGAATTTTAGTGAGAAACTAAAGCTTGAGAAGCCTTTATACTATTTCATAACAAGAAGAATAAAGAAAAAAACCGAGAAATTAGGGTGTCTAATTAGGGTTTCTGTTTCGAATCCTTGGGTTTCGATTTGGATTCGAGTTCGGATTCTTTGGATTTTGAAAATTTAGTCTCGAATTAAACTAAGATATTTTCAGTATAGGTTCGGGTCGTGTTTAGATAATTCAGGTTCAAGAGAATTGGATCCAACTAATCCGAATTACATTTGGATAGTTTAGACTCTCAGGGTAGTTCATGTAATTCGAAGTTACTTGGATTCAAATGTTTCGGGTTATGTGGGTATTATAACTAATTCGGGTTTAAGATTCTTTGAATAATTCGCTCTTTTAATATAAAAAAATATCAAATACAATATTAAAAACTAAAAAAAATCTATTAGGGTTTTTTAGTGTTTAAAAATTTCTAAAACATTTAAATTGGATCGTTCGGGTTATATCGGGAACGATCCGAACTCCAACTAGTTCTGAAATCTAAACTCATATGGGTTATTTGGATAACTCATATTGCAAAACAGTTTGGGTTGTTTGAGTTGATTTGGATCCGATTGATCCGAGCAATTCGGATTGGACACCCTTATGAGAAATATCTGAAATAGTAGATAAAAAATTGAGTATTTATTTTTTGAATGTATATAAAAATTTCTTATACAAAATTTTATAGTCTCATCTAAATCAAAAAATAAATTATAAATAAAATGTCTAAATAAACTTAATTTTAACTAACTAATTAGAATTAAAACTAAACCTCAAAAAACATTACATTATAATACATAACATTCATATATATCACTACAAAAAAACAGGCCATTTCCAGCGGACATATCCGTTGGAAAAGGCCAAAAATCCGTTGGGAATGGCCTTTTGCAACGGACTGTGATGTGCGTTATATCAAGTAATAAAAACCTAGACTAACGCTTCCGCAAGAATACGG
>CM071866.1:12572060-12583397 GCA_036759665.1 Gynandropsis gynandra
CACATAATACTTCAGAGATATTGTTTTTCATTTCTTCCAAGTCAGCACCTTTTAAATTCCTTGGACATATATCTCTAAAAATATGTTGATTCCGCATAACACATCGTGCATATTACGTGCTAACAGCTCAGCAAAAGCAATTTAACGTCCTCTTTTAACCATTTTAATAATGCCGTTTTCGCTGGACCAGACAATCTGAATACCGGGATTGGTGACCTGCCATCTCTTAATTCCAACTCAGGTCGTCGGCATATTGACTTCAAATCTTTTCTAGATTGTATGTTGTCCTTGGTTTTCCCCGCCACATTCAAAACAGTATTTATGATGTTATCGAAAAAGTTCTTCTCGATATGCATAACATCTAAATTATGACGTAATATCAATGATTTCCAGTATGGTAGTTCCCAAAAGATACTACGTTTATACCAGTTATGCCATTCACCTTGACCTTTTGGTTTACGATGCCCACGATCTCCACCGCATTCTACTGATTCTTGTAAATCCTCCATTGTGTTCAATCTTTCGTAAAGGATTTGTGTTCCGGTTTGCATGCACGGTGCCTCTTTTTTTTGAACCACATTCTTCCGAAAATGTTTTTTATCTTTCCGGAAAGCATGGCCACGAGGAAGAAATCTTCTATGACAATCAAACCAACATGGTTTCTTACCATGGACTAGTCGAAATGAATCTGTATCCTCCATACAATATGGACATGCCATTCTTCCGTGCGTGCTCCATCCAGATAACATTCCATAGGCAGGAAAATCGCTAATTGTCCATAACAAGGCCGCTTTCAATGTGAAATTCTGTTTAGTACTGACGTCATAAGCAATGATACCGTCGTTCCACAACTGTCGTAATTCATGAATTAATGGCTGCAAAAAGACATCGAAACTTTTCTTCGGATGTTCTGGTCCTGGAATCAACAACGTCAGAAACATTACCTCTCTTTTCAAACACATCTCGGGAGGCAAATTATACGGGGACAAAATCACCGGCCACAGAGAATATTGGCTTCCAGATTGTCCATAGGGACTAAAACCATCCGTGCATAAGCAAAGATAGACGTTTCTCGTTTCATACGCAAACTCGGGAAATATTTCATTGAAATCTTTCCAAGCCTTACCATCCGATGGATGTTGCATTATACCTTCGACCGCCGAGTGTTCTGCATGCCATCTCATAGCCGCAGCGGTTTTTCTCGATTCATATAACCTTCTCAACCTGTTTGCTACAGGCATATAGAACATTTTCTTGTATGGTACATATTTACGTGAAGATGGTTTTTTAGGGCGAAATCTGCTTGCACCGCAAAACTTGCATTCCAACAAGTCTTTATCATTTCCCCAAAACAACATGCAACTGTTTCTACAAACATCAATTTTCTGATGTGGCATTCCCAAATCTTTCAACACATTCTTTGTTTCGTAGTATGTCTCAGGAGCTTGATTATGTTCCGGTAAATACTCACGCATTGTTTTGCAAAAAGAATCCATGCAATTTTCAGCAACATTGTAGTCTGTTTTAATACCCATCAATCTTGAAGATAAAGATAACCGAGACTGACCTTCACGACAACCTTCATATATAGGTTGTTTCGCCGAATCCAATAGGTTGAAGAATCGACGTGCATCGATGTTCGGCATTTCTTCATGTGTTTGTTCATTAACGACTCCAGGAAAAGCATCTGACACCATTTCCGCATATGGATTTGTCGTTGATGCTTCATAAATAACATCTTCATTTCGTTTTACTTGTGCATCTTGCACGCTATCTCTTACACCGCAATCTTCGCCATGAAAAAATCAAATTTCGTAATTTTCAACGAAACCCACCTTATAAAGATGTTTGCAAACAATTTCTTGACTTCGATACTTCATATTTTTGCATCTTTTGCACGGACATAACATTGTTCCGCGTTCTTGACACAAAGGCTGCATTGACGCAAAACTTATGAATTGCTCTAATCCGTGTAAGAATTCTTGCGTAAACTCTTCGGTTATAGGATCCTTTCTTCTATACATCCACTCTCTCGATCTATATATATTTTGATTCGAAGAAGACGACATTGTGTTGAAAATATGTTTGTTGTAGATGGTTTGCTACAAACCTCGGTTTAGATCTAAATACTGTTCTTTCCAACGGATGCCCGTTGGAAAGTGTAACGGATGCCCGTTGGACGATCACGCAAAATTATTTCGACCGGTGAACCTCGATATTCGCAATTGCAACGGTATTCCGTTAACTTTTCTAACAGATGTCCGTTACAAATTGCAACGGACGTCCGTTGGCATATGTTGCGTCGGATTCTAACGGAGATTAACGGAGATCGCCAACGGAAACTTACCGTTAGAAACCCGTTACAAATTGCGACGGATTGCAACGAATAGGGCAACGGGCAATTTCCGTTGCAAATCCGTCGTAAATTGTAACGGATGGCAACGGAAATGTTCCGTTAGAAATATTCTTGGCTCCGTTAAAATCCGTTGCGATTTGTTTCCAACGACGGATCCATTGCCCCATCCGTTGGAAACTCAATGTTTTTTTGTAGTGTATATATATATGTAATTCATCAGTTTTATTCATGGTTCATTATTTTTGGATTGTTTTTACTTTGATTAATGTAAATATTCTTCTTTAAAACAATATTTTAATTTAGAATGAGATATACATGTTATATTGTATTGTCTCACATCTGCTAGAACATGAATTATTGACTCATATATATTGATTGTAAAACCCTAAACACTTGAGTTAGTTTATGTGATTAGTCAGATCTAATTCTATATTTGATATGGTACGAGAGAATGGTTCGTCCCGATTTGAATTTATCGACTGGGCCTCCGATTGCGATTCTACGGTAATCAAGCTTGGGCGTGAAGGAGAGTGTTATGTTTGATGTCCCACATCCACTAGGACATGAACTATGGTTTCATATAAATGAATTGTGCAATCCTAAACTATTGACTAACTTTTGGGTTTAGTTAGTCTCAAACCCATATATCATGAGATATCAATAGAGAATATTCGTAGAATCTCAGAGAATATCATCGGTATTCAATGAGGTATCGAATAATATCGTTAGTATCTCGGAGAATATCATCATAATATTAAATCATATCTTGAAAAATATTCATGTATCAATCACAAAGACTGTATCTCTTAATACCCCCGTCAAGTTAGAATATGCAAATAGTCAAACGTCAATAACTCACTGGTTTGCGGTCGAGCCGGATTCATTGGTGAATTTTTATCTCCATCAATGAGTGAATCATTAGGCTAACATAGTTGAGTACAAAGAGAAACGAGAGACAAACTCCATGATAAATCTCATGAACTTTAAAATTAATAAAAAACAGTTATTTACTCAATTGTTAGAGTCATAAGGCTATATATCAATCGTGAGTCATCTTGCATCTACATATCCGAACGCAAGATTATCTGCGACCCAATCGAAGATCAGTTTACACCTTTATACCCAAACGCGGGGTTAGTAATAACCCAAATGGAGGTCATTCACCTATATACCATGACAAATTATGTGACTATATCTTAAAAATAAGATATCGAATCAATTTGATAGTTTTATTAATCACGAAATACGTTCTTATATACATAGACAATATCAAAAAGAAAATGAAATATAATCTTGGAGAATATTCGTAAAAACATGGAGAATATCATATATATTCAATGAGATATGAGATAATATCTTGAGTATCTTAGAGAATATTCTCAGCATATTAAATGAAACTTTGGAGAATATTCGTATCAATCGTATGATAATTTCATTTTTATCTTTTTTTTTTCTTATTAGTAAAATTAATACACTCTTATTCTTAACATTTAAACATATGAAAGAGATCATTTTTTTAATTATGGAGCAAAAACTTATCTTGAAAATTTTGCTTATTTTTTCTTTTTTCTTCTTTTTTATATCTTCTTGAAAATTTAAAATCTAGGAAAGAGGAAACAAATATAAACTCGTCTAGTTTTATTTTTAAAATCAGCAAAAAAGTAACGACTAGTCTAGTCTCGTGTTAGCGAAACATTAAAACAATTTTTTCCAATAAAAATGTGTGATTTGGTCGCATTACCACGTGATTTGTGAGTGTATTTATTCCTCCCTTCAAGTGAAAGATAATAGCCCCTTAATTTAATTACACACACCCACACATATATAGATATAGTGAAGAGCCCAACACCCGTATAATACATTTATAGGTGAAAACAAAAGGGGACTATATAATTAAATACATGTATATATGTATAGACACGAATCATACAGATAAAATTCGCGCATATGTTTATATAAAGTCATTTTCTCTAAATTATCTTATGTCAGTGATGATTTCATACAAAAGGTTTACGTGTTATGGAAAATATGACTGTGCATGAGTCATGACTCCAACATGTATACCCGCATTGCTACTCATTAGTTTGAATAGAAACCATGTGATTGTTATAGATATTGAAAAATAGAAAATTACAAAAATGTACCTCAACTTGTTTTATTTTCAAAAAATGACTTGCAATTTAACACCAGCCTATACAAATAAGTTTTGTAAAGGTTTTTAGTATCCGACTGCACATAAGTTCATCTTCTTCGGTGGATTTAATGCCTAAAGCGACAACAATATGTACGGGATCTTGAACTTGCAAACAAAATTATTGGATTTTTATTTCGTAGATCTTTTTTAACTGATCAAGTTTGGATTTATTTTATAAATTGAAGTTATGTAAAAGCGATCGTTATAATCACAAATAAATCCATTACAAACAAAATCATGCCCTTTAATTTAAGTAAATATATAACCAATACAATTTGATCGATTATGAATTACATATTTAGTTAGTGCTTGATATGATAATTGAAGATGAAATTCCAATATTTGACGCAAATCGGTGAAAACAATTTATGATAGGAGTAAAATTTGAAAAAAAGAAATAGAAGAATAAATACTCTTTTGCAAAAAACACAAAAGTTAATGTGTATTTGTGTTATTGTTTTAAGAAAATAAGAATAAAAATAAAAAAAGTCAAGGAGTTATTATAAGACAAACACATGGAATAGGGAATAAAGAACAAAAGCATTTGACAACATTATAAGCGAGAGAGAGAGAGAGAGAGAGAGAGAGAGAGAGAGATGTTGACCGAATTTTACACTCTCTCCTTGAGTGTTTCGATACATCCAAGCAGATCACAAGGGAATTATTCGATTAGTACTAATTAAACCCATTAAAAATCATTATTTTTTTATAATTATAAGAATAAATGGTTATAAAACAACAATTACTAACAATTTATTTTAATTAATTCAAACACAAGAAGTTAAAACTATCCCACTTCCCGGAGAATCTAGAGCGCATCAGGCGCTGACCCTTGGCTTCACAACCCTATTTATTTATTTGTTTAACACTTCTTGTATTATTTATTTCCCCTAATCAAATATTGAATTAATTAATTAACCGTAATATTTTTTTTATTCTAATACATAGACAATCTCTTTTCTACTAATCAATATTTTCCTTTTTATTTATCGACCCTAACTGCAAACTTTTTCTATGTTTCTCTGTTTAATACAATGAACACTCACAGCACAAATAATTATGGGTATCAAAATTTTGAGTAAACTATTAATTAGTGTTCATTATGAAAAAATATTATTAGGTTTGTTTGGCCTTAACTATATTTGTATTGATATTTCAGTACTTTTTAAATAATTCTATATATCTTCATCTCATTATCATTACTCCTGTTTTTTTGCAACTTGGTCTCATACAAACGAGGAAACTAGTGGTTGTGCTAATAGATCATATTTTTTTTTATATGTGAACTATATAAGTAATTTTACCAACTAAAAACTAGAGTCGATGATAAATTAACCTTACAAACTTAAATATTTTGTTGCCAATATTCATATATATATATATATATCGAGGAATGTGGGGCTCGACAATTTCCTCCATAATAAAAATATAATATTAACGTGAAATAATTAAATGAATAAAAATAATAATAACATAATTAAGTTTAAGAGTTTAATTACAATATTGAAAAAACATAATAAAGTTTAAGAGTTCAATTACAACAATGAAAAAAAAACATAAGGAAGAAAATTAAGGAGGGAATAATGGGGCTCCCATGCAGTATCTACGTGCCACGACAAAGGCTACCCGTTGAATTCAACGCATTCTCTCATATTTTCATCTCCCACGCGCTTAATATTATTTCAGACTGTGAATTATTCTGATTTTTGTCTACCAAACAATGAAACATGTAATATAGTTATCTAGATTTTTAGTAGCATCAAGTTGAATTTTCATTGTTAGCTAACAATGAAAATTCATCTATAATACCCTTTTTGTTGGGATTGTTCAGATTTTAAAGTGTAAAATTATGTATTTAGTGTAACAAAATTTGAAAAATCGAAGGAGATATGTAAAATAAACACAATTTGTACTATCAAATTTACCAGTGTTGTACTTTTTTTATGTTTTTATGTATTTTAAAAATATTATATCATTTACATCTTCAACACTTTAAATATTTAAGTTTCATCTGATTCATTCATTCAAAATATTATTGAATATCTTTTTTCTTTCATGACTTAAAATTTTGTTAGTATTCTCAAAATCACATCATGTTAAACTTTATAAAACTGTATTTATTTAATATGTAAT
Organism: Gynandropsis gynandra; assembly: GCA_036759665.1. Classification (NCBI taxonomy): domain Eukaryota; kingdom Viridiplantae; phylum Streptophyta; class Magnoliopsida; order Brassicales; family Cleomaceae; genus Gynandropsis; species Gynandropsis gynandra. Next base: position 12,578,744 of record CM071866.1, read on the forward strand.
CTTAAATATTTTGAGGATATTATAATTTTATTTAAATTTTCATTATTAATGTATTCCAAATCTCTTATGTGTTTTTATTCTTTCATCATGCCAATTATTCAAAATTTTTAAAAATTAAATAATATTTTCCTCTTAAATCAAATAAATAATAAATTGCTTATAATATTTTTTAAAATAAAAATAATTAATATAGAGAAGTGGTCTTCTTTATATCATAACACATTGTATTTGTATTGTATGTACAAAAAATTTCCGATAAAATTAAATTAAAATGATCTAATATTTACAATGATTAAGCTAAATAGATTATATTGACAAGGGGTGAAATTAAGTGTCAAAACTTGTCAAGGCTTACGTAGACGACGGCGCGTGTAGATCGCGAGATACACTGCGCGTGGAGACGGAGGAGATATAGCATGTGGCTCTGTGCCGCTGGTGTCGCCAGCCAATCTGACAGTTCTTCTATCTCTTTATAACTCTCTCACTCCTACTCTGCTCTCTTTTTAATGTTAAATCTTTTTATAACCAAGATATACCAAAGATTTACTGTGCATTAGTTTTTGTATTAAAAGGATTTTAACATACAATTTCGAATTCATTCATCCAATTTATATAGAAATATAAATATAAATTTATTTAATTTATATATTATATTTAAGTTTATAGGAATAAATGATGCTTACATTATTATAAATATTACAAAAATCTGATGATTTTTATTAATATCAAATATGTTTAAGATTGAATATATAATAACGTATAAATTGACTTAGGTTAATTTTAGATGAATCGATATTTATATATTTTAAATTAAATTATATATATATATCATTGGTAATTCCCAATCGACGGAATAATAATATTTTGTTGGATGATGGCACGTGTACAGCTTGGTCGTATCGGACTTTTTTTTATCGTATTACTTCGTACGTGCGCACATCTCATGGACTTATGTAGTTTACATATTTATTTTCCTCCCATATATTCCAAATGTTGTTTATATTTTTAATTCAAAATATAGTTGGCATAGTCGGTCCATATAATCATATTAATTTGAAATTTATGGTTTTATTTGGATTATATATATGTATGTCCTCCCGATTGTGGACAATACATTTATAATGTGTACCATTCGAATAATACGAGAAAAATATTTTTCATATGATATTGAACAATGTGTTTGGATCCATTTTCAAATATTAATATGTTGTACTAATAAGAATTTGTACAACCGAAAGAAATATAACTTCATCATAAAATCTTTCAACGAATTATGTATATATGATATATTTGAATAATAGACCCCAAATTCATATGGTCGTGTTTAGACTAAAGTATAATTTTGTATTAGTTAAATTTATATGATCGTGGTTAGACTAAAGTATATTTTTATTTCTGGTATTTTAATTACGTTGCACCGAGTGATAACAACAGATTTGGAAGAAAAATTGTCTACTTTATTGAAACTTATGATAATCCTTAAATAGGCATCAATACAAAGTAAATACTGAAAACAAATCCAGAAAAATTAGGAGCTCAGAAATAAACTCCCTAAGACTAGAACGTGGAAGATGTGGAAGACTTATTCAAATAGACCTAGTCAAAAAACACATTTTATTTAACATTCCCTCCTTTAATCTGAATTCTGCAGAAATCAGATTAATCACAAAATTCCTTTGAAGAATACATTCCCAACATTCTTCTAAACTTCACAAACATGTCCTGCTTGAGAGGTTTCGTGAGAATGTCTGCAACTTGTTCTTGACTTCTGCAAAACACCAAATCAATGACTCCATCATTGCAAAGATCTCGTAGAAAATGATACCGAACATCTATGTGTTTGCTTCTTGCATGTAAGACCGGATTCTTCGAGATTTTTATTGCTGAAACATTATCACAAAGTATTGTAGTTGGACCTTCCTGTTGAAGAATCTGCTGCATTAATCTTCGTAACCATATCGCTTGACATGAACAATCTGCTGCAGCAATAAATTCTGCTTCTGTGGAGGATAAAGTGACAATGGGCTGTTTTTTTGAACACCAAGATACAGCTCCAGAATTGATCAAAAAAACAAACCCAGAAGTGCTCTTGCGATCATTAATATCTCCAGCAAAGTCACTATCAGAATAACCTAGTAAAACTTCTTTCCCTCCCTTGTTGTAGAAAATCCCAAAATCAGACGTACCTTTCAAATAGCGCAGAATTCTTTTCGCAGCTGAGAGATGAATTTCTGATGGACTCTCCATATAACGACTGATTAGGCTAACTGCATACATGATATCGGGTCTTGTCGCTGTCAAGTACATAAGGCTACCAACAATCTGTTTGTAGTGTGTAGCATTAACCTTCTTTGCTCCATCCACCTTCTCTAACTTCAATCCAACTTCAGTAGGTGTAGAAACTGAGTTGCAACTCAGCATCTTAAACCTGTTCAAAATCTCAAGAGCATACTTTTGTTGAGAAATAAAAATTCCATTAGAAACACGTAGAGCTTCAATTCCAAGGAAATAATGCATTGGTCCCAAATCAGACATTTCAAACTCTTCCATCATGTTTCTTTTAAATGTATGAAACATTTCTTCATCATTCCCTGTATAAATCAGATCATCAACATATAAACACACAACAAGTATTCTTCCATTGTCTCCATGTTTTGTGAAAAGTGTGTGTTCATGAGGACATTTCTGAAAACCTTCTTTCAAGAAATATGCATTTATACGACCACACCAAGCCTTCGGAGCTTGCTTAAGACCGTACAAAGTCTTATTCAATTTATAAACCTTATCTTCATTTCCTGGTATGATGTATCCTGGAGGTTGCTCGACATATACTTCTTCAAATAACTCTCCATGCAAGAAAGCAGATTTGACATCAAGTTGATATACATACCACGAATTTTGAGCAGCCTTTGAGATAACCAAACGAATTGTGTCAAGTCGTGCAACCGGAGCAAATACCTCCTTGTAGTCAATCCCAAACTCTTGATTGTATCCTTTGGCCACAAGACGCGCTTTGTATTTATCGGCATCACCTTCCTTGTTGAATTTTGTTTTGTAGACCCATTTTACTCCAATGCATTTCTGTCCACGTGGGAGATTAGATAGTTCCCATGTTCTGTTCTTCTCTATAGACCGGATCTCCTCATCCATAGCGTTTCGCCACTTCATATCTTTCACAGCCTCTTGATAAGTAAGTGGATCACAGTCTGCAAATAATGCAAGATGAGCAATAGGATCATCATCAGAAAGTTCATTTCCACTCACGTAATCTATCATCCAAGCGGGTCTCTTTCTAGAACGTTGGTGTTCCTCGGGCATTTGGCCATCTTCTTCATTTACTCCCGAAGTCTGTCCATCATCAGCAAGCTGCAGATCTGCAATTTTCTTGTCAATTTCGTCATCAGAATCATCAACATTCATTTTAAGATATTGTCCTGGAATCTGCAGATTTGTTTTATCACTTTCATTCCAGTCCCATTTTTTTTTAATCAAAAACAACATCCATGCTGGTCACAACTGTTTTTGTCAAAGGATTAAATAACTTGTAAGCCTTGGAGGATTCACTTACACCCAGAAAAATGCACTTTTCACCTTTGTCATCTAGCTTTTTCCTTTTCTCATCGGGAACATGAGCATAAGCTATGCAGCCAAAGACTTTGAAGTGATCAACAGTTGGTCTCCGTTCACTCCAAGCTTCCTCGGGTGTGATATTCTTGACAGCAAAGGTTGGACTTCGATTCAACACGTAAACGCTCCAATTTACAGCTTCGGGCCAAAAGCTTTTTGGAACTTTCCCTTGATGAAGTAGGCTTCTAACCATGTTTAAGATTATCCGATTCTTTCTCTCTGATACACCATTTTGCTGTGGCGAGTACGGAGCTGTGAGTTGCCTCCGAATGCCATGCCTGTCACAGAAATTCTCAAACTCCTTTGAACAAAACTCTCCACCACGATCAGTACGTAAAGCTTTAATTTTCTTTTCTGATGCATTCTCTACTAAAGATTTGAAGCTTTGAAACGAACTTAAAGCTTCTGATTTTGTTTGCAAGAAATATACCCAAGTCTTACGACTAAAATCATCGATGAATGTAATTAGGTACCTTTTTCCTCCATTAGAGCTTGGGTTTATCGGACCACAAATATCTGAATGCACCAACTCCAGTATCGCTTTTGCTCTCCAAGAACTTCCCTGTGAAAATTGATGCCTGTGTTGTTTGCTAACAGCACAGGTTTCACATATCTGAGATGGAATAGAAATTTCAGGAAGACCTGTAACCATATTTTTCTGTTTTAGGGTTCGCAATCCACCAAAACTCAGATGACCATAACGGAGGTGCCAAAGCCACGAGGAATCCTTTGTCTTTGCAGCTAGACAAGCTTGAACCTTTTCCATCTCCAGTGGAAATAACCTGTTTGAACTCATCTGAACAATAGCAATAGAACCTTTCAAAGGATCATAAATTTCACATGCACCTTTCTGAATTGTTATGACATATCCCTTTTCTTGCAACTGTCCAGCACTCAACAAGTTGCTTTTCAGACTCGGAACATAAAGAACATTAGAAACAGTTTCAACAAAGCCGTTTTTTGTTTTTATTTGGACCTCTCCTTTTCCCATAACATTAACTGTAGAGCTATCACCAAAGCTAACAGT
>CM071866.1:12583951-12629779 GCA_036759665.1 Gynandropsis gynandra
TTCTTCAATAGCACAGACAATATAATTGAATTTCGGGGCCAATGAGCGAAGAATTTTCTCTATAATCACAATGTCTTCTATCTTCTCTCCAAGCTTTCGCATCTTATTGACGATTGCCATCGTCCTTGAGAAGTAATCTGAAACTGATTCTTTAGTTTCCATCCGATGCTGCTCAAATTCAGCACGAAGTGCTTGCAATTGTTGTCTTTTTGATCTTGCAGATCCTTGAAACTTCTGTTTCATGGAACCCCATATTTCCTTTGCTGAATCTTTGATGAGGATGGATTCCAGAATAGTACGATCTATTGCTTGAAACAGATAGTTTTTCGCCTTCAGATCTTTCAGCCGTTGCGCTTCAATTTCTCCTTTCTGGGCGTCATTCAAAATCACACCTGGTGCAGGCACAGTTATTCCTTCAGAAACAACCTGCCAGTATTCCTTGGATCTTAGAAAATTTTCCATCAGCATACTCCAATGATCGTAGTGACCATCAAAACGGGGAATTGCTGGCTGCACAAAACCTTCAGATGTCATGATTGTTCTTGCTACTGCACAGAACAGAAGAAAAATGGTGAGGCTCTGATACCACTGATAACAACAGATTTGGAAGAAAAATTGTCTACTTTATTGAAACTTATGATAATCCTTAAATAGGCATCAATACAAAGTAAATACTGAAAACAAATCCAGAAAAATTAGGAGCTCAGAAATAAACTCCCTAAGACTAGAACGTGGAAGATGTGGAAGACTTATTCAAATAGACCTAGTCAAAAAACACATTTTATTTAACACCGAGTATCTATTTCTATATATTATTAAACCCCGAGTTCGTTTCATTAACTAATAAAAAAGTTTTACTTATATTCATATATTATTTTTACTTTTTTATTTTATTTTAGAGATGGGATTTGTAGAACTTATCACTACGTCTCTTTTTTATTTCGTTCTATGTTAATAAAAATGTTTTCTCCAAGATAAAATTCATATATAATCTTAGAGCATATAACATTACGAAGAACCTCGTAAAATTTTGATGAACCTTAAAAATTGACGCCGTTTTTTAGGGGTTTTAAAAGGTTTATATATATACTTACGTGGGAATAACAAAATTTTGAAAGGAATGGAATATTTGTATTTTCTAATGAATGTTTTTTCCTGATTAAATGTGGCAGAAATCTTTAAAAAATAAAAAAAGAAAGTAGAAAAGACATTTTGACCCTACATTTATATTAATGCATATCATATTATGCCCGCAAGCATCCTGAAATCATTTAATAGCTATTTAATATTAATGCATATTGCGTTGTATCTTAATCCGTTAATCTTATTAAAATATGATGGTTAAAAAATAGTTGATATTTTCCAAAATAACTATTAATAATGCTAATGTTTTAAAACATTTTATTTTTCAACGTTTTAAAACGATCGATTAAAAATATGTTAAAAAATCCATTGAAAATGAAAATTTTAAACATACTTTTAATATTTTTTAATTTGATTTAGCCGTCGAATTTCGTATTTACATGTAAACAACAAAAATAAAATACAACATTTTGGATTCGTTCTAACAAAACAAATAACAAAATCATAATTCTATTATTCAAATGTCGTATAAGAGTTTCACGGAATATATCGAAAGTAAAATAATGCTTATGAAACCGAGAATTCGCTTGGATCGAGTACAACATTGTACGAGTGTTTTAACTGCAATTTCGTTCAGATCACACAACATATCGTTTGGTCAAATCTTTGCTCGGTCGAGAATCTATCATATGAAACATACTCGGGTCAATCTTTGCGCCTGTCTGGTCGATAAGTTGGAGAACAAATGGTTTGCTCATACTGAGAGCACATCCTATTCTCAACATCTTCTACAAACAAAAACGTCACAATGTTTGATCTTAATTTCCTTTGAAGTTTTTAGATTTTTTTAGCACACAATCATCGTGCAAATATTTAATAATGATGCATATAATATTGCAAATTTAATATATTTTTTGACCTTCATATGTTGATAATTTTAATATTTTCAACCATCAATTTTCAGTTAATTTTTTCAATCATAATATATTGATAACTTTAATTGTTTCTTCAATCGTCGTGCATTAATAATTTTCAAACTATCATATGTTGGTAAGTTTGGTTAATTTTTTTAATTATTATCCATTGAGAGTTTTTAACTGATATTTTTAATTGTCATTTATTGATAATTTCAATTGAATTATCGGTTGATAACTTTAATTGTTCAATGGAATTTCAACAATTCCTAATGAAACCTTAAATGGTTTTATTTGTTTAAAATTCATTGAAAAGTTGAAGGATCATCAACGATATTTTTCACGTTGAAAAAGTTTTCAACAAACATACCCGTTTCAAATTATGTGTTTTTATTGTGTTAGTTTTGGCCTTTAAACCTAGGGGATGTCACTGTTAAGGCTTAATGAATTTTTTAATTGTGATATTTTTTTCAATCTATTTATTTTCCATTCAGTTTAATGTTCTTTAATAAAGTTGTAATGGGGTTTGGAGCTTTTATCCATCAGATGATCAAGTTATAGCTTCTTTTATCAAGTTATTAAAAAGTTTTAAACCCTTGACCAATCTTGCTAACAGTAGAATATCGATCTAGGATCATATCAATTGGTATTAGATCTTCTTTCTTGCGTTAGGATTATCACAATTTGTTGACATGGACAAAGAAGAATAAGGTGAGATCGAAGAAATAGAGGAGATTGGGGCACCACAACATGACCTTTCAACTAAGAATCAAGTAGATAATGATATCAATAATATCAAAATGGAGATCCTTACTTTTGTGGTTCAAAGTGACATACTTGGATTAGGAAAGAAAAACTAATATGGTTTACGACTATATCATATTTTAAGCTAAAGAAAGTCAAGTTCGCTTCAGCGAATTTTAGTGACTACGCTCATGTGTGGTGGGACCAATTCACTTTTTTTTGTAAAAGAAATGGAGAGCAAGTGGTATTAACGTCGGAATATACATGGATGTTATGAGGTAATGATTCGTATCTATTCATTATAAACGTGATAAATCGACGTTTAAGACATTGAGTCCATGGTAGCCAGAGTGTGGATAAATATTACGAAAAAACCATCTTCTTAATGATTCACGCAAACATCAAGGAAGATCAGGAAGCTACCACGGATCAATTCTTAGGCGGATTGAACTAGGATATCCAAGATCGCGAGAAACCCGTGGAAATGGAAAATCTTTTGCATTTACCAATTAAAATCCATAAAAAAACTCAAGAGAAAAAGGAAAGTGAATCAATAGTATGAGAAACTACTAGGAGTGTAAAATGAGTTGGTGGCTCGCGAGCCAGCTCTAGTTCGGATCATATTTGTCGATTCCAAGCCGATTCCAGTCATTGGTCGATTCCAAGCGTCAGTTGATTCCAACCGTCGGTTGCTATATTTTTTCGATGGTTGCTTTGTTTCTTTTTCGGCTTGCTTTTCGTCGATTGCTAGGTTCCTTCGAAGCTCTGTTCTCCGACTTGCTCTCTCCCTTTGCCAACTTGCTCCAAGTTCCTTCGCTGCTCCATATTAGAAATTATAATAACTTTGGCATGTGGGCCACCGAAGCTCGTCTAAAGCCCGTCAGCCCGGGCCGAAGGCTGCCGATCCGAACCCATTTTTGTCGGGCCACAAGTGGGCTTGGGCGGGTTGACATCCCTATTCAACATCATTAGAGAGGATTGCTTTTACATTACCTATCACAAATCAAAATTTGTTATCGTTAAATATTGTTAGCATGAAACGTCTCCATGTGTTATATTGAGCTCACTATTTAGCTTTTCGGCACGACCAAAACACAATGGAAGTCAATTGAAGTGAGAAAGAGTGAATTTCAGTAAGGATCAACAACTGGAATAGAAGAACCAAAACTTTAAATTAAGAATGCATTTTTAGAATTTTCATAAACAATGATAAAAAAAAGAAGAAATCAAGATGAGCATGAAGCTCGATGGATATAACAAGGTCGATGGAATGAATAAGTGAAGAAGATAAAGGGTAGAAGAATTTTAGTGAGAAACTAAAGCTTGAGAAGCCTTTATACTATTTCATAACAAGAAGAATAAAGAAAAAAACCGAGAAATTAGGGTGTCTAATTAGGGTTTCTGTTTCGAATCCTTGGGTTTCGATTTGTTTTTATTGTGTTAGTTTTGGCCTTTAAACCTAGGGTCTGTCACTGTTAAGGCTTAATGAATTTTTTAATTGTGATATTTTTTCAATCTATTTATTTTCCATTCAGTTTAATGTTCTTTAATAAAGTTGTAATGGGGTTTGGAGCTTTTATCCATCAGATGATCAAGTTATAGCTTCTTTTATCAAGTTATTAAAAAGTTTTAAACCATTGACCAATCTTGCTAACAGTAGAATATCGATCTAGAATCATATCAATTGGTATTAGATCTTCTTTTTTGCGTTAGGATTATCACAATTTGTTGACATGGACAAAGAAGAGTAAGGTGAGATCGAAGAAATAGAGGAGATTGAGGCACCACAACATGACCTTTCAACCAAGAATCAAGTAGATAATGATATCAATAATATCAAAATGGAGATCCTTACTTTTGTGGTTCAAAGTGACATACTTGGATTAGGAAAGAAAAACTAATATGGTTTACGACTATATCATATTTTAAGCTAAAGAAAGTCAAGTTCGCTTCAGCGAATTTTAGTGACTACGCTCATGTGTGGTGGGACCAATTCACTTTTTTTTTGTAAAAGAAATGGAGAGCAAGTGGTATTAAAGTCGGAATATACGTGGATGGTTATGAGGTAATGATTCGTATCTACTCATTATAAACGTGATAAATCGACGTTTAAGACATTGAGTCCATGGTAGCCAGAGTGTGGATAAATATTACGAAAAAACCATCTTCTTAATGATTCACGCAAACATCAAGGAAGATCAGGAAGCTACCATGGATCAATTCTTAGGCGGATTGAACTAGGATATCCAAGATCGCGAGAAACCCGTGGAAATGGAAAATCTTTTGCATTTACCAATTAAAATCCATAAAAAAACTCAAGAGAAAAAGGAAAGTGAATCAATAGTATGAGAAACTACTAGGAGTGTAAAATGAGCTGTTGGCTCGCGAGCCAGCTCTAGTTCGGATCATATTTGAGCAAGCCGAGTTGGGTATTTTCCAGCTCGTTTAAAAAATGAGCTAACGAACTGAGTCGGAAACGAATTAGAGCTTAGGCGAGCTGACTTGCGAGTTGAGTTCAAAAGCACATATTGTTCTATTTTTACATATTATACATATTCTTTGTATTTATTAAATATTATTTAAGTAAAAAATAATTCATTATTTACATATGATAATAATATTATTAGTTTCATATTTATACCAAAATTTTATTAACAAATAAAGAAATAAAATACTTTAATCACTATTATAAAAAATATGTTTATATATTTGATATTTTAATGAATTTCGATAGATTTATTTTCCAATTAGTATTTTTGATATTTAATAACTTTGTAGTCAAATTAATGTTTTTATATTTTATATATTTTATATGGTTTGTGGAAGAAAACAAATAATATTAATATATTACAATTCTTTTAAATTAAATAGTCTAGCTCACGACCTAACTCGTTTTCAGACGAGCTAAAGGCAAGGTGAGCTAAGCTGGAATTTTCTAGCTCGTTTTGAAAACGAACTAAGTTGAACCGGCTCATTTTTTGGCGAGCTCATGGCTAACTGAGCCAAGCTATTCGAGTCAGTTTATTTTACACCTCTAGAAACTACTCATAGACAACAAGGGTGAACCAAAGGTCGAGACATCAAGGCTTAAAATGCAAGGTACCAAAATCATTCATATTCAAAACTGTGACGTTACATGTTTCAAATGTCATGGTCAAGGGCATTACATCACAAATTATTCAAACAAAAGAACATATGGATATGATGTAATTGCGAGTATGAGATGACAGGATGCGATTGAAAATGAGAGAACATATTTTATACATTAGGGTTTATAAAAGACAAAGTATATATTATTATTTTTTTATTGTGGGAGCTGCATGAACATGGATAGTAGTTCGCTTGACGAGAAGCTGAGACTATTTACCAGTAAGCATCCAAACCTTTATAAGCTTAAATGGTTGAAAGACAACATAGAGCCTAAGTAAGATACACTGATTTTTCTATAATTTTATATCGATACAAGTTGAAAAATTGTTATTGGAGATTATGAAAATTTTATATTCAAGCACATCGTGAATGATTAAAAAATAAATATGTGTTGTAATTCAAGCATAATCAAGTATCACTAGCCCTCCAATGGCAAAAAATATTTACAGAGATCAAATGCAACTGCACAAAAACAAGAAGCTTAATTATGAAATGGCATTATCATGAGGTAGCTCACTTGAAAAATGTTGTGATCTTTAGAAAATCACAAAAAAAAAGTTACATCAGAGTATACATGTGGAACAACAAATGATGTATTTAAGCCTAAATAGTTTTTTTTTAACGAGTTAACTTTTTTTTTCTATTAAGTTTTTGGAGGATTTTAATAATGATTTTTTAAGAGAAACCACACAATATGATATCTATCCGTTGGATGATGAAGAGTTGGACGAGAAGAAATTAGTAGAGCATTAAGCCAAGTCAACGAACAAGAGACGCAAGAGGGTCTTCTTCTAGTCATGTGATATGGTCTAAGTTCACATGGACAAAAAGAGGTTTCCAAAATGTAAATCAAAACTCATACCATTAGGACACAAATCATTCAAACTTTTTGAGTACATCTAGGACAACACATATAAACTACCAGATGAGTACAATGCTAGTTCCACTTTCAATATTGCTTATTTGACTCATTGATGTAGATCAAAGCCACATTAAACGTTCAAGGATCGATCACAAGGGTTAGGAGGAGAAAGCTTCATAACATATTAACCAAAAAATCCTTGAGAAATTAACAACTAAAACATTAACAAAATTTCAAGGTAATCATGTTCAAGAATTTTTGTGACCCTTTCATGTTTGGAAGCTTTTGAGAATAGGGATTGCTCAATTCGAACAAACAAGTTGTTCTCCACTTTATCGACGGAATGCACGCCAGTAATGACCTGAGTACATTCCATATGAGGGATTCTAGGCCGAGCAAACATTTTCTCGACTCGAGTAAACTTAGAACTCCAAATTCCATGTGAAAAACTCGACCAAACAACATGTATAAAATAAAATACAAAGTTTTATGTATTATTATGATTAATTTTAATACATAAAATTTGGATTTATTGATGTAGTGAGGTTTTTTCAGTTCTTCCAAATTCTGTTGAATTGAATCGAATCCAAATGAGTTTTGAACTTTCAAATCGAAGGGATGTATGGGTAAACCATATTGAATACATGCTGAATTGTTTGCGTTGAATCGAACAATCCGAAATATCAATCCCTACTAAAAACCTTTAAACGACGCTCGGTTGAACAATAAAAAACTCAATGTTTATATAATTTCACAGTTTTATATATCTAATTTTTATTTCTTATTTTAATATCCAAATTATGCATCTTTTGTATTTTAATAACCAAATTTTCAAAATTATCAAAATATGTTTATTGACGAATTAAAATTAACAAAAAGTAAACTAAAACAATTTGAATGTATTAGAATGCACACGTTTTAAAACGTAGTATATTGAAAGCTTATACATGGAAATTTCCATGATGTTATAAAATTAAGTTTTTTAAAATGGTAAAGATATAAAAAAATATATATAGCATTTCATTCAGTATATCCCAAGAAATACATAATAACATGTTGGAGAATGTATCTCTATCCATCTTTTTTGATTTGGCAACATTTATTCAAGTTGTAGTCTTGTAATAATAAAAACTTAGGGTTCTTAATTTCTAAAAGAAATATTTTCAAACGTTATTTACAACAAATTTTGCTGCTACAAGTACAGTTATTTATGTAAAAAAATCAAAGCAAGAGAACAAAAACCTAGAGACGCCAATGAATGATCGAATAAATAAGAATTTTTTTTTGAAATAACCAAAGTCTAATATTGGTTGAGATAGAGAAAGCTTTTAAAGGTTATTAAATATATTATTATTAAACGTTATTATTAGAAAAATATAGATTATAATATATTATGATATAATCACATTAATTTTCAAGTCATATCTAGAATCATTTCCTTAAAAATTGGAAATTAATATTTTTATTAAATATATTAATTTTTATGATATATTTATTTAAAATAAATAGATCATTTTAATGTGTTTTTATCAATAAGAACAAACCGATTTATATATCATTCCAGATATTATATTGTATGTTTACCTTCTCATTTCGTTTGAAACCCAAACTAAATAACACACAGCACAAATTTGAATTAAAAACGAAATAATTTATTTTCGTAGAAGATTTCAAATAGGACTGAACTCATTACATCTCGAAAAAAGCAATTGTAGGGCACATATATTTTTTTGAATTATATATAACACATAGAAGAAATATATAAAAACCAAAATATTTAAACCTCTAAGATTTAAACAATCGTCTAGACCATTTTAGAGCAATTGTTTATCGTTTATATATATCGAAGTAATTATAATTTATTAATATGATGGATTGAATATTGAACGTATATTGCTGCAATTTGATGGTTAACCTTTTACTATCCACCTCATTTTGGATTGGGCTAAACTCATATTTATTTTAAGATTTGTGCAATATATATTTACATTTAACAAAAAATTTATCGAGTGGATATTTATAAAAAGAGACTAGAAAAATCTAACAAAAACTAATTTAGCACTTAAATAAAAATGAAATATATATTTCTACATATATTAATCTCGCATAAATTAGAAGAATCTAAGGAATATATCGTATAAACACAATCATACACACGTATATATATAAAAAAAATATATACATATATAAAAGATGAACAAAATTTCCTTTTAGCACCAACCTTTTGGTTGAGAGCAGAATCCCATGAGAAAGTCTTCTGTTGTTTTCTCAGTCAACTTTAGATCTGTAATATATTAATGCCATGAATATATAACACAAACGAATATATAATTAAATAAAATTTGTAAATCAGCTTCTGAAAATTTATTTCTATTAGCATTGGTGTACTAGGTCCAGAAAAGCCTATTTTTTAGCATTGAGAAAAGTAAAAACAAAAATATTAAATAAAAAAGGTAAACATGCAAATCATAGGACACTCATTATCTAATTATCACAACCAATCTCTCTCTCTCCCACACTTCCAACTTATTTATTTATTTTTCAAAACAATTACATCTCTTAATTTAATCATTTTCTCACTATTTTTAAATTGGTTTTGATGAATCTCTCCTGTAATGACTGGTTTGTTTTGTATTTATTGTTTTAGTAATTTTGTTTGGAGGACCTACATGTATTATATTATCCAGTGTAAAATGTTACATGAAAACATATATAAAATTTGTATTTTACATATTCATAAAAGTATTAGTTTTCATTATTAAATTAAATATGAGAATTAATTATAGGCACTTTTCTCCTCTTCCTACTCTTTTTTGTCTCCTATTTTGCTTGTATTTGCAATTCTCTCTCCGTCTATCTCTGTCTATCTCTCTCTATATATCTGAGCATCTTCTTCTCTATTTAAACAAACAGAGACGTGGTGATACACATATTATAGAGATATTAGTTGTGTGACAATGTTGTGCTCTAACTCAGAACCAATGAGAGCTTCAAACTATCTCCCAGATCTGTCTCTCCAAATCAGCCCTCCCGATCATTCTTTCGCCAGAAAACCTCTTGCCGGCGAACGGAGTTCCACAAGCAGCGACTCCAGCAGCACACTCAGCGACTTGAGCCATGAAAATGGTCTCTTCAACAATAATAACAACAACAAGCCCCTCTTGAGTCTGGGCTTTGATCATCATCATCCTCACCCTCAAACATATCATCATCATCAGAGTCATCATCACATCTATCAACCCCAAATCTACGGCCGAGATTTCAAGAGGAGCTCGTCGAGAGGCCCCATGGTGGGCGTGAAGAGAAGCATCCGAGCTCCGAGAATGCGTTGGACTTCCACTCTCCATGCGCACTTCGTCCACGCCGTCCAGCTTCTCGGTGGCCACGAAAGTATATTTACATATATACCCTCTTTGCTCTTTCTTCTTTATAAGGTGGTGGAATCCTGGGGTCTGGGACCATGCGAAAACCCTAATTGAGTTAGTCCTTTGGGGTTACAGATATACATATAAACACGCGATTTCTTTTTTGGATCTAATATTCTTGTGTTTTTTATTCATTTTTGTCCTTGTTTTTATATGGTCGCAGGAGCAACGCCGAAATCAGTGTTGGAGCTGATGAATGTGAAAGATCTGACCTTAGCTCATGTCAAGAGTCATTTACAGGTTGAATTACATTCTTATCTCTTTCAGATTTTGCAGTCAATATATATTTATACTCATACGTATGTATACTGATATATATGCACCTCAAAAATATGTGTGTGGTATGCAAATATCATGATGAATACATATGGAACTATTTCTAGGTAATGGCTGGATTTTCTTTGCACCACTAGTGAAATATAATTTCTTAGTTTAAGCAACCTTAGCCAAGTGGATCTCATTTATCTTCTTATTTTTTCGATTTAGTTTATATACTTTTTCAAGATTTTATTAATAAAATTCGAGGTTTGTTCATGCAGATGTATAGAACAGTCAAGAGCACTGATAAAGGATCACCAGGTAATAGATCTGAGTTTTCTCCAAAATATCATAAAATTTTTAAAAAACCTTATCTTATTATTATATAAATGTTTCTATTGTGAACATGTATGTAGATATGCGATTCTTTTTTAAATAATATAAATATCAATATATGTATTTTTTTTTGTGATAAGGAGGTGAAGGGCATGAAGAAAAAGGTTCAGAGCAAAGGATAGGACATAATAATAATAACAGAGTTGATGCAGCGGAAACTGACACAACAAAACCCTCGTTTTCTCCCAACTCATCATCTCTACAAAAGACCCAAAGGTTATTTATTTCATTCAAATATTTATCTCATTTATTTTACAAATTCAATAAGGTTTTGCATTAATATTCTTGTTCTTCTGCGCGGATTTTGATGAACACGACCTTCTCCTAGGGTTTTATGTTGATGTTAACCATTTGACTAATAGAAATCCAACGTCTATCATGATGACATCATGATAGAGCAGAAATAGATCCGAAAAACACATTTAATAATAATACTTATTCTTGATCTACGCATGTTGACATTTTTCGATTTGTTGTAACATATATCTTTGTTTATTTCTTAAGGAAATAGAACGATTCATGTTCCACGACCGTCCAACATTTACATTTGTATTATGTAGTTTTTTTGTAAATGTTATTTTGTTCATAATGGACAGAGCATCTTGGTCATCTTCAGTGGATCCAAGTGATGTGAATACATATAACCAAGCAAATGCTTTATCTCATCCTCACTTGGAGACAAAGGAGCATATTAAGGTACTTTATCTAGATAACAATTCCTAGACATTATGCTAACATGGTTATATACATACATACACATATATATATATATATATATATATATCAGCCCATTATTGATGAATATTTTGTTTCATTTTCTTTTGGATGCATAAATAGGGAGCCGAGCACGAAGCAAATATTCTTCAGCTTACGTTGGGGCGGTCAAATTGGCTGATGGAACCCACAAATGATCTAACCCTTCTCAAATGCTAGCTAATTCATTTTAACTTGAAGAAACTTGGGTTCGAATTAGATTATCATTTAACATATTTTAACTTTTGCTTGATCATATGAACTTTGGAAGAATCATATCATATGAACTTCTTCCATGCAAGTCTATGAGAGTTTTGAGATGTATTAACAATGGGCTTAATTAAGTAGCCAAAGCTAATGTTCTAATGAAGATCTACAATCCTAAGAGTTAGATCATATAGTAATATCTGTAACCATACGTATCTATAATTTTAGGAGGTTATTCCTGCTATGCATTACAAAATACAGTCCATTATTGGATGAGAAAATCATAAATGTTCTTCCTTGAGAGGGCGTCAATATGATGTTGGATCGTCACAATCTCCAAAAAATTTTCTCTTCCATCATCACACACTTTATCTTGCAAAAGATTCTCTGATAACCTAACAAGTTCAGCTTTTTCTTTCCTATTCCGGTTATTTCTTCTACTGCTCCCACTTGGGTGAATAATGTGAGGTTTTTAATATATATTCAACGAAAGTTATCAATTATATGTGATAATGGATCAATACAATATATATACACGTGTATATAGAAAGAGACAGAATGAAGGATTGAGGCGCAAATACAAATGATATCACCATAAATTGGTATATTGGTATTAATTGGGCTGATTACGTAAGCCCAGCAGCGTTCATTACTTGCTTCAGAACTTTATTTGGGCTCCGCTCCCATCGACCCTTGTGTCCGATTTATGATTCACCAAAGAGTTTGAACGCAAATATGTTTTCAGTGGGACTCCGGTAAGATTTGTCGGATTCAGTTCCGTTTGGGTTCAGAAATATCGGTTCAATTTCAAACGGAGTCGAGATTTTCTTTGGGACGGTTTAAGATGTTTTAAATTGAATTTTTGAACAAGCTACGATTCTGATACCATCTTGGGTTTTGGTTCAGATTAGAAGTGAAATTGGATTCAGTTTGGTCTCATAATTTTTTGAGAGTTCTACAGCCGACAATAACTCAAATTTCTTTGAAACAAAGAAGAATCGTGATGAAACAAATTTCTTTGACAAATACATAGTTTGATGAGCAGCAGAGAACGCCGTTTCTCTCTCTTCGTGCTACAGTAAAGGCGATCGAACCCAAACCCTTCTAGCTTCACCGCCGGTCGGCCCTTGCCGGCCGGTCTCCCCCCCTAACCATGCCGCCTCGTACCAGGTCCCTCTCCACCCCCTCCTCACCTTCCCCTCCTCGTTGGCGCTCCTCCCTCACCCAACTCAAAACCCTAAATCAGATGCTCCCCTTCTTCTTCTCCCCCCTTCCTCACCTTCACCCTCCTGCTCCACCATCCCTCCCTTCCCCTCTTACTCTTCCCTCCACTAAATTTCTCCAGGAATTCCCTCCACTTT
The DNA here is from genome assembly GCA_036759665.1 of Gynandropsis gynandra. Lineage (NCBI taxonomy): Eukaryota > Viridiplantae > Streptophyta > Magnoliopsida > Brassicales > Cleomaceae > Gynandropsis > Gynandropsis gynandra. The sequence continues at coordinate 12,597,105 of CM071866.1, forward strand.
GTCACCCTGAAGAGCCCAGCTCCGTACGTTGCTGGCCTCCCCAGCCCCAACATGACTTTGAAATTCTTTTTCCGGAATCTCAGGTAAACCGTTGCCAAAGAGCTCTTCCCTCCTTCCGGCCCGCCGAGCAGTCTCTGGTTTCTTCTCCGACCCTGGGTCCCCTGCCTAAGCCTGCTTCATCACCCCCTCCATCAGGCTCTCTGCCCAGGCTAGGATCGTCTTCAAGTCCTGTGAAGCCAGCCCCATCCACTTGGAGCAGTCGCCTGCAAGGTTCAATCAGCTTTCTTTCTCGGATAGGCACTCCAAGCACCCACTGCTCGGGATTGCCTTTCGTACATATCCCCAACGAATCAATCACTTCCGCGAAAGCTGAGTGGTCAGAATTCATCCTCGGGAGGTTCTTCGGGATTGCCCCTCCAATGAGCCGTATAATTGGGATTGTGAACAGCATCTGGAGGTTAAATGGGAAAGACACATCTCCTTCTGCACGGATTAGAGTTCATGACATTGGTGAAGGTTCGTTCCTTTTTAGGATCACTGATCCCCAAACAAGGGAAAAAGTGTTATTGAGACGTCTCTAGTTCATAGTTGGGAGTGCGATGTCTACTTCGGAGTGGTCACCTGAGTCTCAACTGGTGAAACCATCACTATTCTCAGTATCGACATGGGTGATTAGGAACATCCCATATAAATTGCTAAACAGAGATAGCCTAAGTAGGCTGACATCAGGAATATGGACTCCTCTCTACATGGATCCACGAACAGAGAACAAAGAAGAGCTTGATGCGGCTCGCATATTTGTGGAGGTCGACCTCCAGACAACACCTCCCAACCAGTTGATAGTAGGGCTTGATGACGGGTCCGAACAAAAAGTTGATAGTAGGGCTTGCGGGTTATTGGGACATGGTAAACCTCGTTGTCCCTCTCGGCCTTCGGCTTCTATTCCCTCTGTGCCCCTCCAACAACAGCCTGCTCCTCCATCGAGTTCTGAGTGGATCCAAGTGAAAAAGAAGAATGGGGGATCCAAAAATCATGAGGAACTCTCTATAGCGGAGCGCCCTCCTCATGAGGAGAGAGGAGCCTCCCCCCACATCCAAGAGCTAGGCCCATCTGCTGAGGTGATGATCGAGGTCGCCACTGAGACATCCCTAGGGACTAGAAAGGAAAATTCGCTGTGTCTGACTGCGGTGGAGAGGAATGAAGCGGCAAATGACCAAGTAGAAACAGTGATGACCGAGTCGGATTCGCCTGGTAGGGTCCCTGAGGAACAGGCACGTCTGAACCTCAGTGACAGAGTGCAGCCAACTCCGCTTCCAAGTTCTCAGTCTGCACATAAAAAAACTACCAAGCAGAAGTCTAAAGGAGGCCGTAAGGCTTCCTCGTCCAAGGCCAAGTGACACATTCAACCCCCCTATGATTTTTGTCTGGAATACTAAAGGCCTCAACAATTTTAGTAAAAGGGTCTCAGTCCGTAGATGGATTTTGGAACGAGGCGCGAAGTTTGGAGCCTTTTTGGAGACACACATAAACAGCCCAATGAGCGACGTATTTCAGTAGCTATTCCCGCGGGATGGAAGTTCAGATGCAATCACAGTGAGCACTTCTCGGGTCGTATATGGATTGTATGGGATCCTCGGGTCCAGGTTATCTTATACCATCAATCCGCACAGGCTGTTACCTGTGGAGTCTCTGTGGAAGGTTTGGATCACTCTCTTACATGCACCTTTGTTTATGGTTTTAATGATCCTATTGACAGGAGGCAGCTTTGGGACAACATTCGTCAGCTAGCTGTTTACCCCCTCCTTAGCAATAGGCCGTGGCTTGTGGCTGGAGATTTCAATCAAATTCTTCACCCCTACCAGCACTCTCGATTTCCGTCCTTCAACCCCCCTAGAGCTGGAATAGAGGAGTTTGCTAATTGCCTTTAGGACGCAAAGTTATTCGAAATGGAATCTCGTGGTGTTCAGTTCTCCTGGCACAATTGCAATGTAAATGATCACAAACTGACAAAGATTGATCACGGCTTGATTAATGAGGTCTGGTTCTCCTTGTTTCCTTCGGCTTTCGCATATTTTCTCCCGCCCGGGCCCTCGGACCATTCTCCATGCCTCATTACCTTCCCTTTACGACGGGTTCCCACTAGGATGCCGTACGACTTCCCATCCTGGTTTCCTGCAGGTAGTCTCGGATGGTTGGGCTTCTTCACAGGTCCTCGGTTTTAAGCAATTTCAGCTCTGTTGCAAATTAAAAGGCCTTAAGTTCTCGTTGCGATCACTAAATAGGGAGTTCTATAGTGGTATCTCTGAGAGGGTTAAGTAGGCAGGCTCACATGTTGAAGCACTACAGGCCAGGTTGTTCTCTGACCCCAATCCTGAAAATGTGAGGGATGAACACAGGGCTAGGGAAGAATGGAACTCCTTGATAGTTGCGGAAGAGAAGTTCTTGAAGCAGAAATCTAGGGTTGGGCTAGGGAAGAATGGAACTCCTTGATAGTTGCGGAAGAGAAGTTCTTGAAGCAGAAATCTAGGGTTTGTTGGCTCAGAGTTGGTGACCGTAACTCCTCCTTTTTTTATAGGATGGTCTCGGCTAGGACTTCTCAGAATGCAATCCACTTCTTTGAAAAGGAGGATGGTTCTAGAGTTTCACTACCTGAGGAGAAGAAACAGCTTGCTCATGAATTTTTTAAGAATATAATGGGATCACCCCTTATTTCCTTTCGGGCTCCGTCAGTTACCTCCATCCAATCCATCATCAGTTTTCGGTGCAATCAGGCACAGAAAGATGTCCTCTCGGGCATTCCCTCTGCAGAAGAAATCAAGAGAATTATATGGTCTATGCCAAATAATAAGGCTCCGGGTCCAAATGGCTATACAAAAGAGTTTTTTGTCGCTGTTTGGGATGTGGTGGGGGCGGACTTGATCTCAGCAGTTAGAGAGTTTTTCCTCAAGGGCCATCTCTTAAAGCAGCTGAACTCAACGTAATAACGCTAGTTCCAAAGGTTCCGGGTGCAGTTAAGCTCACAGATTTCAGGCCAATTAGCTGCTGTAACTTCATATATAAAATCATTTCTAAACTGTTAGCTAACAGGCTCAAGAACTTACTCCCGTTATGCATCTCAGGGAACCAAACAGCTTTCATCAAGGGGAGACATCTGATTGAAAATGTTTCACTTGCTTCGGATCTCATTCGTGGGCTCAATGCACCATCAGGTACCCGGAGTGCAGTTTTGAAAGTGGATTTCCGTAAAGCTTTTGATACGATATGTTGGGATTACATCAGAGTTATACTTGAGGCTTTGGGATTTTCTGTCATTTATGTGGGCTGGATTATGGAGTGTATTTCCTCTTCCAGATTCTCAGTTGCTATTAATGGTGATCTATCAAGACCTTTTGACGGGAAGAGAGGGCTGAGGCAAGGTGACCCTCTTTCACCTTACCTCTTTGTCCTATGTTTGGAGTTCCTCTCGGCTTCTTTGAATAAGGCAATGCAAGACAAACTCATTGGTCACTTTCCGAGATGTGCCTCCCCTCTTATTTCTCACCTTGCTTTTGCGGATGACCTCTTAATTCTCTCTGATGGTTCCTCTCAGTCAATGGCAAACATTATGCACATTCTGGGTGAATTCGAACTTTCCTCAGGCCTAGCAATCAACCCCCAGAAATCAGAGGTATTTTTCGGTGGTTTTGATGATGCCAATGTCGAGCAAATCCTCCGACAAACAGGTTTCTGTTTGGGCCCTCTCCCTGTCCGTTATCTTGGATTACCCCTAAGTCCTCTTAGGTTATCTAAAGAGGATTACAGACCGTTGCTAGGTAAAATTCAGGGAAGGATTGCGGCATGGACGACAAAATTTCTCTCTTTTGCAGGGAAAATTCAGCTTATCTCCACGGTGGTTTATGCGTGGGTGAATTTCCTTGCGCAGACATTTCCCCTCCCCAAATGGTTTCTTAAGGAGGTGGACTCCAAGTGCTCACGTTTCCTCTGGAGCACGTCGGTAGATTCTCGGGCAGCCCCTCGAGTTGCTTGGAGGGATATTTGTTCTCCAAAATGTGAAGGTGGGTTGGGCATCAGAAGCTTGGAAGAGTTCTCTAAGGTTTTCCGTCTTAAATTGATATGGATGATCTTTAATAGGGCTGCATCCCTTTGGGTGGCTTGGTTGAATCACAATGTTTTCAAGAAGAAGGGGTTCTGGGAGGTTAACCTAGCACCTACTCTCTCTTTGAACCTTAGAAGACTACTGAGGCTCAGACCGTTGGTGAGTAATCTCTTAAGATGCGAGGTCGGTGATGGGAATACTGCATCCTTTTGGCACGATACCTGGACCCATTTGGAGTTTTGAAGCTATTCTTAGGCGAAGGTGGTCCTAGTAGGCTGAGGATTCCCCTATCTGCAACGGTCTCCGAAGCTCTTGAAGGCGATATGTGGAGGTTCCCAGGGGCAAGGACTGACGCGGATTTGGAAGTCCAGCTTCATCTTGTTTCCGGGACCATTCCATCTTCTTCTCGTGGTCCGGATAGGTTTGTATGGAAACAGAAAAATTTAGATTTCCAAGCTGTTTTCTCGACCAAACAAACATAGGAATTAACACGAGAACGTAGACAGAGGGTGCTGTGGGCTGAAGGAGTTTGGTTCAAGAGTGCTATTCCTCGCCAATCTTTTATCTTATGGCTTGCAGTGAAAGAGAGACTACCTACTAAAGATCGGCTCTTGTCCTGGGGGTTGGTAGTTGAGGGACTCTGTCCTCTCTGCGGGTTACTTCCGGAGACGCACAATCACCTATTCTTCACGTATGACTTCAGTCTCGAACTTTGGGCGCAGCCAGCTGGGATGATGCTAGGCTCGGTTCCGACATCGTTGATGGCCGCCTTGACTGTGGAACCATCTAGCGCCGACAACCTTTCTTCACATGCCCTTATTAAATTGTATAAACTCACTCTTCAATCTATTGTGTATTTTATTTGGACAGAAAGGAATCGAAGAATTTTCGGCAACGAGAGCTCTACCAGTGAAGTCTTAAGGGCTCGGCTTGACAGGTTGATGCGAGACCGGATTCTGGCATTGTACGAATCGCACAGGCCTTCTCCTCGCAGAATATCGCTTGCAGACTGGTTTCGGGCCTACAGGTCTTACTCAATCTCTCATTAAGAAGTATAGACAGGTTTTCCGTCCTGATGGTTGTAGTGTAGTTGATTCTCTTAGTCCTACTGGATTATATTATTTCTTGACGTATCTCTTGGCTGTTAAGTGTGTCTTGGGTTAGTCTGATCCATCATTGGGGTAATTCTCTTGGCCTTTATTTTTGGTTTATTGAAGTTGTAACTGGTAATCCAGTGATCCTGATATGTACTATTTCGATTTCTTAATATATTTATATTTTAACAAAAAAAAACCTAGGCCGCATAGCTCACCAAACCGATTGTTTTGTTGATCTGATCAAATTAAAAAGAACATCATTTGAACGCAATTACAAATAAAATAACAAGAACTCAATATGTGACAACATACAAACCTTTATTTTACATACTTATTGACAAGGACTTTCCATACTTCACAAACGGATCTGCTTTCTACAATGAATGGTTGTAACGAGGGTGCGAGGACACCGAGTATAGAAGGGACTAGGAGCGAATCTTGAAGTTTGAATGGTGTGAAGGCAAGATTTGGAGAGAGATGATGTCGCTAGTGATGTGGCAAGCAATATAACAAATTGTTTTTGGATAAAACAACCGAGGCCATATATGGCCATGTGAGATAGTTTATGGATGTGAGTTTTATTATTTTGCTCTCATTCACAGTGAACAAAATACAGAGTGGATCGTTGGGGTTGAATATCAAACCTTGTTTGGTGTTCCTCGAGAAGGCGTTAGTGGCAAGGTTTTGTCGGTTAGCCATGTTCGGCAGCTAGGTTGGGAGATGGGACGATGGGGAGGTGTTTGATGGCAGTTTTAGGCGTGAATATATGAGGCTTAGGGCTCAAGAAAGTGGCAACTCAAAATAAATTTTGGTGCTGACCATTTCTAATGGCGGTCGATGGAGGAGGGACTTGGAATTAACTTTTTGTGTGTTTTGATACGATATAGATATATGATAAACGACTTAATTATATTAGTTTACATCGATTGGAAATCCTCAAAACCCCCAATTTTCATTTTCATTCCCGATCCTAGTGAAATGCGCGAATCTCCCCTAAACTATACAAGTTATCTTAAAACGTCACAACTTCATATCAATCAATTCTCCATAACTCCCAAAGCTATGTAAGCTTAACAAAACAATTAACGTTCTTCTGTTTTTGATGATATTGTTGGACACAAGATCTGAAAAATGCAAGTCTATTCAAGTGAAACCGAAGAAGAAATTTTAGTCTGGACACTATATTTCATTCACTGAAAACTTGAACTTACACAGGAACATAAAACAACTGACATGAAAGTGGAAGACTAGAAAAAAACTACACATGATTCCATGACTAACCAAACTGCAATACATAAAGCAAATTACCAACCATACCTTCATTCTCCCCCTTGATCTTGATGTGGCTGTGGCTCAAGATCACGTACTCCCAGCAAGTATCACATAGCGGCAAGTTTCACACTCGATAAAGCCTCGTCAATGCATCAGCTCGTTGTTCTCCCGCCCTAACAAACTTCACCACTATTTGTTCTCTTTCTACACATTCACGGATAAAATAAAATTTCGTGTCGATGTTCTTACTTCGACCATGAAACACCGGGTTCTTCATCTATGCTACTGCAGACGTGTTATCGACGTAGATCGTCACTGGTTTGGGCTCGCTTCTCGTTAGTTCACCTATCAAATTACGTAGCCATAATGCTTGACATGCCGCTGATGTAGCTGCCATAAACTCAGCTTCACATGAGGACAATGCTACTGTCTTTTGCTTTTGTGATGACCACAAAACTAAGTTTCCTCTGACATAAAATGCCATGCCTCTTGTACTCCTTCGATCATCAAGGTCACTAGCTAAAATACTATATGTATAGCCCACAAGATCATCTTCACAACTTCCTTTCGTATAAAGCAGACCAAAATGCATTGTACCTTTCAAATATCGAAGTATTTGTACAACGCCTTTTGGTGCATCACCGTAGGCCTTTCCATGAACCTACTTGTCATCCCAACAGCATATGAAAGATCTGGACGAGTGTAAAGTAAATACCTGAGACATCCAACGACTCGTCTATACTCCATGGCGTCAATCGGTACACCACCTTTATCTTTATACAGATGTGTCTTGGGCTCCATAGGAAACTTCGTGGAATTGCAATCTTGCATCCTGAACTGCTGTAACAGCTTCCTTGTATATGCAAATTGCTTGAGTATTATCTGAACTTCTCGTTGTTCTATCTCCATTCCAAGGTAGTACGAAATCAGACCCAAGTCGCTCATCTCGAATTCTGATTTTATCTGCGACTTAAACATCTTAATCTCCCCGTGACAATGAGATCATCTACATAAACACCCACAATGACACTTACTTGTCCTTCTCCTCTTGTGTACACAACTTGCTCTTGTGCACATTTTGTGAAACCAAGTCGTCTAAGGCTCTTGTCTAGCCTCCTATTCCATGCTCGTGGAGCTTGTCGAAGACCATAGAGTCCTTTGTGCAACTTATACACATGGTCTTCTTCACAATGAAACCTTCTGGTTATGATACATACACATCCTCCTCAAGCTCTCCATTGAGGAATGCAGACTTCATGTCCATGTGATGAACTTCCCATCCATTACATGCGGCTATGGCGAGAAGAACACGTACCGTGTCTAATCTTGCCACCGGTGCAAATACCTCTTCAAAATCCACTCATTGTCGTTGCACACACTACAAAAAACTCGTAGTTTCCAACGGATGGGGCAACGGATCCATCCGTTGGAAACAAATTAACAACGAATTTTAACGGATTTGTTGATATTTTCAACGGGCTTAAATCCGTTGCAATATGTTACAAATTTCAACGGATTTTTAACGGATTTTTTTCCGTTGCTATATTCGTTGCAAGCCGTCGCGATTTTTAACGGATTGTAACGGATTTAATCCGTTGTCCTTCTCCGTTGGAATACCCGTTAGAAACCGGGAAAAGAATTACAATGGGCCTCCGTTGCACATTGTAACGGATTCCCGTTAGAAATCGCAACAGATGCCTGTTGATATTGTAAATTTCGAGGTCCAATGGTCGAAATAAATTCCCGTGATGGAGCAACGGGCATCCGTTGCAATTTCCAATGGATGTCAGTTGGAATATTTACTATTTATATCGGAACCTAGGGTTACCCCAAATCATCAATAACAACCATCTTAATATCTATTGTTGAATCCAAAACAAATTTTATAAACTGTCGCACCGCCTGGATCGGGAAAAGGATTCCCGACGGGGATGCAGTTTATAAGGGTTGTTTTTGAATTCGATAATAGACGTAAAGATGCTGGTTAATTTTGACGACGGAGGTGTTGGCAGAGCGTTCAACACTTTGCCTCTAAGTTTAAGCCATTTCCTAAATGTTTTTTCCTTAGGTTATTGTTACAATAGTGTAATTGAAAGAGAACTTAATGAAATTGTAGTTGAACTTTTGATTACGTATTACGCGTTATTTCGGTTTTGTTCACCGTTTGAGTTCGATTACATATTTTGCGTCATTTTGGTTTTTGTTCAACGCTTGAGATCGATATGAAAGGTTTTTGTTCAACGCTTGAGATCGATATGAAATCAATTATAATTACAAAATCGTAATTCATAAGATCTAACTATTGTAAAATGCAAAATAACGGATTTGTAAGCACTTTCAACGGGCATTAATCCGTTGGATATGATTTCAAGGGGCATCCGTTGGTATTTGCAACGGATGCCCGTTACAATTTGCAACAGATGCCCGTTGAAATTATTAATTTTCAGGTCACCGGTTTAAATAAATTCACGTGAACCTCCAACGGACATCCGTTGCAATTTCCAATGGATGTCCGTTGGAATGTTCACTATATAGATCATACAAAAGAGTGCATCAAACCATCAATAACAAAAACAATTTAAAAAAAAATGTCGTCTTCTTCAAATCGAAATATATATAGATCGAGAGAGTGGATGTATAGAAGAAAAGATCCTATAACCGAAGAGATTACACAAGAATTCTTACACGGATTGGAGCAATTCATGAGTTTTGCATCGATGCAGCCTTTGTGTCAAGAACGCGAGAAAATGCTATGTCTATGCAAAAGATGCAAAAACATGAAGTATCGAAGTCAAGAAATTTTTTGCAAACATCTTTATAAGGTGGGTTTCGTTGAAAATTATGAAATTTGGTTTTTTTCACGGTGAAAATTGCGGCGTTAGAGATATTGTGCAAGATGAACAAGTAGAACGAAATGAAGAAGTTATTTATGAAGCATCAACGACCAATCCATATGTGGAAATGGTGTCAGATGCTTTTCCTAGAGCTGTTAATGAACAAACGCATGAAGAGATGCCGAACATCGATGCGCGTCGATTCTTCAACCTATTGGATTCGGTGAAACAGCCTATATATGAAGGTTGTCATGAATGTCAGTCTCGTTTTATCTTTATATTCAAGATTGATGAGTATTAAAATAGACTACAATGTGGCTGAAAATTGCATGGATTCATTTTGCAAAAACAATGCGAGAATATTTACCGGAAAATAACCAAGCTCCTGAGACATACTACGAAACAAAGAATGTGTTAAAAGATTTGGGAATACCACATGAGAAAATTGATGTTTGTAGAAACAGTTGCATGTTGTTTTGGGGAAATGATAAAGACTTGTTGGAATGCAAGTTTTGAGGTGCAAGCAGATTTCGGCCTAAAAAACCATCTTCACGTAAATATGTACCATACAAGAAAATGTTCTATATGCCTGTAGCAAACAGGTTGAAAAGGTTATATGAATTGAAAAAAACCGCTGCGGCAATGAGATTGCACGCAGAGCACTCAACGACCAAGGTATAATGCAACATCCATCGGATGGTAAGGCTTGGAAATATTTCAATGAAATATTTCCCGAGTTCGTATGAAATGAGAAAAGTCTATCTTTGCTTATGTGCAGATGGTTTTAGTCCCTATGGACAATCTGGAAGTCAATATTCTCTGTGGCCAGTGATTTTGTCTCTGTATACTTTGCCTCCCGAGATGTGGTTGAAAAGAGAGGTAATGTTTCTGACGTTGTTGATTCCATGACCAGAATATCCGAGGAAAAGTTTCGATGTCTTTTTGCAGCCCTTAATTCATGAATTACGACAGTTGTGGAACGAAAGAATCCTTGCTTATGATGTCAGTACTAAGCAATATTTCACATTGAAAGCGGTCTTGTTGTGGACAATTAGCGATTTCCTGCCTATGGAATGTTATCTGGATGGAGCACGCATGGAAGATTGGCATGTCCATATTGTATGGAGGATACAGATTCATTTCGACTAGTACATGGTAAGAAACCATGTTGGTTCGATTGTCATAGAAAATTTCTTCCTCGTGGCCATGCTTTCCGGAAAGATAAAAAACATTTTCGGAAGAACGTGGTACAAAATGAAGAGGCGCCGTGCATGCAAACCGGAACACAAATCCTATACGAAAGATTAAACACAATGGGTGATTTTCAAGAATCGGTTGAATGCGGTGGAGATCGTGGGCATCGTAAACCAAAAGGTCAAGTTGAATGGCATAACTGGTATAAACGTAGTATCTTTTGGGAACTACCATACTGGAAATCATTGATATTACGTTATAATTTAGATGTTATACATATCGAAAATAAATTTTTCGATAACATCATAAATACTGTTTTGAATGTGGCGGGTAAAACTAATTATAACATACAATCAAGAAAAGATTTGAAGTCAATATACCGATGACCTGAGTTGGAATTAAGCGATGGAAGGTCACCTGTCCCGGTATTCAGATTGTCTGGTCCGGCGAAAACGACATTATTAAAATGGTTAAACGAGGACGTTAAGTTTCTCGATGGATATGCATCGATCATTGCTCAATGTGTGGATATTGTTGGTTCGAGGCTGATCGGATTGAAAAGTCACGATTGTCACGTTTTCATACAGCGACTCATTCCAATTGCATTTGCTGAGCTCTTACCACAGAATCTTCACGATGTGTAATGCGGAATCATCATATTTTTCAGAGATATATGTTCGAGGAATTTAAAAAGTGATGACTTTGAAGTAATGAAAAACAATATCTCAGAAGTATTATGTGCATTGGAAAAACTTTTTTCGCCTTCATTCTTCGATGTCATGGAGCATTTGCTAATACATTTACCAGATGAGGCAATACTCGGTGGGCCAGTTCAATTTAGATGGATGTATCCTTTCGAAAGGTTTTTCTTTCATTTAAAGAAAAAAATCAAAAAACAAAGCAGCGGTCGAAGGATCTATTGTCAAACAATACTTGCTGGAAGAAATCACATATTTCAGCACATTTTATTTAGAGTCGCATATTCAAACGAAATAACGTCATGCAACAGATGATCACACAAACTATCTGTATCAATATAATCCGCAGTTTGGCACAATTTCTGAAATGTTTACACCGATTGGACGTATAGGAGGTAAATCCGATGAATATTGGTTAACACCAGAGGAGTATAATCACGTCCACATATATATATATATATATATATTACTAAATTGTCAAGAGTTATTACCGTTCGAAAGGTACGTACATGGTACATATTAATTTCAATCTTTTACATATATATACATGTATATATATATATATTAAAATGTATTGTATATTTATTATTCAGGATATTTGATGAAGAAGTACTTGGTACATATCCTCATATAAGTGCAAATGAACTCACAAACATGAAAGTTCTACATTATGGCTCGTGGTTGAGAGACTACGTAAGTACTCGTATACACATCTATTTAAATTAATTGCATATAAAAGTATTAATTTGTTTTTATGCTATACGTACAGGTGAAATGTTCGGATGAAAGACTTCCTGCGTGGTTAAAAGATTTGGCTAATGGTCCTGCACGAAATGTCATGTGTTGGCCAATCTTGTTTACTCGCGGCTACACATTCCACACGTACGAACACAGAAAACATAGAAGCACATACAATTATGGCGTTTGCGTTAATAGTGATATAGAGGGTGATAACTTCTAAGACATTTTGCACAAAATCATACAACTGAAATATCCCGGTCTCGTTGGGTTGAAGGTGATGCTTTTTAAATGTCAGTGGGTTGAGCCAACTGTAGGATGTGGAATATGAAAAAACCGTTGGGGAGGAATTGATATCAATCCGGCACGAAAATATGGTAAGTATGATCCATTCATCACAATATATCAAGCAGATCAAGTTTGTTACGTGCAATATCCAACAACATTGAAACGTCGAAGAGAGGAGTGGTGGGCCGTAGTAAAGATCAAGCCACGAGGGATCATAAGCTCTGATGATAAAGAAGATCCATTGCAACCCGATCATCCGTAGCCGATTCGTTTAATTGATACAGATCGCGAGGAGATTCTCGCGAGAAATGACATAGACGGAGAACTTGATCATCTCGTTTTCATACGTATTTTTTGCACGATTTCAGAGATGTTTATGATATAGATGCGATGGTTTACGTATGATTCCGTATCCGTTTTACTTGTTTTCGTGTTTTCATGTTCTTACAGGTTATTTATGCTTATTCGGTTCATTTTGGAGCTAATGGACGTGCACGAGACAAAGTACCAACATCGAGGATCATCACAGGACAAATGGGATGAGAATCGGCAAGGAATAGCCACTACCCGCGTGGGTAACTTCCTAGCCCGAGCGGGCATTTATTACGGTGATTTTGTCCAGCAAATTGAGCACGAGTCGGGCAAGAACTACCACACCCGAGGCACCTTCTAGCCCGAGCGAGCTGCCTCATTCTCCATCGCGTTCTTGCGCGATCTTCCGCGCCGCACCCGAGCGGGTCATTTACCCAGCCCGTGCGGGTCGCTCCGTCACCTGCAACTCCAAATAAGTTAATTTGACTTAAAACAAATGGGAGTTTTTTGAGGACTTATAAAATAAGGAAAATGACTTTAGAGAAGAGGAATAAGTGATATTTCACTGGAGAAAGTAATGGAAACGTCACCCAACTTATTCAAGAATGGAAACTCATGAAAAGACAACAATCGGTGGCTGCTGCAACAAAAGGTAGAACTGAACGGCCGAAAGGGAAAGAAGGGAGAAAAGAAAAGAAAAGGAGAAGGAAAAGGGAGAAAAGGAAAGAAAAGAAGAAGGAAAGTAGAAGAGAGGAGTGAGAGGTCGAGCTCATTCACTCAGTTTTCAGTTCTTGATCGAGGATAGAGAGTAGAGAGACGGGAGAGGTTCTTGCGAAGGAGACTTACAAGGAGCATTGGAGATCAACCCCACACTTCGGTTTCATTTGGTTTTAATGTTCCTTAGACCTTCTATTTCGTTTATGTTTGTTTCTGGACGCATGAGTGAGTAGTTTGTTTGTTCTAGGAGAAGGGATTAGCCCATGGTTATCCCGAAACCACTTCGATTTATCTTTGAATGCATCTTCCCGTTTTTGTTTATCTATTCTTTATTTGAGTGCTTAATTTACTTGTGTTTGCGATGGCCACGTAGATGAATGTGTTAGGGATTAGGAGAAGGATCGAAAGGAGAATTCTAGTCCTAGAAGATCAGGTTTAGAACAACCGAGGTTAGGCCACGAAAGTAGGGTAGCAGCGGTTGAGGGTAAAACGGATGAATCACAGGTCTTATGGGTTTAGTTCAAGGTGTCAGCCACGAAAGTAGGGGGTAACTTGACTAGATCACGTGTCTATGCCTCAAGAGAGGGTAGATATCATATTAGGATCGTCTGCCTTAGATAACTTGACTGGGATTGCATGATAGATAGGTTGATTGTTGGTTTCGGTAGTCTTGTGGTGAAACCGGTTTTCTGAAACGTTTGTCTCATTCTGAAGAACTAGTTTGTTTATTTGTTTTTAGTATTTCATTCTTAAAACCATATTTTGTTCATTAGCAAGTTTGATTTGTAGTTTGAGTTTAGGTTGTGCTGCGTAGTTTCTGTGGGATCGACACCTAAAGTACTACACACGTGCCGTGCACTTGCGGGTAGTTTAGGTTAAATATTTGTTTAATTTTGATAATGCATCAAGTTTTTGGCGCCGTTGCCGGGGACTATTGTCAACACGTCTTAGATTCGAGCCTAGAGTCTTTCTTGTTTTTGTTTATGTTTTTGTTTTCTTTTCTTTCGTTTCTTTCTACCTAATTCTGTCTATTTGTCCTTTGTTAGTTTTTGACCAGGTGTCTAGGCGCTTCAAATCTACTCCAAATCGACCCAGAGATCGAACGAACTTGCAGATAACTGAGAAAGGGCAAGGAAGAAGGTAACACAGAGCCGTCAGATCAACAAGATATGGATAATCATAACGGAAACGAACAGCTTCAATTACCACTCGGTAATTTGGGGCACTTGCAGCAACAGCTACTCGCGCCTCAACCGCGAGAACCAAAGGCCCCTCCACCACGTCGTCTCAGGGATTACGTGGTGCCGAACATGAACAACGTGCAAACAGCCATAAGGATGCATGCTGTTGCGAGAGAACAGTTTGAGATTAAGCCGGCAATGATCAACATGCTTTATGAGAAGCAATTAAATGGTGGAAATCACGAGGATCCCCATCAGCACCTCATAGACTTCCTTGAACTTTCTGGTACGTTCAAGATACACAGAGTCTCAGAGGATGCGATATTATTGTGTCTCTTCCCCTTCTCAATTGGGGGAAGAGCGAAAACTTGGCTGCAATCGCTCCCCGCTGGATTTATCACTACTTGGGATCAGCTCTGCACATTGTTCTTATCACGCTTCTTTCCTCCGAGCAAGACGATTCAGATGAGGGGGGAAATCACAATGTTCAGATGCAGAGATGGAGAAACTTTGTTTGAGGCGTGGGGCAGATTTAAGGATCTTCTACAGTTGTGTCCACACCATGGTCTTGAGCAGTGGTACGTTATCCAAACCTTTTAGAACGGAATTTCAGATGAACACCGAACGACGTTGGATAACGCTGCCAGAGGATCATTTATGGATCTGAGCGTCAAGGAGGCATACGAGCTGATCGATAACCTTGCCATGAACCACACCATGTGGTCAACACCAAGAGGTATGCCTAATAGCACTCGTCGCCTATACGAGCCGAATCAGAGCAGAGTGATGAGCAACGTAGCAAACGCCATGTACTGTGTGAACTGCGGGGATACAAAGCATGTAGCGTATCAATGCACGGTACATGAGGATTTCGAATAGATGAATTATGCCCAGCATCAAGGACACGCTCAATTTGGGAATACCTACAACCCGAATTGGAGGAATCACCCGAATTTTTCGTATCGAATGACTCAACCGGTAAAGTATTCGGGGTTTCAGCAAAGGCGTCAAACTTTTCAGCAAAACAACCAGAAATTCCAGCAAGCTCAGCAAGTTCCGAAATCTCCTCAACCTCATGAAGCCTCTTTGTCAAACCTTGAAGGAGTGTTGCTCGAATTTATTAAGGAGCAAAGGCAGCAACAATCGACTCAAACCAAATTCAACGCAGATATAGGGACATCGATTAGTGAGCTTAAATCTCATATGGAATCCTTGAGCACACATGTGAAGATGTTAGAAAATTCCATAGCACAACAGGCTGCCTCATCCTCTCGGAATTTCGGACCGCTTCCCGGTAAACCCGATCTTAACCCGAGAGAGCACGTGCACGCCATTACCTTGCACAGCGGTAATGTGCTCGAGAATTCGACCCCGAAAGAGCAAGAGAAGGCTTTTAGAAAATCAGTGGATAAAGGAAAGGGCATTGTGAATGAGGACAAAGCTGAATCAGAATTGGAGAAACCGTACGTTGCTCCACCGGCGTACAAACCTCCAATACCGTATCCTCAACGGTTGGTGAGAAGCAAGAACGAGGTAAGGTAATGGACGGTTTGTAGAGATCTTTGAGAAGCTTCACATCAATAAACCGTTCGTAGAGGCTCTCCAACAAATGCCCACGTACGCCAAATTCCTCATAGAAATTCTGTCCAACAAACGGCGTATTGAAAAGAGTGAGATAGTAGCACTCACCGAGGAATGCAGCGCCATTCTTCAAAACAAGCTGCCCCCAAAGTTGAAGGACGCTGGAAGTTTCTCCATTCCGTGCACAATAGGTAATCTTGATATTGATAAGCTTTGTGTGATTTAGGAGCAAGCGTGAGCCTCATGCCACATTCGGTCTTCAAGCGGATGAACTTCGGCGACCTCAAACCTACCAAGATGTCTCTCCAACTCGCTGACTGTTCGATAAGATATCCGGTGGGGATTGTTGAAAACATTCCCACCAAGGTAGGTAATCTTTGTGTACCCGCTGACTTTGTTGTACTTGATATTGAAGAGGATGCTAGGATACCGATTATTCTTGGTAGACCGTTCTTAGCTACTGCAGGTGCGATGATAGACGTACAACAAGGAAAATTTTCCCTACGTGTCGGAGACGAAACGATTGAATTCAACTTGTCCAAATCCATGAACAGACCCTCCATAAAGGAGTCTTGCTATCGAATTGACTTGCTGGACGAGTTAACGAACGACACGTTTGATCAAGTAAGTATTTCCGATCCCCTCGTTAGATGCTTAACTCAAGTTTGCAAAGATGCAGGTTTTACCGATGAAGAAGCTGAGGCGTACGTAGAATTTATGAGTGCTATTGAAGCACCAAGAGACGCCCCAAGTGAGAAGATACCAGACGAAGCACAAGCTGATTTCGCAGTGGAGAAGGCGCCCAAACTCGAGTTGAAGCCTCTTCCTTCTTCTATTTGGTATGAATACCTCGGAATTAATGATACATACCCCATTATTATTAATGCTGACTTGAGTGCAGATGAGACGCAAAAGCTACTTGAATGCTTAAGGAAGCATAGGAGAGTGATCGGATACACCATCGAGGATATCAAGGGACTAAGCCCTTCGTTATGCATGCATCGAATACTCATGGAGGATGGGCATAAACCATCCATCGAAGTGCAAAGGCGGCTGAAACCCAACTTAAAAGAGGTAGTGAAAAAAGAAATACTAAAACTTTTGGATGCGGGTATCATATATCCTATTTCGGACAGCTAATGGGTGAGCCCCGTGCATGTCGTACCAAAGAAAGGAGGAATGACTGTAGTACACAACGATAACAACGAGCTGATTCCAACAAGAACCGTCACGGGATGGAGGATGTGCATAGACTACCGCTAGCTCAACAAGGCAACAAGGACAAATCACTTCCCTCTCCCATTCATCGACCAAATGTTAGAACGGTTAGCGAATCATGCCTATTTTTGTTATTTGGATGGATACTCTGGTTTCTTTCAGATTCCCATTCATCCTCAAGACCAGGAGAAGACGACTTTCACGTGTACTTATGGGACATTCACTTACCGTCGTATGCCTTTTGGCCTCTGCAACGCTCTGGCTAATTTCCAGCGTTGCATGATGGAATTCTTTTCCGATTTAATTGAACATATTATGGAAGTGTTTATGGATGATTTTTCGGTTTATGGCTCTACATTCGATGATTGCCTCGTTAACCTTTCTAGAGTGTTGCAGCGATGTGAGGAAGCGAATCTTGTTCTTAATTGGGAAAAGTGTCACTTTATGGTGAAGGAAGGTATTGTACTTGGACATATGATCTCATCGAGGGGCATAGAAGTCGACAAAGCCAAAATTGAGGTAATCGAAAAACTTCCTCCACCTGTTTCAGTAAAGAAATTCGTAGCTTCCTAGGGCATGCAGGTTTTTATCCGAGGTTCATCAAAGACTTCTCAAAGATTACAAAACCATTGACGGAGTTTCTGGCCAAAGATGCTACATCGATTTCTCTCAAGAGTGCCACAACGCCTTCAACACCATCAAGACAACATTGGTTTCAGCACCTATAATTCAGCCACCCGAGTGGAGCCTTCCATTCGAGATTATGTGTGACGCTAGCGACTATGCCTTTGTTAGTTTTTGACCAGGTCTCAATGTGCTTCAAATCTACTCCAAATCGACCCAGAGATCGAACGAACTTGTAGACAACTGAGAAAGGGCAAGGAATTCAATGAACAAGCGAAGGAAGACTTGCCCATCGATGAATCTACTAAAGAAGAAATGTAAATACAATAATGTCTATTTTGTGTAATAAATGTAGATGATGTGTAATGTAAATGACGTGTAACGTCCATAATTTTTAGTAATGTATATGATGTGTAATCGAAGAATCGAAATGTTAATACAATCGAACATGTTATATAAATGATGTTTGATGTATTATAAATTAGAATTATCTAATACCAACGGGCATCCATTGAAAATATTAATGGATGCCCGTTGAAACATGAACTCGCCCCGGACACCTAGAAAAAATTTCTAAGTTTTCCACATTTCTAACGGGCATCAATTGCAAAATTTCTAACGGACACCCGTTACAAATATTCTAACGGGCATCCGTTGGAACCTTAACGGGCGAAACAATTCTAACGGGCTTCCGTTGGCATATTGTAACGGATGACCGTTAGAATCGTGCAACGAGCATCCATTGGAAATCGCAACGCATACCCATTGGAAATCGCAATGGATTCCCATTGGAATGGGTAATGATGCCTACCCTAGTCTGCTGAATTTCCAACGGGCATCCGTTGAAAATCGCAACGGATGCCCGTTGCGAAGGGAGACGAGCCGCCATTTAGCCGTCCGTTGCCTCGGGAACACGCATTCCCAACGGGCATCTGTTGGGAATTCCAACGGATGCCCGTTGGGAATGCAGCACGTCACGTTAATTACTGCGTCCGTGGAGATGATGTGTTTTCCAACGGGCATCCAATTGAATTCCGAACGGATGCCCGTTGGAAAATTAGATATATATAAACCGGTTGAACAGTTCTATTTTCAACACAAATCACAAACTCAAATTCTCTCAAACTCACATTTCACCCACAAACACTTTTACAATCCATAGAAAAACAATGAGAGTGAGACGGTTTATAGGATAAGGGGGTTTGTTGGCTGGTTCCCCGGGAGCTCCTCCCCCACCTCCACCACCACCATATCTTCCTCCTTCATCAATATCGACACCGCCAATATGTAATGAAGAGGATGATATGGTAGATATCGATTCCTTGATCGATGATTTCGATGGGCGTTCAACCCTTCCGATTATCGAACCCGAACGTTCTGCTGGGACGTTATGGTAAAAAAGTTACTATTTTCATTTGTATTATTATATGTTATAAATATTATCTAACTTTATAATGTTGATTTGCAGGTTTGATGTTGATGATGTACTCAAACACACAAACAACATCATCATCCAAGGGTCCTTACAGGACGAATTACATTATTCCTGGCAAGTTACGCCAGAAGTTGTGCGCCAGCGATGGTGGCACACTTTTATAGTAAGTTTTTTATTACATTAAATTTCAACTTATTAGTTATGTATATATATATATATATATGTTATAAAACTAAAATTTTATAACTTTTTTGTAGCGCTCATACAGATGGCGGTGAAAGGATACATTGCGCATCTACAAAGCATGGATGCACGTCATGCAGGCGTGGATGCGCCTGATGATGAACAACGCGAAACACAAATACTATGCCAACAATCGCAAACCGAGATGGGAAACGGATGCGGTCTTCAATGAAATGATTCAGCATTGGGAGTCCGTAGAATTCAAGGCCAAGAGCGACAAGGCCAAAAAATATCGCTACGGTGAGAAGGTTCCGGGAGATGGTCCGCATCACCATACTTCAGATCAAAATCCTTCCCGAAACGAAAACACGAATTGGTAAAATTTTGTTTATTTAAATTTTTTGTTTATTTAAATATTCATGTAACTAAATTTATTTTATATTAGAGATGCAACAGAGAGGAAGAAAACCGATTCTTCTTGAGCTGGTATTAGAAACCCACGCCAAGAAGAAGCCGGTTGTCGGGGAAGAGGTCGACGAACCCAAACTCGTCGATCCTCGAGCAGAGCGAACCGTGAGAGCTATGATGGAGAAAATCGTACATCAGTCACAAGCTTGCGGTTCAACTACCGACGAACTCAATCCTTTACAAAAGGACAAAATTTATTTAGAGGTAAAAGTTCATTATTTTATTTTTCGATTATTAATAAAATAATTTGTAAAAATCTTATGTTACTTTTGTTTGTCTTGTAATCGGTGAGACCGTATAAGAGACGTCTATACGGTCTCAGAGCGCTTTAAAAGGATATAGTCGAGGACGCCACGACGGGACCTCCCGTAGTGCAAGAGAGTTTCACGCAACAACGACGGATCGAGGAGCTCAAAGCACTACTTCGAGAAACTCGAGCCAAAGTTCAGCACTTGGAGAGCGTCCTCAAGTTGATGTCTGGCCACGGGAGGGGATCAACGCCGCAGCAAGAACCAGGTCCCGATTCAGATGCAACGACATCTAGAGGTGGTGGCGATCAGAGAGACGATATCGACCCAGCCGACCTAAATGAAATGTAATAGGATAAGAGTAGTTTTAGTTTTAATGTTTTTTGTAAACAGTTTAATATTTTAATTAAAAACTTTTTATTTTCAAACATATTATTATTTTTAAAAATTTAATTTATTTTATTTTGTTAATTTTTTTAACAATTTTTCCAACGGATGCCCGTTGGAATTTCTAACGGGCATCCGTTGGACGCTATTTTCCGCCAAATGGTAACTGACGTCTGTTGCCCTTTTCCGCCAATTTGCAACGAACGTCCGTTGCTATTTCCCGCTAGTTTCCAACAGATGCCCGTTGGAAAGTTAAATTCCCGCTAATTTTTCGCGCCTTGATAGCAACGGACGTCCGTTGCAACGTTTTAACGGACGTCCGTTGCCCTAATTTCAACGGCCGTCCGTTGCAAACTTGCAACGGGCATCCGTTAAAAATTTCTTCAACGGGTGTCAGTTACAACTTTCCAACGGATGTTTCCCTTGGAAGTTCTGTTAAAATTTTTTAACGGATATTATTCGTTGCAACTGCGTTGCGAATTGCAACGGATCCGAATTTCCAACGAACGATTCCCAACGGGTAATAATCCGTTGCCATCCGTTGGAAAGAGCCCTTTCCAACGGATTTTAGGCATTTTTCAACGGATTTGTCCGCTAGAAAATGCCTGTTTTTTTTGTAGTGACATAACCCTTCGCAGCTAATCTTGCCTTATGCTTGATGATCTTGCCATCCGAGTCCTTCTTCAATTTACAAACCCAATTCAAACCAAATAGGTTTATGATTTTGCGGTAGCTTTGTAAGGCTCCATGTGTCATTGCTTTCAATAGCCTCAAGTTCTTTTTCCATGGCTTACACCCAATTGATGTCATTTGCAGCTTCACGATAGTTGGTTGGTTCCTGTATCTTCAACATAAATAATTCCTCCATAGAGGTATGTACCTCCTCGGTCTCGTCATATATTTCAGAAAGTTTCCGAAACCGAATGGGCTCTTCGTCTATATCAGAAGCTCTTCCGGTTGATGTGGTTGCTACAACGTTTCCTGGCGTACTTGCCTCTGTGATACTTCCCGTCACGGTACTCATGTTTGTTGCTTCCACATAACCCTCTTCTCCATCCGTTTGTTGTATATCATTCACAACAATGAACTCCGGCATAACATTAACACTTTCTTCCGTACTAGCATTCCAATCCAATTCCCTTTCCTCTTGAAAAATAACATCTCTACTTACTTGTAGTTTTCCATGGTGAGGATCAAACATTCTGTGAGCTTTGCTTCCTTCTTCGACACCAAAATACACCATGGGACGACTCCGATCATCCAATTTCTTCATATGCGGCAGCATCACTTTTGCATGTGCCAAGCACCCAAACACTCTAACATGTCCTAGGTGAGGGTTTCTCCCTGTCCATGCTTCAAACATTGTACGATCTTCCAGCGACTTCGTCGGTAAATGGTTAAGTAGGTACACCGCATGTCTCACCGCCTCTCCCTAAAACTTTCCGGGTACATGCTTGCTTTTAAGCAATGATCTTTCCATATCCATGACAGTTCTATTCCTTCGCTCAACAACGCCGTTATGCTGAGGTGTGTATGGTGCTATGAGATGTCTCACGATCCCCAACTCTTCACACATACTACTGAATTCTTTCGATAAGAATTCGCCACCTCGATCCGTCCTCAACGTCCTTATCTTGTATTCAGAGGTATTCTCAACCATAAGTTTAAACTTCTTGAACACTGATATAACTTGATTCTTCGTTTTTATGATGTAGGCCCACATCCATCGGCTGAAATCATCCACAATGAGTAGGAAATAACTATTTTCAGCAACTATACTTGGTGTTATCGGACCACACAGGTCCATGTGCAGTAGTTCAAGCAGCTTCTCCGCTCGAAAATTTCACTATCCGGGGAACGATAGTCTTGTTTGCTTCGAAATGAGACACCCCTCAAAGACTTTATTAGGATGTCTGATTGTAGGAACCCCTCTAACCATCTGCTTCTCCCCCATAAGCTTCAAAGCATGAAAATTCACATGGCCAAGCCTTGCATGCCACAATCATACAGGATCTTCAAGACACGCCATGAGACATATTGGTTTCGTAGTCTCAAGTTGTATCTTGTACAACTTGTTTGGTGAACGCCTCACCGACATCAGAAGCATACCACTTTTGTTGATAACCTTCATAGAATCTCTCGTCATCATAATCTTGTTGCCGTCCTCCGTCATGTTTATAACCTTCATAAAATCTCCCGTCATCATAATCTTGTTGACTTATGATGTTGCGTCAAAGTTTAGGTATATAGTATACCCTTTTAAGGATGTGTTGATCTCCATTCTTGCACAGGAATATGACAGATCCTCTCCCCTCGATCTGCACTATAGATCCGTCACCGAAAGTCACTCTCCCGGTGATGTTTTCATCAAGCTCATGAAACTTCGTTTGATGCCCCGTCATGTGATTATCGCGCCACAATCCAAGTACCACAAGTCGCTGCATACATTCTCTTCTTCCTTGTTGCCCATCCTGGGTAACACCTTCTCTTCATTGAGAAGAACAACACCTTGAAGATCCTGTTTTGTCGATTGCTCCTCCTCAGACACAATAAATAACAAGGCTGGGTCTTCTTCATCAACACGTGCGAAATGGACCTCCTCATCCCGTTGCTTGCTCATGCACTCCGATGCATAATGCCCCATTTTGTCACAATTAAAACACATAATGTGACTTTTATCATGTGCACCATTCCTAGTACTTCTTGCACCCTTGTGATGTGATTTCTCTGAGTTGGTCATGTTACCTCTTCCACGACCTCTTCCTCTTCCGCGACCTCTACCTCGTCCGCCTCTGTCCGAGTTTCAGCAACTGCGTCAATTGTTGTTTGAAGAAACTTCTCCACTACTTTTCTTTTTCCTTGCATTCCACTCGGCTTGAGTGAACAAGAGCTTACTATCATTATTGCTGCCACCGTTATGCAACCTCACCCGCTCTTCAAATGCCTTCAAACGTCCAATAGCTTCCTCGAATGACATCCCATCGATGTCACAAAACTGCTCAATTCCGGCCACAACTTGGTAATACTTTTCTGGCACAGAATGAAGTAGTTTGCGAACGAGGTTCGCATCTTCAAGAGTAGAACCGAGACTGCTGTACTTAGTTGCCATTGTACTAAGCTTTCCAGCAAACTCATCAATGGATTCACCATCCTTCATGTGTAAGACAACAAATTCATTGTTGAGAGTTTGCAATCTTGCCTTCTTCACCCTTTCTGCTCCGAGAAATCTTACTTTCAAACTGTCCCAGACTTCACTTGCGGAGTTTTTCTTTGCCACTTGCAACAAAATATCCTCCGGTAAGATCTGAAGAAGAAGTGCTCGTGCAGTATTGTCCTTCTTCGCATCAACGACCACACCGACCTCTGGTTCTACAGCATCCCAGACCCCCTGAGCATCCATAATCGCCTCCATCTTGATCGCCCACACTGTGTAGTTAGACGACGTCAACACCGGGTATTGGAACGAAACCCCACTGCTCTCCTTTGCTGTGTGTTGTGTGGTAAGAGCCATGGACTCATATTGTAGATATTTAGGCATACAATTTCACGCTTTGATACCAAATGTTTGACACAGATCTGAAAAATGCAAGCCTATTCAAGTGAAACCGAAGAAGAAATTTTAATCTGGACACTATATTTCATTCACTGAAAATTTGAACTTATACAAGAATATAAAACAACTGACATGAAAGTGGAAGATTAGAAAAAACCACCCATAACTCCATGACTAACCAAACTGCAATACATAAAGCAAATTAACTAACCATATCCTTCAGATATAACATAAAAAATTTATATCTAATGTGCGAAACCATTAGATACATCACCTTTAATTTAAAAAAATGATCATTTAAAATTAAAGTGCTTCTTCTTCCTTCATGCTATCTTTCTCCCTCCAGTATTCTTATCCTCCATCTCTACTTACAAATTCAATCAAGTCCAGTTTTTACTTTTTGTGTGTGGGGCACTTGCATCTGTTGAAGCAACAACAACACTAGATGATGAAGTTCCAACATGCACAACAGTCGCGTGATGGGTTGGGCATGCATTCCGTCTTCACCGGCAACCCCACCGGAAATCGTGGGTCTATTGGAACCGACGTTTTCTTGCCTCGCCACAACATATGCTGGTTTTGTGATACCCAAAACTGTAGCACATGCTGGTTTGGAGGTTTCTCATTAAATTTGACCTTCTCAATAAAGGAGATGATCGATGTTGGTGCAACACAAATGAAGGAGAAGACCGAAGAAGAAGGTTCGAAGCATAGTTGAGAGACTTGGAGCGAAATTAAGGCAAGGAAGTTGGGCCAAATCTTTTCAAGGCCAGTTGAGAGACAAACCCTATCTTCACAAGGAAACAAGGACCGGCCCATGCTGAGGAGTTCTGACCCTTGCAAATCAGCAACAAAGAAGCCTACAATGCAACCCAAATCCAAAGCCCATCTCGCATGCAACAAAAGGAAAATACTAGGAGACATAAGACAACAGAAGCAAGAAGAAATGCACAAACAAAGTTACATAATTCAGAGTGAAACAATGCAAAAAGACTCACCTTATTTAGTATCTAAGACTTGTAGGTTAAAAATTAGCCATAATGATATTTTGTGTAAGGACAACTCCAATATGTTATCAACGACATATAAAGTGAAGTAGTCCTACTTCCATTTTTTCAAAAATACTCTCTCAAGTTCAATTTTATCTCTTCTTCATCCATCAACAAAGACATACAAAAATCAAGATTCAAGCCACCCACCATTTTTCATTTTCCAGTTTGTACAAAGGATCTTAAGATAAAGTAGATGCCCATGGAATCAAACAACTAATCAATGAGCACTTAAAAACCATCAATTGGTAACAGAGTCTTATGGTCTAAAGGCAAGGAGGGAGCACTAAACACCAGTATAGACACCAACACTAAGAGTTCCTAGAGGTTACAGATAGGTAATTTACGATACCCTTGCTTATTATTGTGTTGAAGCAAGGAAATATAAACATGATACAGTTAACTCAATCTATCTCCATATTTGATGAGAAATGTTACAATTTGTGGGTTATCAAGATAAAAGCCATGTTCAGGTCAACGCCACTGTGGAAAGTTATCATTGAGGGGCTTCCATAGAAGCCACTTATGGGAGCTGTTCCCATGGAGAAAGAGTTGTCTAAGCAGTTACAACACAAAAGGATGTTGAAACAAAAGATCAAACAACTTTACAAACTTTGTTTAATGCAGTCTCAGAGGAGTTTTTACTGCTCATCTGTCAATATGTAAAACATCGAAGGCTGTTTGGATCTGCTCATGGAAAGATTCCAAGGAGATTACAAAACAACAATGATAAAGCTGCAAAGCTTAAGAGCCAATTATTACACACTAACGAAATGAGAAAAAGAAAGTATCAAGGACTTTTTTAACAATGTCAAAGAGTTGAGTAATGAGATGCTTTGGGGATGATATCATGGAAGACACTTTAGTGTGTCTAAAATATGGTGTTCTTCACAAGAGAAGTTTGACCCTTATGTTGGGATCATTGAACAAACAAAAGACATTACCACATTTATAGTAGGTGACCTTGTGATTTCAATCAATCACAAGTATCCAGGCTCTATGATATGCATGGAGGAAGTTTAGAAAGTGATTTTCATGCCAATTTTAAAGGAATTAAAGTTGGAAACATACAAGAAACAAGAAAGAACTCATATGGAAAATGAAAATAAAAGTTTAAACGCAAGAAAGGTTGTAGTATTTGTAAAAAGGACAATCACATAGAAAAAAATATTTCTTTAGAAACAAGGAGTCACAAGAAAGAGGAGATATAGGGAAACAGTCCAATAATAAGAGGGAGTGTTTTACTTGTGTAAAGTTGGGTCAATTTGCTCGAGATTATAAAGTTAAATGATCTACTTCAAATCAAGCACAAGTTAATCAAGAAGAGGAGAACTCGTTATTTACAATAACTCATTTAACACATCAAGTTTTGGACGATGATGTATGGTTGGTGGATAATAGAGCTACTAATCGAATGACCAAGGAAGAAAGTTATTTCATAACTTTGGTTAAGAACTTTAAAGTTCTTATAAAAGGTTGGAAATGGAAATGTATTTAAGCATTCAAGTACATACAAAGAAAGGGACAAGGGTGATTAAAGATGTTTGTGTAGTTCCACGATTTGATAATAGATTGTATAGTGTTACTCAAATGGTGAGGAATGGATATAAAGTCATATTCACAGAAGACATATGCTTGATAAGAGAAAGAAATCGATCAAAGATAGTTGAAATGGCCATGGTTATGAAAGCATATCCATTAAGATGGACTATAATTAAGGAACAAGCAAAAGTTGACAATTTGTCTGTTTTGTGGCACAACCTTAAAAATTACAAGAATGCAATATGGTTAAAGGTCTGTCATAGATGACAGTGGTCAAACAGGTGTGTGAAGTCTGTGTGAGAGAAAAGAAAAACATATAAGATTTTTCTAAAACCTTAGATTATAAAGCAAGGCAAATACTGAATTAATTCTCAAAAATTTGTGTGGTCCAATGCAGACACTATCCTCGAATTGAAGTATCTCTATCTATTGACTTTTATAGATGGTTTCACACACATGACTTTAATGTATTTCGTAAGGCTCAAATAATATGTTTGTATGGTCTTTAGGAAATTCACAATCAAGTAGGAAACCAGACTAGATAAGATCAAAGAGCTAAGATCACACTAGGACAATGAGTTCAACTCAAAAGAATTTTCTGAATTTTAGGCAGATATAGAAATTATGAGGGAATTGAGCGTTGTCTACACACCCTAACAAAATGAGAGAACATAAAGAAGAAATAGGACCTTAATGGAGATGACTATGTGTATGTTGAAAGATAAAGAACTTTCTAATCGATTTTGGACAGAGAGAATTTTTACAACAAACTATATACAAAATATGTTGCCTACAAAAGCTCTTTTAAAGAAGATTCTATTAGGAGTTTGGAGTGGACACAAACAATCCATGGAAGTTTCAAGATCTTTGGGTATTTATGTCAAATGTTGATTCCTACGAAAAAAAGAAGAAAGTTGGATGATAAGTCACATCTGTGTTTGTGGTATACAACAACCACAACAAATGTTACATGGTGTATATTATTGAAATAGGAAAAGTAGAAGTGTCCAGAGATGTAGTTTTGATGAGGTTAAGTGTTGAAATTGGGAGATTCAAACTAAGACTAGAAAACATATTGTGGCTCCTGGATTAATACAGATACAGAGTACAAGATCAATTGGAGAATCCCATAACATTTTATGAAATAGGAAATTTTTCTAATCAATAAAGATCAATAAGGACAAAACAGAATAGAGGGAGTAACCCACCTGATACTCCCCTGCAGTTTTAAAGTGAAGTTAAGGTCCACATTTGATGTGAGTGATTTGGGAATCTTTAAATATACTTTTTTGGGATTTGAGGTGAATTATCTAAGGATTGGATATTTCTTAGTCAAGAGAAATATGCAATTCAACTTCTCTTAACGTTTGGGATGCTGGACTCAAAAGGGATTAGCACACCCTTTACTCTCTACTGCAAGTCTAAAGAAGGGGGAGTGATACTTACAGATCCATCAAAATAGCGAAGCATTGTAGGAGGCATCCTTTATGTGGCACCTACACAGCCAGGCCTTGCCTTCACAACCTCCTACATGTCAAGAAGCAATGCACAACCGACATAAAAAAGTATGCAAACTCCGAGAAGTAAAAAAAATTGACTAAAAAAGAAAAGAAAAAAAATATGAAAAAGTACTAAAGACTTTTGGAAACGACTATGTCCTAATTCAAAAGTATCGTAACTCTAAAGTCGTAATCAATTCCCCGGAAACGGCACCAAAAACTTGATGTGGTTAATCTCAAGTAATAATTACCTAGACTAACGCTTTTGCAAGAATACGGATCGTGTAGTACCAGCGTCTAACACAAGGGAATGGATGCAACTCTAAAGCTAGTAAACTAATGAATAAGACGGTTAAAATCAGTAAGTGTTTGGAATGCGAATAAAGCTAAACTAAATAATCAACGGATTAAATTCAATTAACTAAACACCACATGTTTCGAGAGATGCATGATGATGTAATGAAGTGCCAACAAGATCATGGTTATAGATATCATTACATATTCGGGGAATTCAAGCTCTTTCCTAGGGAATGACTATCCCGATGCCTAAACCCACTATCTAGCATGCGTACTACCAATCTCAAAATTCCGTAATCTCACCTACTAGAGGCATTAAGATCGCTAACCTAATTCCTAAGTGCAATTAACCGACCGGCCAAGGTTCTAAATCAATTGAGATTTCATATCATGGCTACGTTTCAAAATCCAATTCATCTCACAATGCAATCAGATTTTTATAATCATTCATTCAAGCTAACAACAAGAACCAATCAATTTGAAACGATCAAATATTACAACCAAGCATTAAGAACAAAACTTCATTACATATCGGCAAAGCTCTCTAATCCATAACTACTAAACTACTCGGACATAGACTTAGAAAACAAAACACAAAAGAAATCTATATTCAACATAGATAAAGAATGAGACCCCTCCATATTCTATCACTGATTTCTTCAACAGCTCTCCCGTGTTTGAGTTCGTCGCCCCGTCTCTAGCCTTTCGGCGTGCTACTCTCTCTCCTTGTTCTTTCGTGTGTGTTGTGTGATATGTGTGTGTGTGTTCTGTCCGAAATTGAGCTTTTTCTCTTGACCCCTTCGTCCTCTTTTATCTTTTCTTTCTTTTCTTTTATCATTCTTTCCTCTTTGGCTGAATCTAAACTCTCCAGCCCTTTCCTTTTCGTCCTCCTTTCTCTTGCTACTAGTTTCCATTTCCTCGGTTTCTATTTTCTTCAATTCTTGTGTTTTCTTTTCCTCTTGTTCAGTAATGGTTTCCTTTTCTTTTATATCCTTTTCTCTTTGACTGGCTTCCTTCTTTCTCTTGTCCATGTGTTTCCATTTATTGTTCCAGCGGCCATTTCTATTTTCTATCTCCAATGGTTGCAGTTTCCATTTCTTGTGTAGGTGGCTATCTTTCCATTTTGTGTAGGCGGTTGGAAGTTTACATTTTGTTCCAGCAACTTCCTTCTATTTTATGTAAATCATGTTTACTTTTCATGTTCCGAATGTGCTTATCTTATTTTTGTTCTAGCAACCAAATGTTTCCATTCTTTTGGGCCGCGACCTAAGTTTCCATTATTGTGAACCACCTATTTCCTTTTCTTTGTGAATGTGTGCCTTCTTTGTAATCCAGCCGTCCTTGCTTCCATTTTTTCTTTGATTCAAGATCATTGGATTCTAACCATGTATAGTTGACAGGAGAGTGGTTTTTTATTCATTTTCTCATGTTTGTACCCCCGATATTTTATTTTCTCTAATAACACGAGAAAATGCTATAATAAGACTAAATGATGCTTAATACTCGGTAAAGTCTAAATGAATGGCTAAACTAACTAAGGAAATATACTAAAATACTATAACAAAATAGAAGTTATCACATTCATCGCTCAAACATTGATTGTAGTTGGTTTGAGCTTCAGCCATGACTGCTACAGATGCTAAACCAAGTCTTTGAGGATGACCAAATGAAGACCTGAACTTCCATCTTACGAGGTTCAAGACGCCGTATGACTTACTCAAGCAAGTCTAAGGGTGACAGACGAGGTGGTCATGCCATTAGCCTTCCCATTCTCCCTAATGGGTAGGGCACAAGAGTGGTTGTATAGTGTGGCACCGAACTTTATCTACACATGGAGCAAGCTTGAAAAAATGCTTCATGATGAGATTCTTCTCACCGCACAAGATGAAGGATGTATGTTTGTTTCGTACAGAAGGATGAAGAAATAATGTACAAATCGTAGGAGAGATTCAAAGGCTATCGACGTGCGAACCCCTATATTGGGATGGATCATAAGTACCACATTTCAACATTATTGGGGGAGTACAAGAGGACATCCACATTTGGATCAACTCGACACATGGAGAATCATTGTATGACCTCCAATTCACTCAGTTGAAGTAGTAGATTGAGAATATGGCTAACGATTGAAATTCTTTGAGTGATTATGAAAGGAGAGTTCCCCTGAAGGATTAGACACACAAGGTCTTAACCCTTCGAGCCGAACTAGCTGAGATGAAGATGAAGATGTCAAAAACGAAATGTAGAGCATCACCATTGATGAATCTTCAAGGGTAGTGATTGTTCGGAAGTATACTTGGTAGTTCTAACATGAGAATAACAACTATTCAAATACGTACAATTTGGGTTAGAGAAATTGCCCAAAATTTTCCTACAAGAATACCGCCAATGTGTAGAATCGAAAACAAGGGAATTAGCATCCGCAAGAATCCACGAGACAACATAAAAATGAGTACATCTAAAACAGGCCAACGTAACACAATGTGCTTACCATTAAAAAGGGAGCTATTTTGGAATCACAACAATTTGAAGCAGATGATGAGATCAAGTCTATATTCTCGTAACTTATGCAAGAACATAGGAATCTTAACAAAAAGCTTCGAGGAATGAAGGCTGATCATAAAGACTTCAAGCAGGTGATAGGACAATAAATCGATGGAATCCATGCATTGCTCAAGGTGCTCGATAACCAAGTTGTTCAGCTTACCATGAACTCATCAAGAACAGCAACAACATTGTCGATGAAACCTGATAAAAATCTTTGAGGGTAAAAGCTAATATGGTCGAGCTGAGGATTATAAATAAGCGCTTCTCGGGAGCAACCTGAGCCGCCTTTTAATCTTATTTAATTTTTTCTTTTTGGATTTATTTTGGACCTTTTTTTATTTATTTATTTTTGGAGTATATAATTTTTTTGGAATCCATATTTGCATATTTATTGTAGAAACCAGAGAATTAGTAGACAAAAGTTTCCGAAGGAATGAAAAAAAATAGAAAACACTCAAGTTGAGCGATATTGAGCTCTAAAAATCTTAAAACAGTGGTAAAAATGTAAACGTTCTCGAATAGTTTCATTCACCTTAACAAAAACTCCAGAGTTACGAGATGCCCAAACCAGTGCTGCTAGAGAAGTCGTCATGAGCCTCCTTTGATCAATTGATGTGAGTGGCCAACCTATCCTAATATTGATACACTTTCAGTGTTATCAAACTCCCGCAGACCTAAACCTTTGTTTGTCCTCAAACAAAACTAAAGTATAGCCTAAGAAGAATCTAATAACGATGGATACTAGCTCAGAAATTTCCGAGTATTAGTCATCTTGCATATCAGCGCGTCACATGGATAATAAGCCTAAGCGTACCGAGTATAGCCCTATGTCTACCGATAATGCTGAGCCATGAAATCTTTCCTACAATCTAAGTCTACTCCACTACCCTAGATAACATCCAAGCGATCTCCCTACCGATTTCTCTAAGCCTTTGATATCATTTGGAATTTTTTTTTCTCGTTCTTATTCATTTTTTTTCTTTTCAGCACTTAGATCCACGCTTTGTTCCTAGGACATCGAAGTCAAAGAGGGTCGCTTTCTAGTTAGACCCAGGCTGCCTATGGCACACTCATAAGGTTGCGCGACCTTAGAGGAGTGAAGAGGTGCGTTTTTGAATCTTTATTCTTTTATTTTCTTTTCTTTTTCTTGATTACGCAACACTCTAACCCTTAGGACGTAGAATAGCTTCTCTACCCACCACTTAGACCTGAATCATCGAATATCGATGTACTCATGTCATTCTTAGCTCGGAAAAGCGTAAAACTTATCCTAAATGACAGCGGAGTATAAGCGTGTGGTCTAATTCTAGAACGCAAAATATATCAATGAGACTAAGCTAAATGGTATTCACGGAGATATGTCTACTTGGTATCGAGATCTAAGGAGTGAATTCAACTAGATATAGGGTTTCAAACATAACTACTCGACTAATCGGTATCTATAAGACTTCTAAGCAAACCTAGACCATTATCCACGATTCAACAAAGTCGCAAAAATATGACTAATTTCGAAAAAATTTCACTAGATCCATCTTATTTCTAAAC
The DNA here is from genome assembly GCA_036759665.1 of Gynandropsis gynandra. Classification (NCBI taxonomy): domain Eukaryota; kingdom Viridiplantae; phylum Streptophyta; class Magnoliopsida; order Brassicales; family Cleomaceae; genus Gynandropsis; species Gynandropsis gynandra. Next base: position 12,629,708 of record CM071866.1, read on the forward strand.
CTAATCCTAAATCTAATCAAGTCGCTCTAAGTGTGCATCCGTATATCAATAAATGTAAGAGAAACCCCCCCC
>CM071866.1:12658523-12669479 GCA_036759665.1 Gynandropsis gynandra
AACAACTTGCCATATCTTGGCCGGCGTCCAACTTGCCTTAACCTGATATAGCCGTTTGAAATTCAAATTTCAAACTCAAACGGCTCTTGCCTTTTCCACCAAGATCCATTTTGCCTTTCTTAATTTGTTTGAATTAAGGCCGCAACGGCCACAATGTATTTTCCTTTCTTGTTCTTTCTCGGTCATGATTTAAACCGAGCCTTTGTTTGAGGGAACAACCTTGAATTCGAATAAAAATTTTCTAAGTTCTTTTCAATTCTTGCGAGTTTTCGCAACCATTGTTCCTCTTGTGCTCCGGGAGTCCAAGACGAACGAGAGACTGTATCAAAGGTCACGTCCACAACCTTCGTGGTGTCTAGCGATCCACCCGTCCATCCATCCTTGAAGGATCGAGCGAGTGCCCTTTGGCCTGTTCCCCTTCGTCCGCCTTCACCATCACCGAGTCTTGGCTAGAGAGTGCGCTTAGGCCTTCTACCAACTCAAAACTATTCCATTCTTGCGGCTTAAGTTACGGAGCTTGTATCAAAACCCCCCACAAGCAACACTAGGATTCCCAAAGAACTACGACCTATTGTTTTTCAGTCAACTAATAAGCTCTAACGCTTAGGAAAAACCTAGCTCAAACGTGCAAAATCTCACGGAAAATGCTAACTTCTTAAGTATCCTAGGTTAAGGGTTCATCTCAAAACGTGGCAGCGGACAAGTGCTTGGGACGACTCTCACTCATGAAAGCAAAAAAAAACTAAAAAATAACCTAAAAACAATAAAATCAAAGAGAAAATGAAACGAAATCACCTGACCAATGTGAGCTGCTCCCCCAGACTTGAATTGAACGGCGTCCTCGACGTGAAGCTCCGATGGAGGGTAAGGGAAGTGAAGCACGTTTGTGGTGGTATTTTTTTGTGTTTTTTTGTGTTTTTTTGTTTTTTAAACGAAAACGAATAACCGAGTCTCAAACTAAAAACTAAGAGAAATAAAAGCAAACAGTTGGGTTGCCTCCCAAAAAGCGCTTATTTAACGTCTTTAAGCTTTGACATCTCCATTCCTCATGTATGCGCGAGGGGTGGATCGTAAAGGGAAATGGAGTTTCCACTTTCGATCGGTTGAGCGGTTGGTAGAGCTTTAGCCGCTGTCCATTGGCTTTGAATGTGTCACCCGTCTCGCTCCATAGTTCCATGTTTCCACGTGTGAAGACTTCTTGTACCTGAAAAGGACCAGACCAACGAGACCGTAGGTTGCCTGAGAAAAGTTTATGACGAGAATTAAAAAGTAGAACTATATCACCTGATTGGAAGTCATAAGGTAGGGTCTTTTCGTCGTGCCATCCCTTAGTCACTGCTTCTTTCTTTGGCACATCATGCACGTGATTCACTCGTTTGCTGCCCGATGTTGGATAAATGGTATCTGCATTGAAAATTTTTATGATGTCTTTTTCCATTACCTCGTGCAAGTGCGGCTGCAACCTCCTTTGAGTTTCGATGGAAGGTTCGTGGCTGTCTTCCGCGTGCATACACATTGAAGAGCTGACTCTCCTATGCTTCTTCATGCGTGTGGGTTGTTTTCTCATCTCATCTGCACTCAAGTTAGCATTCATAACAGCATGATATATTCTATCGCGTTCAACGTACTCATACCAAAAAGAAGACGACGGAGGGTCGGACTCAAGTTCAGACGTCTTCTCCACTGCGAAACCAGCATGCATATCGTGTGGTATCTCCTCATGTGGGAAGTCTCCTAGTGCTTCACTAGCACTCATGAATTTCGTGTACACCTCAGCTCCTTCGTCCGTAAATCCTGCATTACCCCAAACTCGTGTTAAATATCGTACAAGAGGATCAGAAGCACTTACGTGATCTTGAGTGTCTTTGGCTAACTCGTCCAGCGAATCAACTCTAAGGCAAGACTCCTTGGATAAGGGTCCGTTCATGGGGCTGGACAGTTTGAATTCGATCATCTCATCTCCGACACGTAAGGAAAGCTTTCCTTGTTGTACGTCTATCATGGCACCTGCAGTAGCTAAGAACGGTCTACCAAGAATAATAGGTGTCCTAGTATCTTCCTTTATTTCAAGTACAACAAAATTAGTGGGAATGAAAAGCTTACCTACCATGGTGGGAATGTTTTCATCAATTCCCACTGGATATCTTACCGAACGATCCGCGAGGCGTAGACACATCTTTGTCGGTTTAAGATTCCTGAAGTCCATCCGCTTGAAAACTGAGTGTGGCATGATGCTCACACTTTCCCCTAAATCGCACAAAGCATTATCAATATCAATATTACCTATTGTGCATGGAATGGAGAAGCTTTTGGGGTCCATCAACTTTGGTGGGAGCTTGTTTTGAAGGATAGCGCTGCATTCCTCGGTGAGTGCTACCGTCTCATTCTCTTCGATATGCTTCTCTTTGGAAAGGACGTCTTTGATGAGTTTGGTGTGATTAGGCATCTTTTGGAGGGCCTCCACGAATGGGATGTTGATGTCAAGCTTCTTGAGACCCTCTACAAATCTGCCCACTCGTTCTTCATTCTTACTGCTTACCAATCGTCGAGGAAACGGTATAGGAGGTTTGTATGCCGGTGGAGCATCATATGGTTTGTCTAAATCTGGTTCAACTCCTTCCATAATCGCAATCTTACCTTGCGCTCTTTTCATGGACGTACCAGAAGCTTGTCCTCTCTCTTTGGAGGGCGAATGCTCGATAATATCACTGCTGCACACAAAAATAACATTCACATACTCTCTCGGATTCAATTCGGGTTTACCTGGAAGCTGTCCGGGATTCCGAGAGGATGGGGCAGCTTGCTGTGCTACGGAGTTCTCTAAGCTCTTCAGATGATTGCTCAAAGATTCCATCTGAGTTTTGAGCTCGTTGATCACTGTCCCCACATCTGCATTGAATTTGGTTTGAGTCGATGTTTGCTGCCTTTGCTCCTTAATAAATTCGAGCAGTACCGCCTCAAGGTTGGACGTAGGTGCTTGAGGAGCTTGCGGAACTTGCTGAGTATGCTGAACTTGCTGGTTATTTTGCTGGTATGGCTGTTGTGATTGCGGAAATCCCAAATACTTCATCAATTGAGTCATTCAGTATGACAAGTTCGGGTGATTCCTCCAATTCGGGTTGTAGGTATTCCCGAATTGTGTGTATCCTTGCTGCTGGGCATAATTCATGTATTCCACGTTCTGGTGCAGCGTGCATTGATAAGCCACGTGTTCTATATCTCCACAATTCATGCAGTACATGGCGTTTGCTGCATTACCCGTTGCTATGCTTTCATTTGCTCGTATAAGCGACGAGTGCTGTTAGGCATACCTCTCAGAGTTGACCACATAGTGTGGTTCATGGCGAGGTTATCAATCAGCTCGTATGCCTCCTCCACACTCAGATCCATAAATGATCCTCTAGCAGCGTTATCCAATATCGTCCGGTGTTCGTCTGAAATTCTATTGTAAAAGGGTTGGATAACGTACCACTGTTCGAGACCATGGTGTGGACACATCTATAGAAGATCCTTAAATCTGCCCCACGCTTCAAACAAGGTTTCTCCATCTCTGCATCTAAACGTTGTGATTTCCCCCTCATCTGAATCGTCTTGCTCGGAGGAAAGAAGTGTGATAAGAACAATGTGCAGAGCTGATCCCAAATAGTGATAGATCCAACGGGGAGCGATTGTAGCTAAGTTTTCGCTCTTCCCCCAATGGAGAAGGGGAAGAGACACAATAAGATCACATCCTCTGAGACTCCGTGTATCTTGAATGTACCGGAAAGCTCAAGGAAGTCTCTGAGTTGCTGATGGGATCCTCGTGATTTCCACCCATGAATTGCTACTGATAAAGCATGTTGATCATCTCCCGATTAATCTCAAATTGTTCCCTAGCAACAGTAGGCATCCTTATGGCTTTTTGCACGTTGTTCATGTTCGTCACCACGTAATCTCTGAGGCGACATGGTGGATGAGCCTAAGATTCTCGCGGTTGAGGAACGAGTTGCTGTTGCTGCATCTATCCATTGCCGTTCTGATTATCCATCTCTCGTTGATCTGAAGGCTCTGCAAAGGACAAATAAAGAACGATTTACGTAGAAAGAACGAAAGAAAAGAAAACAAAAACAAAAACAAACAAGAAAGACTCTAGGCTCGAATCTAAGACGTGTTGACAATAGTCCCCGGCAACGGCGCCAAAAACTTAATGCGTTATCAAAGTTAAACAAATAACCTAAACTACCCGCAAGTGCACGACACGTGTGTAGTACTTCAGGTGTCGATCCCACAGGGACTACGCAACAAAATCTAAACTCAAATTACGAATCAAACTTTGCTAACGAGCGAAATATGGGTTTAAGAATGAAATACTAAAAACAAATAAACAAACTCGTTCTTAAGAATGTGACAAACGTTCCAGGAAACCTGTTTCACCACAAGACTATCGAAACCGACAATCAACCTATCTATCATGCAATCCCAATCAAGTTATCTAAGGCAGATGATCCTAATATGATCTAGTCATAGACACGTGATCTAGTCAAGTTACCCCCTACTTTCATGGCTGACACCTTGAACTAAACCCATAAGACTTGTGATTCATCTGTTTTACCCTCAACCACTAGTACCCTACTTTCGTGGCCTAACCTCGGTTGTTCTAAACCTGATCTTTTGGGACTAGAATTCTCCTTTTGTTCCTTCTCCTAATCCCTAAAACATGCATTTACTTGGCCTTCGTAAACACAAGTCATTTAAGCACTCAGATAAAGAATAGATAAACGAAAACATGAAGATGCATTCAAAGATAAATCAAAAGTAGTTCCGGGATAGCCATGGGCTAATCCCTTCTCCTAGAACAAACAAACTACTCGCTCATGCGTCCGTAAACAATCATAAACGAAATAGAAGGTCTAAGGAACATGAAAACCAAATGAAACCGAAGTCTTATGTTGATCTCCAATGCTCCTTGTAAGTCTCCTTCGTAAGAACCTTCTCCTTCTCCCTCTATTCTCTCTCTTCGATGCAAAACTGAAAATTGAGTGAATGAGCTCGACCTCTCACTCCTCTCCTCTTCTTTCCTTCCTCTTTTCCTTGCTTTTCTCCCTTTCTTTCCTTCTGTCCGTTCAGTTCTTCCTTATGTTGCAACAGCCACCGATTGTTATCTTTTCATGAGTTTCCATTCTTGAATATGTTGGGTGACGTTTCCATTAGTTCCTCCAGCGAAATATCACTTATTCCTCTTCTCTAAAATCGTTTTCCTTATTGTATAAGCCCCCAACAAACTCCCATTTGTTTTAAGTCAAATTAACTTATTCGGAATTGCTGGTGACGGACGCGACCCGCGCGGGCAGGGTAAGTGACCCGCTCGGGTACGGTGCGGAAGGTCGCGCGGGATTGCGATGAGAAAAGAGGCTGCCCGCTCGGGCTCATGGTCTGCTCGCTTGGGCTCAAGTGTCGCCCGCTCGGATTAGAGCCTCGGGCGTGGTATTTCTTGCCCGACTCGTGCTCAATTCGCCGGACAAAATCACCGTAACAAATGCCCGCTCGGGTTAGGGAGTTACCCGCACGGGTAGTGGCTATTTCATGTCTATTCTCGTCCCGTTTGTCCCGTGATGATCCTCGATGTTGGTACTTTGTCTCGTGCAAGTCCTTAACTCCAAAATGAACCGAATACGCATAAAAAAAATGTAAGAACATGAAAACAAGTAAAACGGATCCGGAATCATACGTAAAGCATCACATATATATGATAAACATCTCTAAAATCATGCAAGAAATACGTATGAAAACGAGATGATCACAGACCTTGCCTTCACAACCTCCTACATGTCAAGAAGCAATGCACAATCGACATAAAAAAGTATGCAAAATGAAAAGAGAGTACCAAGGTAGATAAATGATACAAAGTTCTACAGACACGAAGAATACCATTGAATTAGCAGAAAGTTCTACAGACATGATGAATACCATTGGAGTTTTTTCCTCTTAACTGTTATATTCAGTTGAAAATTTCAAACCAATTGATTATAGTAAGATCCAAAATCGAAGCTGAGTATCCAGCCTTGAACGCAACAACAAACCGTTTAATTTGGTTGTCATAATTGTTTGAATCGCTAAGAGTTGGAATGGATTTGGTTAGAGGTGTCAATGGGTTGGGTTGTACCCATCCCATTAAAATAAAATGGATCTTGTAGGATATTTGGGTTGGGTTTAACCCGATCCATTTAATAACGGGTTATATGATTCGGGTTAAACAGGTTAAACGAGTTAAATGGGTTAAACAAGTTTATTCATATAAATAACATTTTGTATATATATTTTTACCATTTAAAATCATTATATATATATATATTTATATACATTAAATCTTATAATTAATGTTTCAATAAAATAATAATTAATTTATAGAAATAAAATTTATAAAATAAAATTCTTGATATATATTAAAAACATATGATATAATCGTCAATTTTTATGTGATAATACATCAGCGATCAGCTCATCTAGCTTCTTACTCCTCTCGGTCTTTTCTCCTTGTAGATGAACCTTGTAGTTTTGGGTCATCTCCTCTTGATGTCGTCTATTTGAATGAAGACATTTCTTAGCTCCTTCACTCTAACCCTCTTGATCAACCCTTGTATTATCCATGGTGGAACCACAACCAGATTTTCATCAACAAAGAGACACCAAACTAAGTGATATACATAAACTTGGGAAGCTTGGCTTTGATGGACCATTAGGATGTCGAGGAGATGGCTTGGGATTTGTTAGCACCAGCCAACCTTACTTATGGGTAATCAGACTAGGTTCTATCCTTGGCTCAAAGTGGACAGAGTCCTTGCCTAAAGAGTTCAATAAAACGGTATATGAGAATAGGCACATTGTAAAATGGGCAGTGTAGAAAGAGTTACTCGCTAATTGCTCACAACATTTTGTGCTCTATATTTTGTTGCATGTTTATATTGTAATTTGGATTCTTTTAGTTATATTTTTATCTTTTTAGGTCATTTTGTGATCTTGCATTAAATGTGAACTAATGACCACATTTTCGAAACACGTGGCAACACTCATCCCAAACTAGAATCAAAGCCATATGGAGTGAAAATGCTCCACCCGAGCACCAAAATCGCTCGGTCGAGCATGTTGTTGTGAGATGCTCAAAAGTTCTAGAGGAACTGATCATATTTAGTAGATAGGCATGAATAATAATATCGAGCTAGGTTAATGCATTCAACATGTAGGTCACTGTGTAATGATCTAGATGTTGGATATAAATCTAAATTAAATTAACCTAAACTACCCGCAAGTGCACGACACGTGTGTAGTACTCTAGGTGTCGATCCCACAGAGATTACGCAACACAACCTAAACCCAAACTACGAATCAAACTTCCAAACAACGAATATTGGTTTTAAGAATGAAATAACTAAAAACAATAAGCTAACAAGTTCTTAACAGTGAGACAAACGTTCTAGGATACGGTTTCACCACAAGACTACCGAAACCAACAATCAACCTATCTAATCATGCATTCCCAATCAAGGTATCTAAGGCGGACGATCCTAATGTGATATCTACCCTCTCTCAAGGCATAGACACGTGATCTAGTTTATCCCCTACTTTCGTGGCTGACACCTTGAACTAATCCATAAGTTCTATGATTCACTCGTTTAACTCTCAACTGCTACTACCCTACTTTCGTGGCTTAACTCGGTTGTTCTAAATCTGCCCCACGTCTTAAATAAAGTTTCTCCATATTTGCATCTAATCTTCGTGATTTGTCCTCTTATCTGAATCGTCTTGCTCGGAGGAAAAAACCGTGATAGGATTAGTGTGAAGAGCTGGTCCCAAGTAGTGATTGAACCAGCGGGAAGAGATTGCAGCCATGTTTTCGCTTGTACCCCAATTGAGAAGGGGAAGAGTCGCAATAAAATCGCGTCCTTTGAGACTTAGTGTATCTTGAACGTACTGAAAAGCTCTAGAAAGTCTCTGAGGTGCTGATGGGGATCTTCGTGATTTCCACCCATGAATTGCTTCTGATAAAGCATGTTGATCATTGCAGGCTTAAATTCAAACTGCTCTCTAGCAACAACAGGCATTCGTATAGCGGTCTGAACGTTGTTCATGTTTGGTACCACATAATCTTTGAGGCAACGTGGTGGAGAAGCATGTGGTTCTCGCGGTTGAGGTGCGAGTTGTTGTTGCTGCAAATGCCCCAAATTACTGATAGGTAATAAGGTTGTCCATGGCCATTGTGATTATCCATCTCTCGTTGATCTTACGGCTCTGCTTTCCCTTCTTCCTTGACCTTTCTCAGTTTTCTGTAAGTGCGTTCAATCTCGGGGTCGATTTGGAATAGACTTAAAGCACCTTGAGATCTAGTCATAAACCAACAAAGAACAAATAAACGGAATTAGGTAGAAAGAAACAAACGAAAAAGAAAACAAAAAGAAAAACAAAACAAGAATGATCCTAGGTTCGAATCTAAGATGTGTTGACAAAAGTCCCCGGCAACGGCACCCAAAACCTTGATGTGTTCCAAGTTAAACTAAATTAACCTAAACTACCCGCAAGTGCACAACACGTGTGTAGTTCTCTAGGTGTCGATCCCATTGGGACTACGCAACACAATCGAAACCCAAACTACAAATCAAACTTGCAAACAACGAATATTGGCTGTAAGAATGAATTAACTAGAAACAATAAACTAACAAGTTCTTAACAGTGAGACAAACGTTCTAGGATATGGTTTCACCACAAGAATACCGAAACCAACAATCAACCTATCTAATCATGCATTCCAATCATGTTATCTAAGGCGGACGATCCTAATATGATATCTATCCTCTCTCAAGGCATAGACACATGATCTGGTCAAGTTATCCCTTATTTTCATGGCTAACACCTGGAATTAAACCCATAAATTCTCTATAATTCACCCGTTTAACCCTCAACCGCTACTACCCTACTTTCGTGGCATTCATATCGGGATTTTTAAATCTTCCCCATGCTTCAAATAACATTCTCCATCTCTGCATCTAAACATCATGATTTTCCCCTTATCTAAATCGTCTTGCTCGGACGAAAGAACCATGATAGGAACAGTGTGCAGAGCTGGTCCCAAGAAGTGATTGAACAAGCGAGAAGCCATTGCAACCATGTTTTCGCTCGTCCCCCAATTGAGAAGGGGAAGAGTCGCAATAAAATTGTGTCCTCTAAGACTCTGTGTATCTTGAACGTAAAGAAAAGCTCTAGAAAGTCTCTTAGGTGCTGATGGGGATCTTTGTGATTTTCACCCATGCTTTGCTTCTGATAAAGCATGTTGATCATTGAAGGCTTAATTTCAAACTGTTCTCTCTAGCAACAGCAGACATTCATAGAGCGGTCTGAACGTTGTTCATGTTTGGTACCACGTAATATTTGAGGCGACATGGTGGAGAAGCATGTGATTCTCGCGGTTGAGGTGCGAGTTGCTGTTGCTGCAATTGCCCCACATTACCGATAGGTAATAGAGGTTGTCCATGGCCGTTGTGATTATTCATCTTTCGTTGATATGACTGCTCTGCTTTCCCTTCTTCCTTGCCCTTTCTCAATTGTCTATAAGTGCGCTCGATCTCTGGGTTGATTTGGAATAGACTCGAAGCACCTTAAGATCTGGTCATAAACCAACAAAGGAAAATAAACAGAATTAGGTAGAAAGAAACAAAGGAAAAGAAAACAAAAAGAAAAACAAACCAAGAATGATCCTAGGTTCGAATCTAAGACGTGTTGACAATAGTCCCCGACAATGGTGCAAAAAACTTGATGCATTCCAAGTTATACTAAATTAATCTAAACTACCCGCAAGTGCACGACACATGTGTAGTTCTCTAGGTGTTGATCCCTTAGGGACTACGCAACACAACCTAAACCCAGACTACAAATCAAACTTGCAAACAACGAATATTAGTTTTAAGAATGAAATAACTAAAAACAATAAACCAACGAGTTCTTAAGAGTGAGACAAACGTTCTAGCATACGGTTTCACCACAAGACTACTGAAACCAACAATCAACCTATCTAATCATGCATTCCCAATCAAATGATCTAAGACGGACTATCCTAATATGATATATACCCTCTCTCAAGGCATAGACACATGATCTAGTCAAGTTATCCCTACTTTTGTAGCTGACACCTTGAACTAAACCCATAAGTTCTATGATTCACTCGTTTAACCCTCAACGCTACTACCCTACTTTTATGGCCTAGCCTTAGTTGTTCTAAACCTAATTATCTGAAATTAGAATTCTCCATTCGGTTCTTCTCCTAAGTTCCTAAAACATGCATCTAATTGGCCTTGTAAACCAAGTCAATCAAGCACTCAGACAAAGAATAGATAAACGAAAATGGGAAATTGCATTCATAGATAAATCAAAGTGGTTCCGGGATAGCCATGGGCTAATCCCTTCTCCTAGAACAAAATGACTACTCGCTCATGCGTTCGAAAGCAAACAACATAATCGAAATAGATAGTTTAAGAACAAAAAAACCAAACAAAACCGAAGTCTCTATTCGATCTTCAGTGCCCTTTGAATGTCTCCTCTGCAACTGCTCGCGAACCACTCTCTCCCTCTGCAACTCTCTCTGTCTAACTCTCTACTGTCTGTCCTCTATTAACCGAATTAATCTTTCTTCTTTTGACCCCTTTCTTCTTCTTTCCTTTTCTCTTCTCTTTTCTTTTCTTCTTATTTCCCCTTTGGCCGTGCTTTTCCATTCTTTCTCGTGATCTTCCTTTTCTTCTCCATGGCTGGAATCTTTCCCTTTCTGTGCTGCAGGTCTATGTTTTTTCATGCTCGACTGGGCACAAGAGTGAGCTCGGTCGGGCACATCCTCAAATCAAAGCCCGGGTTGGCTTCACCTCTGCCCGGGCCATGCTGCATCTTCGGGGTTAGTTTGTGTTTCAATAGCCTGGTCGGGATGGGGTGATGCACGGT
>CM071866.1:12673877-12693863 GCA_036759665.1 Gynandropsis gynandra
TCCTTGTGTTCGACCCTAGTTACTACACGATCCGTATTCTTGCGGAAGCGTTAGTCTAGGTTTTTATTACTTGATATAACGCACATCATCCATGAACGGACCCTCCATGAAGGAGTCTTGCTTTCGCATTGACTTGCTGGACGAGCTAACGAATGACACGTTTGATCAAGTAAGTATTTCCGATCCACTCATTAGATGTTTAACTCAAATTTACGAAGATGCAGGTCTTACCGACGATGAAGTTGAGGCGTACGCAGAATTCATGAGTGCTGTTCAAACACTAAGAGACGCACCACGTGAGGAGATAAAACACGAAGTACAACGCTGACTTCGCAGTGGAGAAGGCGCCCAAACTCGAGTTGAAGCCGCTGCCCTCTTCTCTTCGGTATGAGTATCTCGGACTTAATGATACATATCCTGTTATTGTTAATGCTGACTTGAGTGTAGATGAGACGCAAAGGCTGCTTGAATGCTTGAGAAAGCATAGGAAAGTGATCGGATATACCATCGAGGATATCAAGGGTCTAAGCCCTTCGTTATGCATGCATCGGATTCTCATGGAGGACGGGCATAAGCCGTCAATTGAAGCGCAAAGGCGGCTGAACCCCAACTTAAAAGAGGTAGTGAAAAAGGAGATTTTGAAACTTTTGGATGCAGGTATCATATATCCCATCTCGGACAGCGAATGGGTGAGCCCCGTGCATGTCGAGCCCAAGAAAGGAGGAATGACGGTAGTACGCAACGAAAACAACGAGCTGATTCCAACAAGGACCGTCACGGGATGAAGGATGTGCATAGACTACCGCAAGCTCAACAAGGCAACGAGGAAAGATCACTTCCCTCTCCCATTCATCGATCAAATGTTAGAACGGTTAGCGAATCATGCCTACTTTTGTTATTTGGATGGATATTCTGGTTTCTTTCAGATTCCCATTCACCCTCAAGACCAAGAGAAGACGACCTTCACGTGTCCTTATGGGACATTCGCTTACCGACGTATGCCTTTTGGCCTCTGCAACGCTCCGGCTACTTTCCAGCGTTGTATGATGGCAATCTTTTCTGATTTGATCGAACATATCATGGAAGTATTTATGGATGATTTCTCGGTTTATGGTTCTACATTCGATGATTGTCTTGTCAACCTTTCTAGAGTGTTACAGCGATGTGAGGAAGCGAACCTGGTTCTAAATTGGGAAAAGTGTCATTTCATGGTGAAGGAAGGTATCGTGCTCGGACACATGATCTCCTCACGGGGCATAGAAGTCGACAAAGCCAAGATTGAGGTAATCGAGAAACTTCCTCCACCTATTTCGGCTAAACAAATTCGTAGCTTCCTAGGGCATGCAGGTTTTAATCGGAAGTTCATCAAAGACTTCTCAAAGATCACAAAACCATTGACGGAGCTACTGGCCAAAGACGCCACATTTGAATTCTCCCAAGAGTGCCACAACGCCTTCAACACCATCAAGAAAGCACTGGTTTAGGCGCCCATCATTCAGCCACCCGATTGGAGCCTTCCATTCGAGATTATGTGTGACGCTAGCGACTACGCTGTAGGCGCTGTCCTAGGGCAGCGAAGAGACAAGGTCTCTCACGTCATATCCTACGCTAGCAAGACACTAGATGACGCCCAAATCAACTATGCCACAACCGAGAAGGAGCTCCTTGCCGTCGTCTTCGCCTTTGACAAGTTCAAATCCTATCTCGTCGGGTCAAAGGTAATCGTTTATACTGACCATGCAGCACTTAAGTATCTTCTAGGGAAGAGCAAGTCCAAGACCGCTTCAAAGGTGCTTCAAGCAGGTTTTTATTGGCCAAACCTCTTCAAGGACACCCATAGGTACGTTTCCTCTTGTGATAGATGTCAAAGAACGGGAAATATAGGTAGGAGGAACGAGATGCCACAGAATTACATCCTCGAGGTAGAATTGTTCGATGTTTGGGGTGTAGATTTCATGGGACCTTTCCCATCATCATGTGGCAACCAATACATATTGGTAGGTGTAGATTATGTGTCTAAGTGGGTAGAAGCCATAGCCACGCCAACTAATGACGCTAGGGTAGTGATGAAGTTCTTTAAGAAGATCATATTCCCTCGTTTTGGAGTTCCTAGGCTAGTCATTAGTGACGGAGGTTCACACTTCATTGCACGACAATTTGAGTCCCTCCTTAAGCATTATGGCGTGAGACATAGGATAGCTACACCATACCACCCACAAACCTGTGGACAGGTAGAGGTTTCGAATAGGGAAATTAAGAGCATACTAGAGAAAACCGTGTCTAGGTCCCGTTGAGATTGGTCGATGAAGTTAGATGATGCATTATGGGCCTATAGGACAGCGTTCAAAACTCCAATTGGTATGACTCTTTTTCAGCTTGTTTATGGAAAATCTTGCCATTTACCTGTCGAGCTAGAGCACCGCGCCTATTGGGCGACAAAGCTCCTTAACTTTGATCTTAAGAGCGCAGGTGAGAAACGACTTTTGCAGATTAACGAGCTTGACGAGCTCCATCTTGACGCCTACGAGAACTCTAAGATCTACAAGGAGCGTGCCAAGAGATGGCATGACAAGAAGATCCTACCTCATGATTTTCAGCAAGGTGACTTGGTTCTACTTTTTAATTCTCGTCTTAATCTTTTTCCGGGAAAACGGCAGTCGCGTTGGTCTGGTCCTTTTTAGGTACGAGAAGTATTCCCACATGGAGCAGTAGAACTTTGGAGCGAGACGAGTGGTGCATTCAAAGCAAATGGAGAGCGGCTTAAGCTCTACCAAGCCGCTCAACCAATCGAAAGTGGAAACTGTATTTCCCTTTCCGATCCACCCGTCGCGCACACATGAGGAATGGAGACGTCAAAGCTTTATGACGTTAAATAAGCGCTTTCTGGGAGGCAACCCAGCTGTTTGTTTTTACTTTTCATGTTTAAGACTCGGTTATTTAATTTCCATAAAAAAAAATAACACCATAAACGTGCTTCACTTCCTTCATCCTCCATCGGAGCTTCACGTCGAGGACGCCGTTCAATTCAAGTCTGGGGGAGCAGCTCACGTTTGTCAGGTGATTTCGTTTCATTTTCCTTTGATTTTTTTTAGTTTTTTAGGTTATTTTTGCGATTTTTAGTTTGTGTTTGTTTTCATTGAGACAGAGTCGTCCCAAGGCACTTGTCTGGTGCCACGTTTTGAGATGAACCCTGAACTTAGGAATGCTTAAGAGGTTGACCTTTTCCGTTAGACTTTGCATGATTGAGCTAGGTTTTCCCTATGCGTTAGAGCTTATTAGTCGGCTGAAAAATAATAGGTCGTAGTTCTTGGGAATCCTAGTGTTACTTGTGGGGATGTTTAGACGAGGTTGCTAGGCTGGTCTGTCGTTTATTTTCTCTACCCAGATGGTCATACTTCGTGTAGACGACACTTTACTTTGGTTACATTGAGGATCATTGGATCATATAAAATCGATCTTGTTTTGCAGATTAAAAAGCGCACACTAACACTCCGCTGTCGATAGAAATATTGCCTAATAAGCATGATAAAAAATCGATATGAGTGCATCGACCTTGTTACTCCTTCGGTGGCTCGGGTCTAAGTGGTGGGTTGGCGATCATCTTTCTACGTCCTAAGGGCAAGGCACAAAAAGCCACCTACTCCGCTGCACTCTTACACGAGATGCATGAGTATACCGTCATCGGTAGTCTGGGTCTAAGTAGAGGCTGGATCCCTTCAAATCCGACGTCCTAGAAGCCTAGTGTGTATGCAAAGAAAAAGAAGAAAAGAAAAGAAAAAAAAAATGGAAAAGAAAAAAAAAGAAAACAAATAGGATTAAGGCTGAAAACTCGATTAGGCCGAATTTGCTCTCGATTTGCTAGTTGATCGGTTAGGTTCGCTTTAGCGGTGTTTCTAGGAGAAGGGGAATTCTCGTATTTTTCACACCCCATGTATTCCACGTTTACGTTTGCTTAGGGACAAGCAAACATTCAAGTCTGGGGGATTTTGATCATCTCGTTTTCATACGTATTTCTTGCACGATTTAGGAGACGTTTTTGATACATATGTGATGTTTTACGTATGATTCCGTATCCGTTTTACTTGCTTTCGTGCTTTTCATGTTCTTACAGGTTTTTACGCGTATTTGGACTATTTTGGAGCTAAAGGAACATGCATGGAGCTAAGGAGCAACTTTGGGGATCATCACGGGACAAACGGGACGAGATTGAGCATGGAAAAGCCTCACCCGGTCGGGCACAACCTTTGCACGATCGGGCAAAACCTACGGCCAATTGTGTGGACCATTTAGCACGACTCGGGCAAGCATTTAGGACCATTTTTCCTTGTGCCCGAGCGGGCACACATGCCATGCCCGATCGGGCACCATTCCAGCACCACAGGACGCGCACGAACTGCCCTAGCCGCACCCGAGCGGGTACACTCACTACCCGAGCGGGTAGCGGCCCGAAACCTCTCAAAACTTAAGTAAACTTAACTTAAAACATAAGGGAACTCGTGGGGCAATTTAGGCAACAATTGGACTGACTTAGGAGGCTTAAAAGGAGGCAAAAAGACGTCATTACAGGAAGCTTACATTGGAGAACAATTGAGGAGAAGATAGAGCAGATTCTTGGAGGAGATAAGCGAGGAGCATTGGAGATCAAGCAGCACCACTTCGGTTTTGTTTGGTTTTTATGTTCCTTAGACTCTCTACTATGTTTATGTTTCTTTACAGACGCATGAGCGAGTAGTTTGTTTGTTCTAGGAGAAGGGATTAGCCCTTGGCTATCTCGAGACCTCTTTTGATCTATTTTGAATGCATCTTCCCGTTTTAGTTCATCTATTCTTTATCTGAGTGCTTAATTTACTTGTGTTTGCGCTGGCCACGTAGATGCATGTGTTAGGGGTTAGGAGAAGGACCGAAAGGAGAATTCTAGTCTTGGAAGATCAGGTTTAGGACAACCGAGGTTAGGCCACGAAAGTAGGGTAGCAACGGTTGAGGGTGAACGGGCGAATCACGGAGTTTCTGGGTTTAGTTCATGGTGTCAGCCACGAAAGTAGGGGGCATCTTGTCTAGATCACGTGTCTATGCCTTGAGAGAGGGTAGATATCATGTTAGGATCATCCGTCTTAGATAGCTTTAACTGGGATTGCATGATAGATAGGTTGATCGTTGGTTTCGGTAGTCTTGTGGTGAAACCGGTTTCCTAGGACGTTTATCTCATCGTTAGAACCCAAGTAGTTTAGTTACTTTCAGTATTTCATTCCTTATTCACCTTCTTTCGTTAGCAAGTTTGATTCGTAGTTCGGGTTTAGGTAGTGTTGCATAGTCTCTGTGGGATCGACACCTAAAATACTACACACGTGCCGTGCACTTGCGGGTAGATTAGGTTACTTAACTCTGATACGCATCAACCACGTGGAATATACAAAAACCGAGAATTCCTCTTTTTGCTAGAAATACCGCTAAAGCGAACCTAACCGATCAACTAGCAAGTCGAGAGCAAATTCGGCCTAATGATATTGAGTCTTCATCCTAGGTTCACCAAGGCTACATACGAGAAAGCAAAACAAGCAACCGTAATTCTCTCCACCAAAAAAGACTTCAGACAAATGCTAAACGTAGAACAATCGAGGATACTTGATTCATTTCTGAGCTTCTTTCTTTCTTTATTTTTTTCGTTCTTCTTTCTTCTTATTTTTCTCTCTTTTTTATGTTGTGCAAACACACTAGGTTCTTAGGACGTCGGATTTGAAGGGATCCAGCCTCTACCTAGACCCAAACTAATGATGACGTATACTCATGCATCTCGTTCAAGAGTGCAGCAAAGTAGGTGGCGTTTGTGACATGCACTTAGGATGTACAATGATGATCGCCAACCCACCACTTAGACCCGAACCATCGAACAAGTGTCAAAGTCGATGCACTCATATCGATTTTAGATCATGCTTTTAGGCATTATTTCTATCGAAAATGGAGTGTTAGTGTGTGCTCTTATTCTGCAAAACAAGCTCATTTTCATACGATGTAATAATCCTCACCAAAAGAAGTAAGGCATCGTCTATACGAAGTATGACCATCTGGATAGCAACCTCGTCTAAACCTCCCACAAGCAACACTAGGATTCCCAAAGATTACGACCTATCGTTTTTCAACCGACTAATAAACTTTAATGCTTAGGAAAAACCTAGCTCAAACATACAAAACATCATATTAAAGGCCAACTTCTTAAGTATCCTAGGTTCAAGCTCAAAATGTGACACCTGACAAGTGCCTAGGATGACTCTGACTCACAAAAGTAAAAATAAACTAAAAACTACGAAATCAAAGAGAAAATAAAATAAAATGAAATGAGGTCACCTAACAAATGTAAGCTGCTCCTCCAGACTTGAATTGAACGGTGTCCTCGACGTGAAGCTCTGATAAATGGTAAGGAAAGCTAAGTCATGTTTGTGGTTGTATTTTTTTGTATTGTTTTTGTTTTTTTATGATAAATTAGTCTTAAACGAAAAAACTACGAAAATAGAAAACAAAGAGTCGGGTTGCCTCCCAGAAAGCGCTTATTTAACGTCTTTAAGCTTTGACGTCTCCATTCCTCATCTGTGCGCAATGGGTGTATCGGAAAGGGAAATGGAATTTCCACTTTCGATCAGTTGAGCGGCTTGGTAGAGCTATAGTCGCTGCCCATTAGCTTTGAATGTCCAACTCTTCTCGCTCCAAATTTCTATTTCTACATGCGAGAATACCGCACGTACCTTAAAAGGACCAGACCAATGAGACAGTAGTTTTCTAGAGAAAAGCTTAGGACGAGAATGGAAAAGTAGAACTAAGTCACCTAGTTGGAAGTCATGAGGTAGGATCTTTTTTTTGTGTCATCCCTTAGTGCGGTCGTCGTTCGCATTGCGGATCACTATCACTACTTCTTTCTTTGGCACGTCATGCATGGGATTCACTCGTTCGCTGCCCGAGGTTTGATAAATGATATATGCATCAAAAAGTTTTATGGTGTCTTTTTCCATTACCTCTTTCAAGTGTGGGTGCAGCCTCCTTTGTGTTTTGGTAGAAGATTCGTGGCTGTCTTCCATAGAAATTTCATGCTTATATACTGAAGAGCTGACTCTCCTACGCTTCTTTACATGAGTGGGTAGTTTGCTCATCTCCTCTGCACTCAAGTTAGCGTTCATAACAGCAGGATATGTTTTATTGCATGCAATGTACTTATACCAAAGAGAAGTAGGAAGAGGTTCGAGCTCAAGTTTGGGCGCCTTCTGCACTGTGAAATCGGCGTGTGTTTTGTGTGGTATCTTTTCACATGGGGCGTCTCTTAGTGCCATGAGTCTTGCGTTCCTACAAACTTTCTTCAAACATATCTAAAGAGGGTCGGAAATAGTTACCCGATCGAGCGTGTCATTCCCTGACTCGTCCAGCAATTCGACTCTAAAGCATGATGCCTTGAAGGAGGGTCCGTTCATGGAGCCGGACAAGTTGAAGTCTATCACCTCATCTCCGACACGTAAAGAAAGCTTTCCTTGTTGTACGTCTATCATGGCATCTGCAGTAGCTAAGAAAGGTCTACCAAGAATAATGGGCACCCTAACATCTTCCTTTATGTCAAGTACAACAAAATCAGCGGGAATGCAAAGATTACCTACCTTGGTGAGAACGTTTTCAATCCCTCTGGATATTCTAACGAGCGATCCGGGAGGTGTAGAGACATCTTTGTAGGTTTGAGATCTCCGAAGTTCATCCGGTTGAAGACTAAGTGTGGCATGATGCTCACGCTTGCTCCTAAATCACACAAAGCATTGTCAATGTCAATATTACCTATTGTGCATGGAATGATGCTGCTCAGTGAGTGCTACCGTCCAACTCTCTTCGATACGCCTATCCTTGGAAAGAGCCTCCTTGAAGAGTTTGGCGTGATTAGACATTTTTGGAGGGCTTCCACGAATGGGATAACCAAGAATTAAGAACAAAACTTCATTACATAACGGCAAAGCTCTCTAACCCAAAGCTACTAAACTACTCGGACATGGACTTAGAAAACAAAAAAACCAAAAGAAATCTATATTCAACATAGATTAAGAATGAGATCCCTCCCTATTCTATCACCGATGTCTTCAACAGCTCCCCGGTGTTCCGAGTTCGTCACCCCATCTCCAGCCTTCCGGCGTGCTGCTCTCTCTCCTTGTTCTCTCGTGTGTGTTGTGTGGTATGTGTGTGTTCTGTCCGAAATTGAGCTTTTCTCTTGACCCCTTCGTCCTCTTTCATCTTTTTTTTCTTTCCTTTTATTTTTCTTTCCTCTTTGGCCGAATCTAACTCTCCAACCCTTTCCTTTTCGTCCTCCTTTCTCTTTATACTAGTTTCCATTTTCACGGTTTCCATTTTCTTCAGTATCTTGTGTTTCCTTTTCCTCTTGTACACTAACGGTTTCCTTTTCTTTTCTATCGTTTTCTCTTTGTCTAGCTGCCTTCTTTCTCTTTTCCATGCGTTTCCATTTATTGTTCCAGCAGCCATTTTCATTTTCTATCTCCAATGGTTGCAGTTTCCATTTCTTGTGTAGGCGGCTATCTTTCCATTTTTGGGAAGGCGGTTGGAAATTTACATTTTGTTCCAGCAACTTGCTTCTATTTTATGTAAACCATGTTTCCTCTTCATGTTCCAACCGTGCTCTTCTTATTTTTGTTCCAGCAACTGAAAGTTTCCATTCTTTTGAACCGCGACCTAAGTTTCCATTTTTGTGAACCGCCTATTTCCTTTTCTTTGCAGCCGTGTGCCTTCTTTATAATCCAGCCATCCTAGCTTCCATTTTTGTTCTTTGATTCAAGATCCTTGGATGCTGACCGTGTATAGGTGATAGGAGAGTTGTTTTTGATTCATTTACTCATGTTTGTACCCCGATATTTTATTTTCTACAATAACACGAGAAAACGCTAAAAGAGGACAAAATGATGCTTAATGCTCGGTAAAGTCTAAATGAATGGTTAATCTAACTAGGAAAATGGAATAAAATGCTATAACAAAATAGACGTTATCAAACTCCCCCAAACTTGACCCTTTGCTCGTCCTCAAGCAAGACTAGAACTAAGCATGAGAGAGTTAGACAACAAGCGATTTGAAAAATCTACCATCATACCCAACAACGCATCACACGCACATAGATATAAACGTGCCTAGTTCAGATCTCTATATACCAAGATCCACTAACTGTGCAATCCTACACATAACCTAAGTTTATTTCACTAACCCTAGACAATATCTAAGTGATCTCCATATCTATTCTAATATGCTTACGTGATATACCATTCTTATGACAATCATTTTTTTTTCTTTTTCGGTTCTCTTGTTCTTCTTTTTCGGTTTCCACACATTTTTTCTTTAAATTTCGCGCTCGGTTTCTAGGACATTGGAGTTGAAGAGGACAACCTTATACTTAGACCCAGGTTGCCGATTGGCACAATCATAAGGTCTTGTAACCTTAACGGAGTGAAGAGGTTGTGTCATTACAGATTTTTTTTCTTTTGAATAAACTATTGTGATTACACATCGACTCTAACCCTTATGACGTAGAAAAACAGCCTTGACCCACCACTTAGACGCAAATCAAATCGATGCACTCATGTCAATATAAGACTGAAATAGTAAAAAAACTTATTCTATTGACAACGGAGTGTAAGCTCTGGAGATATGGCGATCAAAACCAATCAAAGAATGTAAGGTATGCTCGGAGATATAAATACTTGGGATTGAAACCTTGGGGCGGAATACAACTATAGAAAACCAGACTATATCAAGATTAAAGAGCTAAGATCAATCTTGGGCAATGAGTTCAAATCAAAAGAATTTTCTGAATTTCAAGCAGATATAGAAATTGTGAGGAAATTAAGTGTTGCCTACACACCCCAATAGAATGTGAGGACATAAAGAAAAAATAGGACCTTAATGGAGATGACTATGTGTATGTTGAAAGATAAATGACTTCCTAATCGATTTTGGACAGAGAGAATCTTTACAACAACCTGTATACAAAATATGTTGCCTACAAAGGCTCTTTCAGAGAAGATATCATTAGGAGTTTGGAGTGGACACAAACCCTCCATGGAAATTTCAAGATCTTTGGGTATTTATGTCAAATGTTGGTTCCTACGAAGAAAAGAAGAAAGTTGGATGATAAGTCACATGTGTGCTTGTGGGATACTACAACCATAACAAATTTTACATGGTGTATGTTTTATTGAAATAGGGAAAATAGAAATGTCTAGAGATATAGTTTTTATGAGGATAACTGTTGAAATTGGGAGACACAGACTGAGACTAGAAAACATACCGTGGCTCCTAGATTAATACAAATACATAAAACACAAGATCAACAGGAGAATCCCATAACAATTTATGAAATAGGCAATTCTTCTAATCAACAAAGATCAAGAAGGACAAAAGGGAATAGAGGGAGTAACCCACCTTGTACTCCCCTGCAGTTTTCACTCACCAACACCTGCATCTGACAGACACAATACACGCAATAACAATGAGTCATCCAAATAAGTTCATATAACTTGAACATTGAGTGATTTGTATAGAATTGAGAAAGGAACTAATGAGAATGAAAGGGACCAAACATTAGAAGATTTCTACCTTGCAATAGTAGAACCTTCAACATTTGAAGAGGCAATTGGACATCCGAGATGGAAAGAAGCTATGGATCAGAATTCAAGATGAATTCTAAAAACAAGACTTGGTATTTGGCTGAAGTACAAATGAACCAAAAAGGGATTGGGGTTAAATGGTTATTCAAGATAAAAACACATGAGCTTGGGAAGGTTCAAAAATTAAAGGCTAGATTAGTGACCAAAGGATTTTTATAGACTTATGGTCTAGACTATGGGGAAACATTTATCTTTGTGTCTAGATGTAACACAATAAGAACATTGACTCCAATTTCAGTATAGAAAGGATGACCTTTACATTAGATAGATGTCAAGTCTTCATTTTTGAATGAAGAGTTTGAGGAAGAGCTTTATGTAAAACAACTTCTTGATGATGAAGTTATTGGCTCAGAGCATAAAGTTTTAAGGCTAAGGAAAACTCTTTATGGATTGAAACTGGCTCCTAGAGCCTGTTACAATAAGATTAATACATTCTTTATAAGAGAAAAATACTAGAGAAGCCACTGCGATGCACCTATGTATATTCAGATTAAGGAGGGGAATATTTTGGTGATACGTTTGTATGTTGATGACATAATTTTATCAGGAAGTAGTGTGGAGTTGGTTGAAACTTTTAAAGTGAAGTTGAGGTCCACATTTTGATGTGAGTGATTTGGGAATCCTTAAATGTACTTTTTTGGGATTTGAGGTGAATTATCTAAGGATGGGATATTTCTTAGTCAAGATAAATATGGAATTCAACTTTTCAAGACGTTTGGGATGCTGGACTCAAAAGGGGTTAGCACACCCTTTACTCTCTACTACAAGTCTATAGAACTGTGATACTTACAAATCCATCAAAATAGCGGAAGCATTGTAGGAGGCATCCTTTATGTGGCACCTACACAGCCATACCTTGCCTTCACAGCCTCTAACATGTCAAGAAGCAACACACAACCGACATTAAAAAGTATGCAAAATGCAAAGAGAGTACTAAGGTAAATAAATGATACAAAGGACTATAGGTTGAGGTTTGCGCAAGAGAAACACACAAAGTTGATTGGGTATGCAGATTCTGATTTAGCAGAAAGTTCTATAGACATGAAGAGTACATTGGATATTTTACCTTATGAACTGTTATATTCATTTATAAAATATAAAACCAATCATTGATAGTACGATCCACAATGGAAGCTGAGTATACAGCCGTAAATGCAACAACAAACCATTTCATTTGGTTGTTACAATTGTTTGAAGAGCCAGGGGTTAGAATGGATTTGGTAGCTATCTACTGTGACAATACATCAGCGATTGCTATCGAGAAGAACCCAATAAACCACAAAGGACAAAACAAATCAAGATCAAATATCATGTCGCGAGGGAAGCAGAGGTTGAAGGGAAGATCCACTTACGATTCGTTGAGGGAGAATACAATATTGCAGATTTCTTCATAAAACCGTTGGTTGTAAAGAGATTTCGAAAGCTGAGAACAAGAATCACTATCACACCAAACCCTATCACGAGGGAGATTGAACAGGATGATCGATGTCGGTACGATACAAACGAAGGAGAAGACAGAAGAAGAAGGTTCAAGAATGAAAGAGATCGTTTGAAGCTGGAACAAAATCAAAACAAGGAAGTTGGGCCATAACCTTCTCAAGCCTAGTTTAGAGACGCGTGTTCTCAAGGAAGCAAAGAGCGACCCATGCAGAGGAGATCTAATTGCGAGTATAAGATGACATCGAATGAAGTGGTTTGTGGGGGGTAATATACACACCTAAGAGGATGCGATGGGAAAACGAGAGAATATCTTTTATACACTAGGGTTTATCAAAGCCAAAGTATATATTATTATTTTTTATTACGGGATCTGCATGAATGTGGAGAGTAGTTCGAAGCTGAGACTATTTACCACTAAGCATCCAAACCTTTATAAGCTTAAATGGTTGAAAGACAACATAGATCCTGAGTAAGATACACTGATTTCTCTATAATTTTATATCAATTCATGTTGAAAATTTCTTATTAGGAGATCATGACAATTTGATATTCAAGCAGATCATGAATGATTAAAAATAAATATATATTGTAATTCAAGCGGAATCAAGTACCACTAGCCCCTCCAATACTAAAACATTTTACAAAGATCAAATGCAACTGCACAAAAATAAGAAGCTTAATTATGAAATAGAATTATCATAAGGTAGTTCACTTAAAAAATGTTGTGATCTTTAGAGAAACACAAAAAAAGTTACATCAGAGTATATATGTAGAAAAAAAATGAATGTGTTTATGCCTTAATAGTTTTTTAGCGAGTTAAGTTTTTTTCCTAATGTTGTTCCTAAGTTTTTGGAGGATTTTAACAATGATGTTTTTTAAGAAAACCACATAATGTGATATCTAACCGTTGGATGATGAAGAGTTGGACGAGAAGAAACCACTAGAGCATTAAGCCAAGTGAACAAAAAAGAGACGCAAGAGAGTCTTCTTCTAGTCATGTAATATGGTGTAGGTTCACATGGATAAAAAGAGGTTTCCAAAATGCAAATCAAAACTCTTACCATGAGGAGAAAAATCATTCGAACTTTTTAAGTACATCTAGGACAACACATATAAACTACCAGGTGAGTACAATGCTAGTTTCACTTTTAATATTGCTTATTTGACTCATTGATGTAGATGAAAGCCACATTAAACGTACAAAGATCGATCACAAGGCTTAGGAAGAGGAAGCTACATATCTATTAACTCAAAAAATCCTTGAGAAATTAACAACTAAAACATAAGCTAAACTTCAAGGTAATCATGATTAAGCACTTGTGACCCTTTCCTATTTGGAAGTTGTTGAGAATAGGGATTGCTCAATTCTACCAAACCATTTGTTCTCCACTTTATCGACGGAATGCACGCCAGGAATGACCCAAATACATTCTATATGAGGATGCTAGCCCGAGCAAACATTTGCTTGACCCGAGTAAACTTAGAACTCCAATTCCATGTGAAAAACTCGAGCAAACAATATGCTGCACGACCAAAACACAATTATGGCTAAAATTCTCAATCGAGCAATGTTTTGTTCGACCCAAGTGAATTCACAACCTCATAAGTATCATTCTATTTTCGATCAAATTTGCAAAACTAGGGGTAAAATCGTTCGGGTTTCGATTCGAGTTTCTCATATGGGATTTGAGGTGATTTATCTAAGGATGGGATATTTTTTAGTTAAGAGAAATATGCAATTCAACTTCTCAAGACATTTGGGATGCTGGACTCAAAAGGGGTTAACACACCTTTTACTCTTTACTGCAAGTTCAAAGAAGGGGGGGGGATACTTACAGATTACCGTCTCGTTTTAATACGTATTTCTCGCATAATTTTAGAGATGTTTATGATGATAGATGCGATGTTTATGTGTGATTTTGTATCCGTTTTACTCGTTTTCGTGTTTTCATGTTCTTATAGGTTATATTGTATATTTGGTTCGTTTTAGAGCTAAAGAACATACATGGGACAAAGTATTAGACTTGAGGATCATAACGGAACAAATGGGACGAGAAACAACACGGGTCGGGGAGGACTTCAGCCAACACAGACCATTAAGCACCATCACACCCGCCGCGGGGCACTCCACGTTGCCAACGCGAGGCACATTCCTTAGCCCGCGCGGGGCCATTAATACAACACGTCCAGCAGCTTCAGCACGGGTCGGGCAAGCCTCCAACATGCACGGGTGTAGTTTCAGCAACGGAGCCCGTGCGGGGCACACTCTCCAGCCAGCGTGGGTCGCGTCGTCACCTGCAACACGTGTCGTGCACTTGCGGGTAGTTTAGGTTATTTTATTTAACTCTGATAACGCATCAATCATTCAACCAAATCCCGCGCGGGGCACACACCTTAGCCCCCGTGGGGCCTAACTTTCAGCAACTCCGGGAACTTCAGTATGATCGGATCCATCCCCTCCAAGTAATCCCGAGGCACACTCTCCAGCCCACGCAGGTTGCATCCGTCACCTCCAGAAATAAGAAAAGGAAACTTGGCCAAAGAGGAAAAGAAAGTGGTTAGTTGCCTACACAAAAAGGAAACATTATTAGAGAAGAGGAATGAGAGTTATATGGCTGGAAAATAGAAAGGAGACGTGCCCACTTACTTAAGAATAGACTCTAATACAAAAAAAAATGGAAAACACACGTAAAAGTAAAACTGCAGTTGCTGCAACAAGGAGAAAAGGAAGTGAACGGCCAAAGAGGAAAAAGNAAGAAAGAAAAGAGGAAAGAGAAGGAGGAGAGCTAAGGATTCGTTCACTTCAGTTTTGGGGGAGAGAAGACACACGTTAGAGAGAGAGATTTGCAAAAAGAGTAGAGAGGAGAGCTGGTCGTGAGTTCTTGCGGAGGAGACATTCAAGGGACATTGGAGATCAAATCAGGACTTCGGTTTCATTTGGTTTTTATGTTCTTTAAACTTTCTACTTTGATTATGTTGTTTGCTTTTGAACGCATGATCGAGTAGTCGTTTTGTTCTAGGAGAAGGGATTAGTCCTTGACTATCCCGGAACCACTTTGATTTATCTTTGAAGGCAATTTCCTGTTTTCGTTTATCTATTATTTATTTGAGTGCTTCATTGACTTGTATTTGCGATGGCCACATAGATGCATGTTTTAGGAACTTAGCAGAAGGACCAAAAGGAGAATTCTAATTCCGGATAATCAGGTTGAGAACAACCGAGGTTAGGCCACGAAATTAGGGTAGTAGCGGTTGAGGGTAAAACAGATGAATCACATATTTTATGGGTTTAGCTTAAGGTCTCAACCATGAAAGTAGGGGATAACTCGACTAGATCACGTGTCTATGCCTTGAGAGAGGGAAGATATCATATTAGGATCGTCTACCTTAGNGACTAGATCACGTGTCTATGCCTTGAGAGAGGGAAGATATCATATTAGGATCGTCTACCTTAGATAACTTGATCGGGTTTGCATGTTAAGATAGGTTGATTTTTGGTTTCGGTAGTCCTGTGGTGAAACCAGATTCCTTGAACGTTTGTCTCACTGTTAAGAACTTGTTAGTTTATTGTATTTACTATTTCATTCCTAAAACCAATATTTCGTTCGTTTAGAAGTTTGAGTCGTAGTTTTGGTTTAGGTTGTGTTGCGTAGTACCTGTGGGATAGACAACTAGAGTACTACACACGTACTGTGCACTTGTGGGTAGTTTAGTTAATAATTATTTAACTTTGAATCGCATCAAGTTTTTTGCGCCGTTGCCGGAAACTATTGTCAACACTTCTTAGATTTGAGCCTAGAGTCATTCTTGTTTTGTTTTTATTTTTGTTTTATTTTCTTTCGTTCTTTCTACCTAATCGTCAGATCAACGAGAGATGGATAATCAGAACGACCATGGAAATATGCAGCAACAGCAACTCGCACCACGAGAACCACAGGCTCTTCCGCCACGTCGCCTCAGAGATTACGTGGTGCCGAATATGAACAACGTGCAAACAGCCATACAGACGCCTGATGTTGCTAGAGAAAAGTTTGAAATTAAGCCGACGATGATCAACATGCTTTATCAGAAGTAATGCATGGGTGGAAATCACGAGGATCTCCATTAGCACCTCAGAGTCTGCCTAGAGCTTTCCGGTACATTCAAGATACACGGAGTCTCGGAGGACACGATCTTATTGCGTCTCTTCCCATTCAAAATTGGAGGACAAGCAAAAACATGGCTGCAATCGCTTTCCGCTGGTTCCATCACTACTTGGGATCAACTCTGCACACTGTTCTTATCACGGTTCTTTCCTCCGAGCAAGATGATTCAGATGAGAGGAGAAATCACAACGTTTAGATGCAGAGATTGAGAAACATTGTTTGAAGCATGGGTTAGATTTAAGGATCTTCTACAGATGTATCCACACCATTGCCTCGAGCAGTGGTATGTTATCCAAACTTTTTACAATGGAATTTCAGACGAACACAGAACGACGTTGGATAACGCTGCTCGAGGATCGTTTATGGATTTGAGCGTCGAGGAGGCATACGAGTTGATCGATAACCTCGACATGAACCACACCATGTGGTCCACACCGAGAAGTATGCCTAATAGAACTCGAGGCCTATATGAGCCAAATCAGAGCAGAGCAACGGGCAATGCAGTGAACGCTATGTACTGTGTCAATTGCGGAGATACGGAGCATGTAGCTTATCAATGCACGGTGCAAGAAAACGTGGAATACATGCATTATGCCTAGCAGCAAGGAAACACATAATTCGGGAATACCTACAACCTAAATTGGAGGAACCACCCAAATCTTTCGTATCAAACGACTCAACCGGTGAAGTAATCGTGATTTCAGCAAAGACAACAAACGTACCAGCAAGATAACCAGCAATTTCAGCAAGTCCCGTAAGCTCCTCAACCTCCTCAAGCCCCTTCGTCGAACCTTGAGGCGGTAATGCTCGAATTATCAAGGAGCATAGGCATCAACACTCGACTCAAGCCAAATTTAATGTGGATGTGGGGACAACGATTAGCGAGCTCAAAACTCATATGGAATCCTTGAGCACACATGTGAAGATGCTAGAAAACTCCATAGCACAACAGGCTGCCTCATCCTCTTGGAATCCCAGACAACTTCCCGGTAAACCCGATCTCAATCCGAGGGAGTACGTGAATGCTATTCCCGTGTGCATCACTGATATGATTGAGCATTCACACACAAAAGAGCAAGATCAAGCTGCTGGTACGTCCATGAAAAAAGGTAACGGTACCGTTGCAATTATGGAAGGAGTTGAACCAGATTTGGATAAACCATACGTTGCTCCACCGGCATACCAACCTCTGATACCGTTTCCTCAACGTTTGGTGAGCAGCAAGAATGAAGAATGAGTGGACAGATTTATAGAGGGCCTCAAGAATCTTGACATCAACATCCCATTCATGGAAGACCTCCAAAGAAGGCCTAATTACGCTAATATACTCAAGGAGGTTCTTTCCAAGGATAGGCGTATCGAAGAGAGTGAGACAGAAGCACTTATCGAGGAATGCAACGCCATTCTTCAAAACACGATGTCCCCGAAGTTGAAGGACCTCGGATGCTTCTCCATTCCATGCACAATAGGTAATATTGACATTGACAATGCTTTATGTGATTTAGGGGAAAGTGTGAGCATAATGCCACACTAGGTCTTCAAGCGGATGAACTTCGGGAATCTCAAACCTAGAAAGATGTCTCTACGCCTAGCGGATCGTTCGGTAAGATATCCGGTGGGAATGGTTGAAAACGTTCCCACCGAGGTAGGTAATCTTTTGATTCCCGCTGATTTTGTTGTGCTTGACATAAAGGAAGATGCTAGGACACCTATTATTCTTGGCAGACCGTTCTTAGCTACTGCAGGTGCCATGATAGACGAACAAGGAAAGATTTCCTTATGTGTCGAAGATGAGATGATAGAGTTCAACTTGTCCAGCTCCATGAATGGATCCTTATTCAAGGAGTCTTGCTTTAGAGTTGATTCGCCAGACAAGTTATTGAAAGACACGCTTGATCAAGTAAGTGTTTCCGATCCTCTTGTACGATACTTAACACGAGTTTGCAAAGATGGAGGAGTGATAGACAAAGGAGCCGAACTGTACACAAAATTCATGAGTGCTATTGCAGCACTAGGAGACGCCCCATGTGAGGAGATACCACACAAAACACACGCTGATTTCGCAGTGGAGAAGGCGCCCGGTTTTGAGCCCGACCTTCCTCCATCTTCTTTTCAGTACGAGTACATTGAATGCGATAAAATATATCATGTTGCTATGAATATTAACTTGAGTGCAGATGAGATGAGGAAACAAACCGCTCGTGTAAAGGAGCGTAGGAGAGTCAGCTCTTCAATATTTACGCATGGAAATTCTACGGAATAAAGCCACGAACGTTCCACCGAGACTCAAAGGACGCTGCACCCGCACTTGCAAGAGGTAATGGAAAAAGAAACCATAAATATTTTGATATAGATATCACTGATTCAACCTCAGGCAGCGAACGAGTGAATCCCATGCATGACGTGCCAAAGAAAGAAACGCCCGCGTAGAGCTTCAACCGGCATTCATTCAAATGCTCGGTAACGCGGCGTTTAGAGGGAGACCCGTCGAGGACCCAAACCAGCATCTCACTGATTTTAAGATGCTATGCCGAACCATAAGAGCTGGAGACGGGGTATCAGATGAGGATGTCATGCTAGCTGCTTTCCCATTCTCGGTGAAGGACAAAGCACAAGATTGGTTGTATTCTCAACCAGCGAATTCTATCGCATCGTGGGGACAACTAGAGGAGAAGTTCATGACACGATTCTTCCCTCAAAGTAAGGCTCAGCTTGCCAAGAATAATATCAACACATTCGTTCAAGGGGCAGCCGAGAGCTTATATGAAGCATGGGAGCGATTCAAGGGCTATCAACGCCTTTGCCCACATCACGGCATGGATCAAAGCTACCTCATACACAACTTTCTCCAAGGACTCATGGATAATACGAGGATCTTGATCGTAGCCGCTGCTGGAGGTTCTTTGAGCAACCTCACCTTCCCACAAATCGAGGATCTTATAGATCGAATGGCTGACAAGGGAAATCACACCGCCGGAGAGTACAATCGCAACACTCAAGCAAGGGTAGCTAATGTGGATAATACGCGTTCCGTATTGGACGAGCTAGCCGAAATAAGAGCTGAAATGAAAGGTGAAATCAGGGGTGAATTACGTGAGCAACACTCAGCCTTTGGGTAATACCTACACCCCCGAGTGGAGGAATCACCCCAATCTCTCGTACAAGAATTCCGACGGTGCATTCAATGCACAACGCTCATGGGGGAATTTTCAGCCGTGTTTGATGCAACGCAATCAGAATTTTCAACCAAAGACGCAACCCCAAGATCAGTATTACCAACCACGTGCATCTGCCCCTCCACAACAAGAAGCTAGCCCCGATATCGCATCAATGCTAGCTCAAATCATTCAGGTACAAAAGGAGCATTCCGATCAGTTCAGTTTGTTAATGGTAGAAAATCAAGAGAGGAAGAGGGAATATAATGAGTTAAGGACGCATGTAAAGATCTTGGACACTCAAGTTTCACAACTCGTTGCGCAATCATCGCGGCCGCAAGGAGTTCTACCGGCGCGACCGGAAGCAAATCCTCGTGAATACATCAATGCCATATACCTTCAGAGTGGCAAAGTGGTGGATCATCCCACTCATTTGATGTTTGAGAAGGATGAAGCAACTAGCACAGCAGCGGGAAATGGCAACTACGTTGAAAAGCGAAACATGAAAACCGAGGAGGAGGAAGAGCCAAAGTATGTGAAACCGGAACCAAGACCGCC
>CM071866.1:12700955-12713535 GCA_036759665.1 Gynandropsis gynandra
ACTTAGAGACATAGAGAAAGGGGGAGAAGGACGGAACGAGGAATCCGGAGCATGGAGGAGCTATTGAAGACGTCGGTATATGAATAGGTAGGAATCTCTTTCTTTATCAATGTTGAATATAGTTTTCTTTTGTGTTTCGTTTTCTGAGTTCATGTCCGAGTAGATCTACAGCCATGGGTTAGAGAGTTTTGCCAATATGTAACGAAGTCTTGTTCTTAATGAATGGTGGTTCTTAATGCTTTTGTTCTTGTACGCCACTTGAATGAATGAATTCAGTACTTGATTGTTTTTTAGATTGATTGGTTGTGCTTAATGCTTTCATTCTTGTACGCCACTCGAATGGATGATTATAGAAGTCTAATGAATCTACGCCAGGGGATTAGACTTTGGAATCTAGCCATGATTTAGGGTTTAATCGGTTTAGAATCTACGCCAGGTCGATCGATTGAATCTAGGGATTAGGATAGCGGTCTTAATGCGTCTATGTAGGTGAGATACGCAATAGATATATTGGTATACACATGATAGATAGTGGACAAGTCTACGCGAGTCAGTTCCGATATAAGAGCTTGAATTCCCTGAACTCGTGATAGTATCTACGACGAATGATCTTGTTAGAACTTTGTTGCATCGTTGTGCGACTCTCGATACCTATGGTGTTTAGTCGTTGAGTCATTCCTTTCATTAGTTTAGTTTAGTTTGCATTCACTTACGATTTCACATGTCTTATTCATTAGTTAGTAGCTTTAGAGTTGAATCAATTCCTTGTGTTCGACCCTGGTACTATACGATCCGTATTCTTTCAGAAGCGATAGTCTAGGTATATTATTACTTGAGATTAACCCACATCAGATCCCACCAACTCAAGATGAGTCGTAGAACTCCGTGGCCGCAACCCTAACCTTCTTCGCCTCGGGGTAGTTTTGACAACCGAACACCAGTTCAACCTTTTTCTTCCATTTTAGGTAGGCGTCCGGGTCGACTTTACCATGGAATGATGAAATTTTCAGCTTGAAACCAGTGAGGTCGTCCCTTGGGTCATCTCGACGTTCCCTCGTCTCACGTCGCCTTCCGTGACTACTTCGGGATGAGGATGAATTACCTCATTCGTAGTAGTTGCTGTCCTCTTCATGCTGGTTCCTTTCTTGTTGCTGGAATGCATGAGTGTCTATAGGCCGGGTCGGATGTTCGGGTCGAAATTCTTGCCAAAACTCCTCCATTTTGTTAGTGATACTTTGCTCCAAACGAGCCACGAGAGCCTCGATTAATCTCTCGTTCACCCAGCTGTTTTCGACTCCTTTATCCCCCATGATGCTTGATGGTTTTTGAAGGTACCTACTCTCGACCTTCCTGCACACTAACGCACGGAACAGCCACAAGCGGAAAACAACGAAAAGACAATAGAAACGTACAAATAGCAAGACACGTAACACCAAATATACGTACGTTTTTTTGCGTTCAACCCTAGCTATGATCGTTACAACCAAAACCTTGAATTAAAATAACCTTTTCGCTAAGAAAACCTCTGATACCTTCCTCGACCTTCCCTATTGTGTTACCAGTGCAAGGAATGATGCTTCTCTTCTTCTCCATTGCCTCTCGAGCCTTCCCAGATGTTTCTCCAGCCTTTCATTGCCCTGTTCGTCGCCCCCTTTGCCCTAGATCTATTATGTTCCTTAAATCCGCTCGTTTGAAAGTTAGATCTAGGTTTTTGCGGATTACACGGCCCGCTCGAGCACATGTGTTACCCGGTCGTGTTAAGGCTCGCCCGGTCGTGTTGCTTCATAGTGCCCGATCGGGTATCAAGCACCCGATCGCTTGGTTGAGCGGCCCAAGTCGTGCAAACTCTCAGGGCAAACTGGATGGATCAATGCCCGAGCGGGTATACTTCTTGTGCCCAATCGGGTAAGGCTACCCGATCTCATTGCCTTTGTGCCCGGCACGAGGGTTGCGGAAAGACTCTCAATTCACCGATCCATCTTCAAAGGATATTACGCACGAAAGAAGAACAAACAAACATTGGATATGACGCACCCACGGATTCGCTGGATGTAACGCACTAACAAAAGAAATATCAAGTCTAATTCAAAATTCAAGATTGTCTTGGAACATCACCATGGCCGGCCATAATAAGCAAGAAAGTGGCCATGCAACACATAAATGCAGCATTAAATGCTAGTCACCATGCAAGGCAACAATTTAATAATATAGAAAATAGCTAAAGACATTAATAGGACAAGTCATAAGATGTACCGTTGGGTTGCGAACTTGTCTTGAAACCCTCAGGTTAGTAATTAGGTCACGGAAAGTGATTTGCGGCCTCGTTAGAAACCCGTCGTTGGAAAACCCCGTGGGACAAAACCAAGGAAGGAAAAAGAGTACACGCGAGTCACTTTACCTAATTATTAACCGTTGCGAGTTGAGCTTAAATTTTAAGAATGATACGGTATTAGTGACTTCACGTGGACTTGAATACTCGCCTTGAACGTGGATGGCGGTGAGGATCCCGATGATCGCCTCCTTGAGCTTCGTAGCTTTGGCTCGGGTCATGGGACCAGCTTGTAGGGTCAAGGCCTCTTCCTCTCTAGCCCTAGCTTGGGTCACAGGACCAATGTCCTTCAGTCGGGTCGCATCCGCCTTTCGTTAATCTCGGGACGTCTCTTCTGCGGCGCGTGCCACCTATTCCTTCGTGCAGGTCGCGTCTCGGGTCGTGCTAGTCACGTCTTCTTCAGCGATGTAGGTCGTGTCCTCCTCTGCATTATAGGTCGCGTCCTCGACGTCATCCGGGATCATATCAGTTGTTTTGTTTAAGAGTCGATTAATTTAAAAACAAAAACAAAACAAAAAAACAAAAAAAATAATACCACCACAAACGTGACTTCACTTTCTTACCCTCCATCATAGCTTCACGCCGAGGACGCTGTTCAATTCAACTCTGGGGGAGCAGCTCACGTTTGTCAGGTGACTTCGTTTCATTTTCTTTTATTTTCTCTTTGCTTTTGTAGTTTTTAGTTTTTTTTTTTGCTTTCATGAGCCGGAGTCATCAAAGGCACTTGTCCGGTGCCACGTTTTTAGATGAAACCCTGAACCTGGGATACTTAAGAAGTTGGCCTTTTTTCGTGATATTTTGCATGTTTGAGCTAGGTTTTTCCTAAGCGTTAGAACTTATAGATTTAGCTTAAGGTGCCAGCCACGAAAGTAGGGGATAACTTGACTAGATCATGTGTCTATGCCTTGAGAGAGGGTAGATATCATATTAGGATCGTCTTCCTTAGATAACATGATCGGGATGGCATGATTAGATAGGTTGATTGTTGGTTTCGGTAGTCTTGTGGTGAAACCGGATTCCTAGAACGTTGGTCTCACTGTTAAGAACTTGTTAGTTTATTGTTTTTACTATTTCATTCCTAAAATCAATATTTCGTTCATTTGAAAGTTTGATTCGTAATTTGGGTATAGGTTGTGTTACGTAGTCCCTGTGGGATCAACACCTAGAGTACTACACACGTATCGTGCACTTGCGGATATTTTAGGTTAATAATTGTTTAACTTTGAATCGCATCACATATCTATCAAAAGAGCGAAGCATTGTAGGAGGCATCCTTTATGTGGCAGCTACACAGCCAGGCCTTGCCTTCACAACCTCCTACATGTCAAGAAGCAATGCACAACCGACATAAAAAAGTATGCAAACTCCGAGAAGTAAAAAAAATTGACTAAAAAAGAAAAGAAAAAAAATATGAAAAAGTACTAAAGACTTTTGGAAACGACTATGTCCTAATTCAAAAGTATCGTAACTCTAAAGTCGTAATCAATTCCCCGGAAACGGCACCAAAAACTTGATGTGGTTAATCTCAAGTAATAATTACCTAGACTAACGCTTTTGCAAGAATACGGATCGTGTAGTACCAGCGTCTAACACAAGGGAATGGATGCAACTCTAAAGCTAGTAAACTAATGAATAAGACGGTTAAAATCAGTAAGTGTTTGGAATGCGAATAAAGCTAAACTAAATAATCAACGGATTAAATTCAATTAACTAAACACCACATGTTTCGAGAGATGCATGATGATGTAATGAAGTGCCAACAAGATCATGGTTATAGATATCATTACATATTCGGGGAATTCAAGCTCTTTCCTAGGGAATGACTATCCCGATGCCTAAACCCACTATCTAGCATGCGTACTACCAATCTCAAAATTCCGTAATCTCACCTACTAGAGGCATTAAGATCGCTAACCTAATTCCTAAGTGCAATTAACCGACCGGCCAAGGTTCTAAATCAATTGAGATTTCATATCATGGCTACGTTTCAAAATCCAATTCATCTCACAATGCAATCAGATTTTTATAATCATTCATTCAAGCTAACAACAAGAACCAATCAATTTGAAACGATCAAATATTACAACCAAGCATTAAGAACAAAACTTCATTACATATCGGCAAAGCTCTCTAATCCATAACTACTAAACTACTCGGACATAGACTTAGAAAACAAAACACAAAAGAAATCTATATTCAACATAGATAAAGAATGAGACCCCTCCATATTCTATCACTGATTTCTTCAACAGCTCTCCCGTGTTTGAGTTCGTCGCCCCGTCTCTAGCCTTTCGGCGTGCTACTCTCTCTCCTTGTTCTTTCGTGTGTGTTGTGTGATATGTGTGTGTGTGTTCTGTCCGAAATTGAGCTTTTTCTCTTGACCCCTTCGTCCTCTTTTATCTTTTCTTTCTTTTCTTTTATCATTCTTTCCTCTTTGGCTGAATCTAAACTCTCCAGCCCTTTCCTTTTCGTCCTCCTTTCTCTTGCTACTAGTTTCCATTTCCTCGGTTTCTATTTTCTTCAATTCTTGTGTTTTCTTTTCCTCTTGTTCAGTAATGGTTTCCTTTTCTTTTATATCCTTTTCTCTTTGACTGGCTTCCTTCTTTCTCTTGTCCATGTGTTTCCATTTATTGTTCCAGCGGCCATTTCTATTTTCTATCTCCAATGGTTGCAGTTTCCATTTCTTGTGTAGGTGGCTATCTTTCCATTTTGTGTAGGCGGTTGGAAGTTTACATTTTGTTCCAGCAACTTCCTTCTATTTTATGTAAATCATGTTTACTTTTCATGTTCCGAATGTGCTTATCTTATTTTTGTTCTAGCAACCAAATGTTTCCATTCTTTTGGGCCGCGACCTAAGTTTCCATTATTGTGAACCACCTATTTCCTTTTCTTTGTGAATGTGTGCCTTCTTTGTAATCCAGCCGTCCTTGCTTCCATTTTTTCTTTGATTCAAGATCATTGGATTCTAACCATGTATAGTTGACAGGAGAGTGGTTTTTTATTCATTTTCTCATGTTTGTACCCCCGATATTTTATTTTCTCTAATAACACGAGAAAATGCTATAATAAGACTAAATGATGCTTAATACTCGGTAAAGTCTAAATGAATGGCTAAACTAACTAAGGAAATATACTAAAATACTATAACAAAATAGAAGTTATCACATTCATCGCTCAAACATTGATTGTAGTTGGTTTGAGCTTCAGCCATGACTGCTACAGATGCTAAACCAAGTCTTTGAGGATGACCAAATGAAGACCTGAACTTCCATCTTACGAGGTTCAAGACGCCGTATGACTTACTCAAGCAAGTCTAAGGGTGACAGACGAGGTGGTCATGCCATTAGCCTTCCCATTCTCCCTAATGGGTAGGGCACAAGAGTGGTTGTATAGTGTGGCACCGAACTTTATCTACACATGGAGCAAGCTTGAAAAAATGCTTCATGATGAGATTCTTCTCACCGCACAAGATGAAGGATGTATGTTTGTTTCGTACAGAAGGATGAAGAAATAATGTACAAATCGTAGGAGAGATTCAAAGGCTATCGACGTGCGAACCCCTATATTGGGATGGATCATAAGTACCACATTTCAACATTATTGGGGGAGTACAAGAGGACATCCACATTTGGATCAACTCGACACATGGAGAATCATTGTATGACCTCCAATTCACTCAGTTGAAGTAGTAGATTGAGAATATGGCTAACGATTGAAATTCTTTGAGTGATTATGAAAGGAGAGTTCCCCTGAAGGATTAGACACACAAGGTCTTAACCCTTCGAGCCGAACTAGCTGAGATGAAGATGAAGATGTCAAAAACGAAATGTAGAGCATCACCAT
Organism: Gynandropsis gynandra; assembly: GCA_036759665.1. NCBI lineage: Eukaryota > Viridiplantae > Streptophyta > Magnoliopsida > Brassicales > Cleomaceae > Gynandropsis > Gynandropsis gynandra. The sequence goes on from CM071866.1 coordinate 12,707,128, forward strand.
TGATGAATCTTCAAGGGTAGTGATTGTTCGGAAGTATACTTGGTAGTTCTAACATGAGAATAACAACTATTCAAATACGTACAATTTGGGTTAGAGAAATTGCCCAAAATTTTCCTACAAGAATACCGCCAATGTGTAGAATCGAAAACAAGGGAATTAGCATCCGCAAGAATCCACGAGACAACATAAAAATGAGTACATCTAAAACAGGCCAACGTAACACAATGTGCTTACCATTAAAAAGGGAGCTATTTTGGAATCACAACAATTTGAAGCAGATGATGAGATCAAGTCTATATTCTCGTAACTTATGCAAGAACATAGGAATCTTAACAAAAAGCTTCGAGGAATGAAGGCTGATCATAAAGACTTCAAGCAGGTGATAGGACAATAAATCGATGGAATCCATGCATTGCTCAAGGTGCTCGATAACCAAGTTGTTCAGCTTACCATGAACTCATCAAGAACAGCAACAACATTGTCGATGAAACCTGATAAAAATCTTTGAGGGTAAAAGCTAATATGGTCGAGCTGAGGATTATAAATAAGCGCTTCTCGGGAGCAACCTGAGCCGCCTTTTAATCTTATTTAATTTTTTCTTTTTGGATTTATTTTGGACCTTTTTTTATTTATTTATTTTTGGAGTATATAATTTTTTTGGAATCCATATTTGCATATTTATTGTAGAAACCAGAGAATTAGTAGACAAAAGTTTCCGAAGGAATGAAAAAAAATAGAAAACACTCAAGTTGAGCGATATTGAGCTCTAAAAATCTTAAAACAGTGGTAAAAATGTAAACGTTCTCGAATAGTTTCATTCACCTTAACAAAAACTCCAGAGTTACGAGATGCCCAAACCAGTGCTGCTAGAGAAGTCGTCATGAGCCTCCTTTGATCAATTGATGTGAGTGGCCATCGAAAAAGAGATGTTTGTCTGCGAGAGAAACTGAGAATAAAATTGAAACTCCGTATTTCTCTTTTTTTTTATTAAAATTTTATCTGAATGACTTATGTATGTTTAAATTATACTTTTAGTTAGGAAAAGAATACACTGGTGAATAAGCGCTTGGACATAATTAAGTATTGCCTATTCGCTCGTCCATGTTAACTCTAGTCGAGCGAGTTTAGGTCATACCAAAATTCTGCATGTTGAAGCAAGAACGAACACACCGCAAGACTCTTTAACAACATATCGAGATGCTTTGAGACATGAAGCAGTGGCAATCCCAAAAGTGACATTTCGTCCACTTTTCCATTTTTCATTTTTGTTTTTTTATTTTTATGATAAACGATATGGTAAGCTATTTGATATCGATTGTATTGTACACAAGAATCTTTTTTTTATTGTGGTTTTTTATTGTTATATGAGTGAGTGCAACATCAAAAGGATCATGAGGTAAAATGACGAACAATGAAGTTTAATCTGTCTAGCATAAACATATCACGACTTTTACTGATATCGAGGTTATGTGTTCTATGTTTTTCTTTCTTTAGCTGATATGGTCATCTCTCACATGTTAGTTCAACATCGAAGATGGTGTCGAGTCTAAGTGTAGGGGAGGAATAGATTGAAATTTTAGTCATCACTTAGGTTGCATTTTTTATTGCATTTAGGTGCATTTTAGCAATAGTAATTTGTTATAAGAATCCGATAAACTTAAGCGAGCATACACGTAACTTAACAGCGAGGTAATCAAATGATGTATAGGAGAATAGAAAATTTTCTTGTCCAAATAGCTACATTTACCGAACTTAGTATGAACTAAGTATTTTGAATGAATTTTCGAACATAGTTGAGTGTTAGCTCTGGATTCCATTCTCTTTATTATCATAATTCCAAGCATGTTGAAAGAAAAAAGAGACCAAAAAGCCAAAAAATCAAAATTCCTGTATAAAAAAGGGAATGAAAAAGCCAAGAATCGAAAAGAAGAAAATTATGCGATTTTTTTTATCACATTCACCGAGCCTCACCTAAATCATTTGGACTGAATTATTCCTTACAACATAGATAAAGAGGCTCGAGAAATATGCTTGATAGGATTTTTTCTAAATATGTATAGTGTTAGTGTAAATTGCACAACTTAAGATCTTTATGTAGGCTCTATAGGAATCTAGTTTGATTCCATTCACGATTAACAAAGTCTAAACAAGCATAAATTTTCTTCAAATCCTTGTCGATCTCGGTTTGCCTTGTGCTTAATTTCTAGAGTTATTCATTGATTATGTTTGCTTATAGACGAGTAAAGGCCAGGTATTGGAGAGTTGATCACACCATTTTTGCGCTTGAATTTGTTATATGTTTCTATTAAATTTTGGTTTTTTAATTATTTTTACGTTTTTTGATCATTTAATGAAATTGCAGAAATAGGGACTGTAGAGCATATTTTGGAGGAACATGGAAATGTTCAACACATGACGAGTATCAAAGGCATAAACAGTGAAAACGTTTGACCTGAGCACCAAAACGCTCTGTTTGGTATGTTGAACTAAGATGCTCAAAAGTTCTAAAGAATTTGTTTGGCTAGAGCGGTAATTCGCTCAGTCGATATAATACATTAAAATATTCTAGAGGATTCGCTTGACGTGAGCGTATTTGGAATCGGTCGAACGATCTGCATAAATATGTCAATGTTGGCTCCAATTTTCATGAGAAAAATACAAGACAATCAATTACTCGGTTTGAGCTGAACAGTTTACTGGATTTTCTAAATAATTCAAATTTTAAATTGTTTAAATAATAGGAAGCTTTTTTATAAATGGAAGATGACCAAAAACAAAAGTAAGATGGGGAGAGTCATATGTAGACAAGAAAACATGAGAAATATTGCGAGATCATGCGGAAGAGCGAAAAAGCTATCTGGACTATATTTGAAGGAGCGAACTACCATTGAAGAATAGTTGAGGTGAGGTTATGGCGGCGATTGATCGAGAGATCAACTAAACTTTCTTAAACCCCATCTTTTTACTTGTTGATCATTGTAGTTATATTCTAAGATGTAGATCCACATGTTTGGTTTGTGTTAAGTCTAGAGCTTTGTGTATGCGAATTTATTACACTTAATGATCGAGATTGTTGTTATTGCTTCCACAATTTAATGCATTTTTTTTCAATTCTTGAATGGATCCCATAAAGTTATTGTCAAATGGTTTAATTCAGATGGATACATCGAATTAGACTAAATTGTAAGCATCAGATAATTATATCGAGAGGTAGATTACTCGGTTTAGAATGAGAATATCGAAGCCATAATGCATTCAACATTTAGGCTAGTGCGCAATGATTTAGATGTTGGGTAGCAATCTAGACTGTAAAAGCATATAGATTTATCCATAGTTGTTAGGTATATAGATCATTAGATGGAGAAATCAATTATCTATATGTTAGAATATGATCTAGACTGCCAAAGTAGGTTGATCCATTTACAATGATTTAATTCTCTTAGAGGAATAAAAACGATATTTCCCAAAACCTTTAGCGAGTTTGTATACGTGAGATAAATTATTGAGTTTAGAAGCACCGTTTTCAAATGTATATAATTTTAATTGTAATCTATTTCACTTGTTCATATTAGGTACATCTATAATTCTTTCATGACAGTAGTTTTCGTAAAAATCATTAGTTTTAATCCTACTTAGTTTTTGTGTTACCCTTGAATTACACAATCTGTATCCTTGTGGAATGTCTAGTATAAGTATAAATTTTAATTTTTAATATGATTTGACGATTTCTAGACATCGCATCATTCATTCTGCATTAAGAGGTTTTTGAAGCCATTGTGGATGGAACTCAAGACTAGAGAGCATATGAAAAGGATAAAAATGTAAATGCGAGGTACTCAGAGAGTCTTTGGAATTCCTCGGATAAAAATGTAAATGCGAAGTACTCAGAGAGTCTTTGGAATTCCTCCGTGTTCATTGCCACAAGGGCAAGGTATCTATATGTTTATCCTTCATTACATGTAGATCAGGATTCTATCCGATCCCTGTATCTCTGTCAATAATATGTTCTCGTTGAAGAATTAAACTCAAAACTGTCAGAATTTTTGGATTGTTTTCATCAGAGCTTTGGAATGTCAAATAGAAACCAAATTCGACGTATGACCTTTGAATCTAGATGCTCCGAGAGTCTACTTTCTGATGGTGCACGTTTCAATACATTTGAAAATTTGTGAAAGAAGTTATTGATGTTTTAGTAACAAAGGGTTAGATTTAACTGCATGAAATTTCGGTCTCATTTATGTCTTCTTTTAATTTTGTTGACTATAGAACATTCTAGTCTATTGAGAAATACTATAAATAGGTTGTATGTTTGGAATGTAAATAGAAAAAAATAATAAAGAAACAAATTGAAAATTAAGAAACATTTCTCCTCTTCTCAAAAGTATTCAAATTCCAATATCCTCTTCCATCAAATTGGTATCAGAGCTATGGCGAATTTGAGAAGCTCGTCTTTGAAGTATCGCTGCCACGTCTCACCAAGACGAACTATGACAATTGGAGTATTCAAATACGTGCCTTACTCGGCTCACAAGATGCGTGGGAAGTAGTTGAAAGTGGCTACGATGAGATAGACGTTGTCGGTGCTACAATGAACTAGTTGAAAGCATTGAAAAAAATGCGAATGAAGGATAAGACCACCCTCTTTCTTTTATTCCAAGCAGTAGACGATTCGGGATTTGAGAAGATTGCTGGTGCATCAAACTCGAAAGAAGCATGGGAAACATTGAAAAAGGTGTTCAAGGGTGCCAAACGAGTTAAGCAAGTGCGTCTTCAAACTCTACGAGGCGAGTTGGAGGCCATGAAGATGAAGGAGTCAGAAGATGTATCTAGCTATATTACTCGTGTGCAAACACTTGTGGATCAACTCAAACGCAATGGAGAAACTCTCACCGATGCAAGAGTTGTGGAGACGATTCTTAGATCATCGAAAAATGATTTTGAGAATGTTGTATGTGCTATTGAGGAGTCAAAGAATTTGGAAGAGATGACCATTGATGATCTCGCGGGTTCTCTTGAAGCACATGAACAAAGAAAAACAAAAAGAAGAAAAATGTATTCGAGGAGGCCTTGCAAACAAAAACGATAAAGGAGGATAAAGCAATGTATGTGTAACATAATCGAGGAAGAGGACGTAGCCGTGGAGGTCGCATTTTTTGTCGTGGTGGATCTCGCAATGAAGAGAGAGGACATCGAAGCGAACAAAATTGGCGTGGACAAAGGTTGCGGTCGTGAAAGCGGAGGTCGTTCACAGCGTCCAAATGTCGAATGTTACAACTGTGGAAAATATGGACACTATGCAAGAGATTGCTTTTTCAAGAAGAAAGTTGAAGAAAATGTCAATCTAGTCGAAGAAGATGGGAGCAAAGATGATGGCGTTCTCATGATGGCTCATGAAGGCAACACATCGGATGGTGACTTGGTGTGGTATCTAGACATTGGTGCTAGCAACCATATGTGTGGGCACAAACATCTCTTTGTTGATATGCAAGAGATAAAAGATGGGCATGTGTCCTTTGGAGACGCATCGAAGGTTAAAGTCAAGGGCCGAGGAAAGATACGTTTACCCTAGAAGAATGGAAAAGACATTACCATGGAGGATGTGTACTACGTACCTGATCTGAAGAGCAATAATCTCAGTATAGGTCAATTATTAGAGAAAGGATATTCAATCTTCATGAAGATCGGATACTGCAACTGAAAGACAAAAATGGCCGAGTACTTGATGTGCGTTATATCAAGTAATAAAAACCTAGACTAACGCTTCCGCAAGAATACGGATCGTGTAGTAACTAGGGTCCATATGGTAATGATATCTCCATGAAAAGCATCTTGCAGTTCAATCATTTCAGATCTAATCTCAATCCTTTTCTTCCAAAGATTGAAGTCAATCTTTCCATATGTTTTTCACGTCAAGGTTTTGAATATGTGAAGCCATGGCTCACCTTGGTCCGAGTCCGAGAATCTTGAGTTTGCGTCATAATGAATCTTCTTTTATTCACCGTGTTTGATACTTGATAATGAAATCCTCTTTTATTCACTGTGTTTGATACTTGATAGAGAATAAAAAAATCTAACTTTTACAAGGAAGATGTAGAAAGAATGAATGCAAAACCTCACACATAAACTTGTTCTAATGATATGGTTTTATAGAAAAATAGTTTGACTACACAATGATCAAGCTGCCCTTGAACGTCATAGTTAACAATCTTTAAAACGTTTTCATTTAAAACAATTGAATTTTTCACACTAGAAATGTACAATCTTCTCTACCTAACAACAAATTTGAGATATGGAAAGAGATAACTCCCTATTCATAAACCGATGTCTTCGGTAGATTCTCCTCGCTCCCGATCCGTAGATCCATCTTTTCTTCCTTCTTCTCCTTGCTCCAATGTCTCTCTATCTCCC
>CM071866.1:12715764-12778870 GCA_036759665.1 Gynandropsis gynandra
AGCTTAGGACGATAATTGAAGAGTAGAACTAAGTCACCTAGTTGGAAGTCATGAGGTAAGATCTTTTTGTTGTGTCATCCCATAGTCATGGCTTCTTTCATTAGCACGTCGTGCACAGAATTCACTCGTTCGCTGCTCAAGGTTGGAGAAATGGCATCTGCATCAAAAAGTTTTATGATGTCTTTTTCCATTACCTCTTTCAAGTGTGGGTGCAGCCTCCTTTGAGTTTTGGTGGAAGGTTCGTGGATGTCTTCCGTAGAACTTCCGTGCGTACATATTGAAGAGCTGACTCTCCTACGTTTCTTTACGCAAGTGGGTTGTTTTCTCATCTCATCTGCACTCAAGTTAGCATTCATAACATCAGGATATATTTTATCGCATTCAATGTACTCATACCGAAAAGAAGACGGAGGTAGCTCGGGCTCAAGTTTGGATGTCTTCTCCACTGCGAAACCAGCGTGCATTTCATGTGGTATCTCCTCACGTGAGGCGTCTCCTAGTACTGCAATAGCACTCATGAATTTCGTGTACAGCTTGCCTCCTTCGTCCGTAAATCCTGAATTATCGCAAACTCATGTTAAATATCGTACAAGACGATCAGAAGCACTTACTTGATCAAGCGTGTCTTTCGCTAACTCGTCCAACGAATCAATTGTAAAGCAAGACTCCTGGAAGGAAGGTCCATTCGTAGTGCTGGACAAGTTGAACTCTATCGTCTCATCTCTGACACGTAAGGAAAGTTTTCCTTGTTGTACGTCTATCATGGCACCTGCAGTAGCTAGGAACGGTCTACCAAGAATAATAGGTATCCTACCATCTTCCTTTATTTCAAGTACAACAAAATCAGTAGGAATGAAAACATTATCTACCTTGGTGGAAACGTTTTCAACAATTCCCATCGGATATCTTACCGAATGATCCGCGAGGCGTAGACACATCTTTGTAGGTTTGAGATTCCCGAAGTCCATCCGCTTGAAAATCGAGTGTGGTATGATGCTCACGCTTGCACCTAAATCGCACAAAACATTGTCAATGTTAATATTACCTATTGTGCATGGAATGGAGAAGCTTCTGGGGTCCTTCAACTTTGGTGGCAGCTTGTTTTGAAGGATAGCGCTGCATTCCTCGGTGAGTGCTACCGTCTCGTTCTCTTCGATATGCCTCTCTTTGGAAAGAACCTCTTTGATGAGTTTGGCGTGATTAGGCATCTTTTGGAGGGCTTCCACGATTGCAATGTTGATGTCAAGCTTCTTGAGACCCTCTACAAATCTACCCACTCTCTCTTCGTTCTTGTTGCTCACTAATCGTTGAGGAAACGGTATAGGAGGTTTGTACGCCGGTGGAGCAACGTATGGGTTGTCCAAATCTGGTTCGACTCCTTCCATAATCGTGATGGTACCATTGCCTTTTCTCATGGACGTACCAGCAGCTTGCTCTTGCTCTTTGGAGGGTGAATGCTTGATCATATCTGGTCAACACACGGAAATAGCGTTAACATACTCTCTCGGGTTACCGGGAAGTTGTCCGGAATTCTGAGAGGATGACGCAGCCTGCTGTGCTGCGGAGTTCTTTAGCTCTTCACATGGTTGCTCAAGGATTCCATCTGAGTTTTGAGCTTGTTGATCGCTGTCCCCGCATCCACATTAAATTTGGCTTGAGTCGATTGTTGCTGTCTTTGCTCCTTGATAAATTCGAGCATTACCGCCTCAAAGTTTGAAGAAGGGGCTTGAGGAGGTTGAGGAGCTTGTGGAACTTGTTGAGCATTCTGAAATTGCTGATTATTTTTCTGGTACGGCTGATGTGGTTGCTGAAATCCTGAATACTTCATCGGTTGAGTCGTTCGATATGACAAGTTCGGGTGATTCCTCCAATTCGGGTTGTACATATTCCCGAATTGCGTGCATTTTTAAGCCACGTGTTCTAGATCTCCGCAATTCACGCAGTACATGGCGTTTGTTGTATTACCCGTTGCTCTGCCCTGATTTAGCTCATATAAACCTCGAGTTCTATTAGGCATACCTCTCGGTGTGGACCACATGGTGTGGTTCATGGCGAGGTTATCGATCAGCTCATATGCCTCCTCGACGCTGAGATCCATAAACGATCCTCTAGCGGCGTTATCCAACGTCGTTCGATGTTCATCTGAAATTCCGTTGTAAAAAGTTTGGATAACGTACCATTGTTCGACACCATGGTGTGCACACATCTGTAGAAGATCCTTAAATCTGCCCCACGCTTCAAACAATATTTCTCCATCTCTGCATCTAAACGTTGTGATTTCCCCCCTCATCTGAATCGTTTTGCTCGGAGGAAAGAAGCGTGATAAGAACAATGTGCAGAGCTGGTCCCAATTCGTGATTGAACCAGCGTGATAAGAACAATGTGCAGAGCTGGTCCCAATTCGTGATTGAATGAATCTTTTTATTCGTTAACTACAGAGCAGTTCTTTTCCTTTTCAGTTCATTATCATGCTCCAAACTCATCTCATGTGCTAAGAAAATACCAACTACTCTAAGAGAATCCCAACTACTTCTGCAAAGCTTGTGATGTCAATATTCATTGCAATTTCCATTTCAACCTTCTTTAGCTTTGAATCTCTTGGGCATACACTGAATTAGATTTTTCACTAGCTTCTTTTCTTTGTAGGACTTCCCTAACTTTTGCATTCCTTTTACTAGTGCATGAAGCTTTGCATTATATTCTGTAATCTATTCATCTTCATTCATCATCATATTTTGCGAATTGTTAGATGAGAACGTCTAGAGGAGTTCTCCTTATGCTTGTTGTTCCTTCATGTTAAATCTGCAACTTATCCCAAGCTTCTTTCGCTGATTCACAAGAGTGAATATGTTTGAACTAATTCATGTCCACATATGTGAATATGGCTGATAGCGCATTTTTATTGTATGTTGAAAGACATTTTTCTTCCGGTGTCCATAATGACTTAGATTTGGGAACTAATTTCCCGTCCATGTCTTGCTGTATTGGGGGCTCCAACTTGACTCCACTGTTGTCCAAGCATCCTCATTGATGCCTCTGATTGTTGCCTTTAATTTGACTTTGCAATAGGCATAGTTCGTAGAATACAACAAAATAGGTTTCGGAATTTAATTAAGTTTTCGATGTGAGTACTTGTTACTTCGATCGTGCACGAAGTAACTATACCAATTAAAATTTTATATGGAATTTAATTAAACACCAAGATTAAAACACAATTATTTCCACCACTGTAAAAATTAAAACTCTTTTATTTACGTTGCAGTATGTTCAACTACAAATACTTATTACCCAAGCACACTTGAACACGCTCGAATACACCTCACAATCTTGTATTATTTCCAAAATGTATCCAACCTTAAACCTCACCCATAGTTCAATACACCACATGTGTATGAACCTTACAAATAGTCTTCTAACTCACCAACCCAACAAACTTTATTATTCCGAAATTATTAATACTTGTTAAGCTCAACTCGTTTGCTTTATACGTATGAATGCACTTTTCTTTCTTGTTATCTGGAGATATATCTCTTACTTTTGTGATTCTCTCTTTTTTATAAGCATTCTAACAGATCTATGTTATTGTTTATTTCCTTATTTGAAGGGTGATCTAATCGTTATGATCTTGTATAATCCTTGTGTATGCTGATTTAATCCTTGCATTCTAGCAATGAGTTATGTCTACAAAGTATATTATGTTGATTTTAAAAGAATATAGATAATATTAGTTGGAATTTTACAAAAAAATTGTTATTATAGAAAATACCTATAAAGTATATTGTGTTCATTTATGAGTATATATCTCCAAGTATATTTGTGAATAAATAGAACTTGTAAACATATACAACATATATTATGAAGATTATACGATAGAACATCCTTCCACATGGAGCAAAGATTTTCCATTAACTGTTAAATGTTAAAAAAAAGAATGTTCATCAATACATCATTCAATACAATATATATATATAATATACAATATACGTGCTTCCACCTCTTCCGAAAACCGTTAAAGTTTCTTGTTCCTCATACGAAACTTCGAGTTCTTGTTACATGTAACGATATTTGGATGCACCTACTAGTCTTCTTAGTAAAGCATTAACCATCCAACATAAAATTGTTATTCCATTATCAAGTATAAAAATCGTGTATAACAACTATGCTTCAAGTGAACCACCAAATAAAAAGATTAACTAGAACGAAAATTTAACATGGAGATTCAATCATACCTTTGGGTCACCATCGGGATTGACACGAAGCAGAGTTGACCTTTTTGCTAGCAATACGTGAAATTGACACGATATTTTCCAAGTAAAAATAACTATCAACATTTAAGAAAACACCTATTTGTGTAGCTAGAACAAAGTCCTCCAAGAGCACTTGAGAAAATAAATCTTGACATTTTTGGAATGAATGACAATATCTCAAAAACGATTCAATGGTCAAACGAATTCCTTAAAAACATATAAGAAAAAATATGCAATGAAAACATGAGAGAAATATTAAAACATGAGAGAGATATTCGAACAAGTTCATTGAGATCTTCTTCCATTTGAAATACCTCACACGGTCATTCGTCCTAATGTTGAAGAAATCACAATCAAAAGTTCATGAAAATAATCTAATGCCTGAAATACACAATGAATTTCACGTGTATACAAATTAGAAAATAATTCGCTAAACATTCTCCATAATAAAAAAACCTATCTCCAAAAATACCCATGACAACCCTATAAAGACCAGGATCATAACCATAGCTACCATACCCATAATCTTCATATCCATCATAACCTAGATTGAAGATCACATTAATGAACCAAGATAACCTATTTAAGTGAGATTACATGAGGATCACATTTGCAATAACTCTACCTCAAGAATCCTAGAAACCAAGTTCAAAAGATTTATAGTACCAACGCAATTGAAACTTATATTCTATCAAGCATGATACCAATTCCCACACATTTCTTGTACACTTCAATACGAAATTTGGCGATGGAGAAACCATAGGTATGAGTGACAAACATGAGTGAATCTCTATATCAAAGTGATGATTATTAACCTTCGAAGAAGTTTAGAGTAAAAGCCGGTTGATATGCTCCTAAATAGTTGATGTGGTAGATAAGATTACCTGGTAAACCATCCTTGGTCCTCCACACAACCCAACCAACCCCTATATAACCATATTTATAACCATCAACATTGATTCTCTTCACCCATAGCAGCCTAAATTCCCATTCTAGATCTGGATACGGAGAAAAAGCAATGACACCTCCACTGCCAACAACAACGACAATCACCTATGACACTTTGTATTCAAATTTCTGCAAAACAATTGGTTAAAGATGTCAAGAATTTCTAGAAAACGACATCCAATTTACAAACAACATTAGGGTGAATGATATCAAAATTTAAATACCTTTGAAAATTGGATAAAAGCTTTATTTAAGTTAGAAAACCAATTCTTTCTTACTCGTCTTGTCCTTACCCTGTGAGAGAATGGCAAGATGAAGCACCAAATCATATAGGGGAGAAGAATGAATCGAAATGTCTAAATAACACTTTAAAAGAAGAGAGTAAATCATTACTTCAAACCAATAGGTAAATGTGAAATCTAAAATAAAAGATCAAACAATTTCCAAATTTTGGTTCAAGATTGTGGTAGTTTTATGTACCTATACATGTCTTAGATACAAACAAAAGGAAAAAATAAAATCCTTCACAAGAAGATTTAAAGAGCTTACCATTTCATCCTGTTATTTCATGATATTTTGAGTGTTTGAAAAAGTTTTATCCATCTTTTCAGTTACAAAAGTTACAAATTGTTCCACATTCACAGGCGTAAAACTCTGTTCGTCCCAAGAGTACAAATAAAGGAGGAAAGTCGTGAAAGCTGATAAAACTTGTAAAACCGCTTTTGAAGCTTCTGAATTGATAGAGTTGTCTCCTAGAAAGCCTGATGATGGTGTTACTATCCCTCAAACCTTTGAGGTACATATACAGTAACCAACTACTGACCACGGCAATTTTTTTGTATTCTTCATTAGCTAATAATATCGGTTCTAGAGTTGATGGATGAGTTATGTTTACGTGTAATTAGAGATGTAAAAACCTTGTACACATATATAAATATAACAATCACGAAAAGTGGATGTTTTGAAGGTGTACTCTTTGAGTAACCTTGAACCTGAGAGTGTTCTTAAGGTAATCAATGAACTCATCACCAATAAGTAAGCATTACAAATTTAGAAGATTCACATCAATTAGGTAAGCAACAATAACGATTCATATCCCAAACTGTACATTGAATCACCAAAAAAGAAAAGGATTCAAAACCAATAACATAAATCATTACCAAACAATAAGCGTTGCAAATTTATCACATTGATAATCAATTAGAAACAACTCTACCATGTAAAATACCAATAAGGTAAGGTTAGGGGGAGAAAAAAATAACGACATACATGTCCAAGCAAACATCGGTTTACTTGGACAATGGATGTGACACAAAACCAAGAAGTATGACCATGTTGTAAAATTCCTCATACTCAGACTCAACATCGTCCAAACTCACCTTAAAGTCCTGAAAAACAAAATCAGATAGATTAAAATATGTCCAAATATAAGCACATGGGATAATAGATGTCGAACATAAGAATTCTAATATATTATATGAGGTATATCTTTTAGCCACCTTATTGAAGAATGTCACCGTCTACAGTATAGTATAAGGTCTAAAAAGAAAGAGCCAAACATGAAATGATATCACATATAATAGTTGGCCTCTAGTTTTCAGGTTGAGTTTGGGCCATTACATAATGACAAATTATTTGCATAATCGAAAAGCCTTTCGAGAAGCTCAATTTTTGTACTCGTTGACAAGATTTGTAGCCAATAAATGAGCTGATCCAATCTATTAGAGTGATCCACATTTAGATAGTTAGGATTCAGACCAAAACTACAAGCTTATTTGATTGCAAAAATATCCTAAAGTTAAGATCTGCACTTAACGAAATGACATTCTCTTTTCACAGCTAAAATATGAAGTCTTTCAAATTTTATGGTAGCCAATTCTTCTCAATATGAGCCAAGAAATTATAAAATATTCAACAAACTGAAAGATTTAGAATTTAGTTGGACCGAAAAATGAATTAGAATCAATGATACAAAATGACGAAAGGAAAATCGGGTGACCATGTTCATAAGTAGCAGAATGAGAGTTGAGATGAAAAGCTAGAGCGACATTGGAGGTAAGTAAATGGGCTAGGAGTTTATGGAGCCGATGATGGTAGTCTGGTGATAGAAATCTGAGATGCATTTCAAGAATTTAAGCATTCGCCTAAATGTTCTTGTGGGTCAAGCATTCAACCTATATATTCTCATGGTTCATTCAAGTATTATATCAAAAAACTGATGAACAAACCCAATCCACCAAAAATACTCACATCCACTCCACATAAATATAATACGATAACTTACATGGGTTCATCGAAGGGATGTTTTCCGAGATTCATTCTCAATCTCACTAAAAAAATTGCGACCTCAAGATAAAAACGATAAAAGTGGAGATTGCTATGTACCCATACCGCTAGTCTTTATAGACGTTTCCATCACCATCCTGATCTAACATGAAAATATAATAAATAAAAAAAAGAAAGAGAAAAAAATCTAAAGGCATTGCTTAAGATAATCGATATGATAGAAAGTGGATTGAATCCAGCACACATGTAAACGGATCCGAAAGCATCGATTTGCGAAATAGAAATATAAACCAAAGAAAGGACACCACTTCTTTTTCTGAACTCAAACTGCGACGATATGAGTCTGTTTCGTAGTCGTCGCCTTTCGCTTCCCCTTATGCCAATTATCCACACCACTTGGACGAACGATGCAAGAGACAGCTCTGTATATTGTAGAAATAGCGATAATAAAATCCGGCATGACTCAAGATACTCGATGGAAGAACTGTTGACTATCGATAGCCTTCTCCTCCGGCAACATCATTTGCACGAAGGATGTCGACATCAACTCTGAACGGGTAGTATTTTATTCACAGACTACATTAAACAAAAATAGTGCATCTATTTGCTGGATTGGGATAAGAAAAAGTCGCAAGAAGATGAAAAGGCGACATGAAAATGCAAGAATCAACGATGTTCATTTTTTGTTTTTTTAAAGTGTTTGAGTTGATATGGCACATCAAAAAAAGACATCGTTATATATGATTATATAAATTGTTTCTAATATATCTATTTATTAATTTATTTATTACTTCATAATAATATATTAAGTAACTTAATATTTTCAAATTGATTAATAAGATAAACGTCGTTAAATTGATCAATTTGAAACTAATTTTAAAAGTTTATATATTATTTTAAAAGTAACATATTAGTTTATACATTATTTTTGAAATTAATATTAATTAATATATTATATAAGTTTTAAAATAAATAAATAAATATATAATTTATTTGTTTTTAATGTCATTTTACAAAAATGCAAAAAAAAAACATATTATTTTTACAAGATATATTTCAAAAGTAAAAAAGGTACCATGCAAAACAACTCGTCAAATTCTTGTGGACGGTATGTTACTTGCCATATATGTCCACATGACGTAACCAAAACGGGGAAATCATCATTTCTATATAAAGATTTTAATGCATGGGAAATTTCTTTTCCGCTACAGGCTGCTACCTTAACCTTAGAGTACCTCCAAGATGACTGAAAGACTACTACCCGGAATAGTTTTTTTAAAGCAAAATTTATTTATGAATCAAGTGACTTTTGATGATTTTTTTTCTAAACATTGTCTATTTATAACAATTATTTGGTTGGATTAATAGATATTTCCATAAAATAAATCATTTTGTCCCAATTAAGACAAAGAATATGTTATTGAGTAAATATTATCTTATAAAAAGAAAAAAAGAGATAGAACCAAAAAGGGAAATTATATTTGCTACTTGCATGAAGATTTCGTATATATCTATCTATTCATTGGAAATATTATCAATTAAATTCCACAAGTAGGAAATATTTCATGCTTTGTATTGTTAGGAAAATTTCATTCTTATCCTAAATATTGAATAATGACTTTATCCCAAATTAGTCACGCATTCCAAATATAACTTCCAAAACTTCAAGTACCCATAAATAAGGAAAACAACCAAACTCGTCAATCTCTTGCTGGATGTCTACATATATTATATGTGTATATAAATATACCATATCTATATTGATATATTATATGTATATATTCGTACATTTTAATGTGTAGACACATATATATGTGTGCGTGTGTGGAATAGTTTCTTCTCATCGAAAAGTTCACAGTTTCTCCGATGGACGTCATTGGCAGTATCTTTGAAGATTTTCTAGAAATGCCCTCATCAATATCCATCATTATCGGTGGTGCTGTCTCCTTCTTGCTCTTCTACTTGTTCTTAAGAAAGCTCTTCTTCTTCTCCAGAAAGAAGGCAATGGATTGCTCTAGACTCCCAACTGTTCCTGGTAATTTCACTATTTAAATCTCTTTTCTCCTTCTGGGTTTGTGGGTTTGTGGTTAATCTATGATTTGATCAAGTGGGCATTGTAGGTCTGGTGATCGAACCATGGGTTCGGACCGGGAGTAGGATTTTAACCATTTGGGCCATCTGGGTTCTTCAGTTGTTGATTATTTTCGTTTGAGGTTGATGTTTGATACATGGAACTATACAGAAGTATCGATTAACAAGCCAATGTTCCGTCCGGTTTGATCAGTTGTTCTGTTTCTGATTATAAAATCCAATCCCGAGTCCAAGTTCGTCGGTTGTTTCGCTTGAATTCTTGATTTGGGTCATTGCTGATCAAACTTGACTCTTGAGTGACTGGTGTTAGTTGGATTTTGTTATTCTTAGTCTGCGCTATGATTAAAACAGAAGTCTTGTTCTTTTTGGTCTTGTAGATATCGTGAGAAATTTGATTTCTGATTATATAGGCATCGGATTTGGTGAAGTTTGAAAATCAAATTAAATCATCATAATTTGAGATGTTGTTGATGAAAATTTGGTTTGATGCAGTTGTACCAGGATTGCCCTTGTTAGGGAACTTGCTGCAGCTAAAAGAGAAGAAACCCAACAAGACTTTCACAAAATGGGCTGAGATTTATGGTCCCATTTACTCTATCCAGGCCGGTGCTTCCACCATAATCGTTCTCAATTCAACCGAGGTTGCGAAAGAGGTTAGCTTGTGCTTACTTCTCCGGTTGTATTCAAATCATAAAATTATGTGATGAATCATCAGTGTCTTCTGACTATATGGATGAATTTATTTCTTTGTCTCAGGCTATGGTGACTCGGTTTTCATCCATTTCAACGAGGAAGCTATCAAATGCGCTGGAAGTCCTCACTTGCAACAAGAGTATGGTGGCGACGAGTGATTACAATGATTTCCACAAAATGGTCAAGAAGTATCTCTTGAATAACCTTTTGGGTGTGAATGCACAGGTTATATTGGCATATCGTTTCTTCTGTCTTTTTTGCTCCCACTCCTTGATATATTTTGCTGACTTTTTTTTTTTGCATGATGGTTTTCAGAAACGAAAAAGATACTACCGGGACGCCCTCACTGAAAGTGTTTCTTCCAAGTTGCACACTTACGTGAGAGATCATCCTCAAGAACCTGTGAACTTCAGAGAAATATTCGAGTCTGAACTTTTTGGCTTAGCGATGAAACAAGTGAGTGTTTCATATTTCCCTCACTCTAGAAAAACTTGGGACAACGTACTTTATGTTCTCTTATTTGTCTTTCAGTTTTAAATACTTTCTCTGATGAATCAAGTCCAAATGAACATTTGTAGGCATTGGGAGAAGATGTGCAATCCCTTTATGTCAAGGAGCTCGGCACGACTTTGTCAAGAAAAGAGATCTTCAAGATTCTAGTTCATGACATGATGGAGGGCGCAATTGATGTTGATTGGAGAGACTTTTTTCCATATTTGAGATGGATCCCCAATAAGAAGTTTGAAACAAGAATTCAGCAAAAGCATTTCCGTAGGCTTGCGGTGATGAACACCCTGGTTCAAGATCAAATGAAGCGGGAGCGGAAGGTACTCCATTTTTGTCTTTTTTCTGAGTACATAGATCTAAAACTCTGTTTTCGTTTCTACTGATCTCCATAGCTTCGTGCTTCTTGGAGCAGGAAGATGGTAGCTACCTCGACTTCTTGTTGTCTGAAGCGAAGACACTTACGATGGATCAAATTGCCATCTTAGTCTGGGAAACAATCATTGAGACCTCCGACACTACTTTGGTCTCAACAGAATGGGCGTTGTATGAACTTGCCAAACATCAACATCTTCAGGTTGCTTTCCCTAGATCTTATGCTACTGCTCTGATATGTATTTTAATTCAAATGATTGTTCCCACAGTGTGTTTCATTTATCAGGAAAATCTATACAAAGAAATCCAAAGCGTTTGTAAGGGCGAGAAGATCAAAGAGGAGCAATTGCCTCAACTTCCATATCTCAATGGTGTCTTCCATGAGACCCTCAGGAAATACAGCCCGGCTCCTCTCGTTCCTGTGCGCTACGCACATGAGGATACCCAAATCGGCGGCTATTATATTCCAGCTGGAAGTGAGGTACTACTTCTCGTTCATTTTCTTTTGTCTCTAAGGCGAAATCATTACCGACAGAAACTGAGCAATTTGGTATTCAAACATCAGACACTATTCGTTTATTATTTTGGTAACCAATTCAGGTTATGTAATCTGAACTTCCACCCTTTGCAGATTGCAATAAACATATATGGATGCAACATGGACAAGAACCGTTGGGAGAATCCAGAAGAGTGGAAGCCCGAGCGGTTCGTGGGGGAGAAATACGAGGTGTCTGACCTTTACAAGACGATGGCGTTCGGGTCGGGGAAAAGGGTATGCGCAGGTGCCCTTCAAGCATCACTCATTGCATGCATCGCCATTGGAAGATTGGTTCAGGAATTCCAGTGGAAGCTCATTGATGGTGAAGAAGAGAACGTTGACACACTTGGCTTGACTTCTCAGAAGCTCTATCCTCTCAAGGCCATTCTCAAACCAAGGGTTTCTTAAGATATTGGACTCTTTGCTTGCTCTTAAACTTTTAAGTTTTGCGCACTTTAAACATGGTTAGCTTATAATCTAATATAATAACCAGTGATTAGTGTTGTTATTCTGGAATTAGTGTACGGATCCATAAACGAGAAAAACTTTATAAAACAGAAGTCTTATTTTCGATTTATTCTCTTATGACATGAGAGCCAATTGGTTTTAATTTCTTGATCAATTCTTTGTTTTTTTTCCTTATCAAATTCTCATGATTTTTCGGAATTTTCATTGGTTAAATGTCGGATTTACAGGATACTTGAGCTCTTAATTCGTGAATCTCTACTTCCTCGCACGTAACTTCACCAAATCGTCCGTGTATGAATCCACCATTCCTTCACGCAACATACAAATCGCGAATTCTACGAGTCACTCAAAGCTCTATAGTGAAGCCAATAATAATGTGTGGTAATGATGGATAGTTACAGCTTTTTAGATTTCATAATGTTGCAACCGTTAGACGATCATCCGAAATCTGGTACTTGGTCGCGAATGAACAATATTGTCTGTAGTTCGCTTGTTCATTGATTTTGCATTAAAGGGAACAGTTAGTCTGATAGTATATTTAGACTACGCATATGGTGTTTCACTGCTAGAAAAATGTCTTTTAGACACTCTCAAATCCATCCGTAATATGTCTAAAAAAACAATTTACCAACAGATTTACGGACGAAAAACCGTCGGTTTGTAATTCTTTTTTTATCCGTAATCCATCCGAAAATGCAAATCCAGACGTAAAGTACATCCCTGAGACCGTCTGGTAAATCCGACCCAATTAAGACGAAAAATTTGTGAAAAATGATTGATTGTTGACCTATTTCTCATTTACTCATCTATGCAATTTTTTTCCAATTTTTTGATTACGATATTATATTAAAAAAAAGTTAATACAATATATTTAAATGTAATACAATATATCATTTTGAAATTTAGTAAATAATATTAGAAATTGAATGTTATAATTTCAAAATTATAAAAACTAAAGCCAATTCGACGATGGTGGTTGCAATTGTGGTTATGAGGCATCTTCGTTCTTGTAGTGTGCGTCCAGTCCATGTTTGACTTTAACTTTTGCATAAGCTGGCTAAGTAGCAATGTTGTTTCCGTCAATATGGCTTTTGTTTGACTCAATTTCCTTTCCAATTCTTCGGTCTTTTTAATTGTTTACGTTTCTCAAGTCGAATATTTGACCTTTAGTTGGTATCACCCTTTACGACATGAAAAAATAAGAAAATTTTAATATTATATATATAAATTAGAATTATTAGTTTATATCTTGAGACAATTTTTTTCAAGTTGTGGTTGAGTGAGTGACAGTTGAACTGTCATCTTTGAGAAACTCGTTTCAAAGCTACTCTTGAAGCTTATAACAAGCTTGTTTAACTTTGACATCAACCAAAAACCCATCCAAGTTTTCCGAGGTATCTTAATAACTCAAAATAGGTTTGGTAAACATATTTTTCTTTTACCTATAACAAATTATTATCAAATGAAGTGTTCTATAACTAATATATATATATAAACTAAATAATTATCATGTTTCAGTTGTTCGTACATGGTAACAAAAAAAACAAGACCCCTCAATATGTGCTCTTCTCTCTAAGCCATTTCGAGATGATTTATGAGATGTACTTGTTTTCTCAGTTGTTGTTTTTTTTTTACCTTCTCCATTGTCTAAATGTGCGGACATTGGTTCCAATAAATCTAAGCCATCCGCACGGGTTTTTTTGCCGATCGGTTTTATTTGCTAACGAAAGATTCCAATAAAAACCCTACGATTCAATCGAATTTTGACTTAACAAATCATGTAATATCCAGATTGCCATAAAACAATGGACGAAACACATTTTAAGAAATTATTAGTAAATATTTACTTTACTATAATGTTATATTTAGAAACAAAAAGTACAAAATACTTACCACGAATGGTTATCACCAACGATCTTTAACTTTTTGATAAGTACGTGACCAACACGATTGATTAAAATCGGCCATCATTATTTTTGTTAAATGTAAAAAAAGTTCGCCATAAACAATCCTATAATAAATATTGGTTCAATTCTTATAATATTATTGAATTTGATTAATATTTAATTACATCGTATCATTTTGTACCTTCTTCGTAGCTAAGGTCAAGGTATGAAAGTTTCCCTTGTTCTTCTTACTTCGCAGGTAATTCATCCACTGTTGGTTCTTGTTAAATTTATGATGAAGATGAATCAACCGGTGCTGGAGGAGCAGGCTGATAAAAAAGAGGATATGCTAGGTATTGTATTAGACCTATAGTATGAAATAGCGTTGAATTCATGAAATCCAAAATTAAAATCCGTGTCGACTTTATTGCTACGACGAAAACGTTAAAAGAACAAGAGTTAGCGATATTCATAAGAATCAATAGGAGGATTGAAAAATATTGTGTTACCTTTCAATCTGTCTACCACATCAAAACTTAAATTTTCTCATATAAATCAAGAAAAATTGATCCAACACGTGAAAATTTTTTAAAAACTAAATTATTATCAATGAACAAATTAGAATTATTGAAAAAAATATATTTATTAAAATTCAACATACTTATTATTTCTTCATGTGAAATTTTATCCATCAACTCTTAAAAAGCTACGAAAAATAATCTTTGCATGATGACATGATAATCATGACTTTTTATTCTCAATAACTTCTTCTTGGATGTAACCACACCTTTCATCTTAGACGCACACCCATCATTAAACTGTATAGCATCTTCCAACCTTTTCAACAACTTATTATTTTAAATTTTGTCAATCAAGATATCAGACTTGAAAGTTTTCCAGCATTTGTAACTCTTTTAGCAAACAATACTTTTTTCAGATCGATATACTATTTAATTATATAATTCGTTTTTCCTTTAAGGTTTAACACGATGTTGCTGATGTTATAAAAATATTTTCTATATGCATGAGAACTAGATTATGTTGTAGTTTCACTTTTTCCGATACGATAGATCCATAAAATAATTCTTTATACTAATTATGGGTAACACCATATCTACTAATTATCAGATGAATTTTAACCAACACTTCTAAGAACTCCAAAACAGTAACCCTGTCATATAATGTACCTTTACCAGTTAACACTAGAGGTGGAAGCTTTTGCACTACTACCTTCTTCATAAAGTTTTGTTCTTGCATCTCAATATTTTATCATCGAAAAAAAACGAAGATGAGAATCAAACCAACTTGTCTGTCTTCCATGTTTCAATGTGGAAGTATTTGTTTCATCCATGATATATGGATAAGCCAACCGACCATGCGTTTTTTATCCTAATAGCATATGATAACGTGAAGTATCGCTCATGGTCCATAAATGAACATCTCATAATCATACATTTGAATCCCACCCACAAATCTTCTAACTCATCGATGAATGATTGAAGACACACATTCAAACTTCTTCTAGGATGGTTAAGCCCAATGATTAATTGAAGACATACATTCAAAAATTTTCTAGGATGGTCCACAAATGAACATCTCATAATCGTGGATGGATTAGGGACCAACTACTGAACTCCTCTAATCCATTTGTAATCACATAAATATTCAAAATGCATCCGCAATTTCCAGACGTATCTCACTCCATTTGTGTTGCATTAATGTAATGATAAACACTATTTTGTGTTGATAGGTATTTTCAATGCTAATGAAACATGGTTATAACGCATGATCCACACGAGTTTTGTATTAAATTGAGACTGACACAATTCTCACATCATCGCAACATTGTTGCTATACGAAATTTGCATGGCGTGGAGTTGGTTGTGGTACTATTGTTTGCATCTATGAAATAAAAAAGATGTTGAATAACCTTCAACAACTCAACAAGTCATTCAACCATAATCTCACAGACTTCAAAGATCTTCGTTTAGAACTTAGTGAACTTTGTTCCTCCATAGCTAATCTGAAGTTCATCGTGGAAGTAGACAACCAAAGATCGGGTGTTCGAAGTCCTTTAGAACCTAGATAATTCTACACCGATATCATCAACCATTTCTTCAGAAAACCCTTTAGCCACCCTTCAATTCAGACTTATACACATCTAGAAGGAGAAAGGGTCTTCAAGACTATTCATATATGCATGCTAGAAACGATCCACTACAACAAATCTATCCTTAGGTTCGAGCGGAAGGTTATATAGTGCAACCACTGTAACAAGATAGGTCATTCTAAGGAAATGAGTTGGATTTTCCACTCATATCTCTAGCGGACAAGGCGCGTGAAGCATCACACATCAGGAAGGAATCAATGTATGCAAACAAACTAATGATTTTTGTAACATCGCTTTTCATCTAAATATAAGCAATATATTATAGTAGACTCTTTAGCCACAAGTCATGTGATAAATGTTTCAAGAAAATTAGAAATTTACAACCTTATCTAGGTAAAGAAAAAAATTTCAAATAAAAAATAAATATACATTGAAATAATAGGAGACCTTAGAGTACTTAATAAGATTACTACAATGTTATCACGATTTTTTCAAATAATCCGCTATAAGCTACAAAGTTAGCTCATGATTTAAATTTTGTTGTATGTGTTGATTTTAACAAGTTTTCGAATTCGGATACTAAAATAAAGAACACCATCACAGAATGATCGCTTAAAGATGGATTTTATATTTAGAGAATTTTGATGTTTCTTTTCAGTCTTTCCTACGTTCAGATGCTATGTTTCTAAGGATACTATTTCTCAATTATGACATACTAGAGTAGTGCATCCTCATCATAAAATACTTCAATTACTATTATGTAGTGTTAATTATAATAATGATAAATATGAAGCATTGATATCTTAGATCAACATTGTAGAACTGTTTTCACGAATCATACACAAAGCATGAAAACTATGTTTACTTATAACACTCGGACGTTTGGACATTTCCTAGGTTAACTAGTGATTCCAAAAGTATTTTATATCGTCAATTTTAAAGGTTGATGAAAGATTGAGGCATTGTGCATTGATTATACTAATTTCATTTCATAATTTGTTGCACGTTTCTATTGTGTTTTATATTAATTTAATCACATTGTTTCTTTTTAATGCCTTATTTAGTTCATGTTATGATCTTGTAAGCAACATAGCTAAGAAGCATATTATAGAGAAACTTGACCAACTTTCGAAACAAATTTAGCATCAAAGATAGAAAAACAAAATAGCTCGACCCAAACACCAAATCACTCGATCGAACATATAAGATGCACAAAATTTTTAGAAGATCACACAAGTAGAAAAATTTATCACTCAGTTAGTATTTAGGCCAAAAAATCATTCATGAAGATTTGCTCGACTCGAGTAGTAAAAAACTTAGTGAGCAGTAGGCAAAACGAGGAAGCTTTTCACACTTGTTAACTTTTTATTGTTTTAGTTATTTTTTAATATGTAGATCCATAGGTTTGATCCATGTTTAGGCTAGAGTTTTTTTGTCATCGAACTCGTCGTACTTAATGATCAGACTTGTTGTTTTTGGTTTTACGGTTTGTTGCATGTTTTACTCACGGAACATCAATAATTGAAATACTTGAATAGTATCTACACTTCGAGAGAAGGCAGATCCATATAAGATAATTGATTTTTCCGTTAGAAATAAAATGACATTTTTTGAAATCTATAATGAGATCTTGTACGTGAGATCTCGTATGTGAGAATAAATCTCCAACCTAGAAGCATTGTATCCCTTGTACATACTTTTAATTGTATTTTATTATGCTTTTTTATAGATACGAATAAACCTTTAATGATTTTCATGTGAAATCATTAGTTTTAATCCTTTTTAGTCCTTGTGTTCGATCCAGGTACTACATGATCTGTATCCTTATACATTGACAAGTCTAGCTATAAACATTAAAACTTGATATGTATTAGATCACATCTTGATGATACATCATGCATCAAACCTCATGTTCATACAATCCCAAAAAAATAGAGTATTGGAACGCAAGAAAAAGCACCACATGGAAGTCGCCCACACCATCATGTTTTATCATCATGTTCTTATCTAGTTTTAGGTAGATGATGTGATAACGACGTGTCACATTATCAATAGAATTCCGACTAGATATCTAAATGATACCACTACCTATGAGGCACTAAATTACACCAAACCCGATCTTGATTATCTTAAATTGTTTGTATGTATTTGTGATGTTTTTGTAGATGAGGCGTTAGGAAGGAAAATGGAGCCCAAGGGCATCAATTGCATACTTTTGGGTTACTCATCCACCCAAAAGGGCCACCCATATTTCATCAAGGAACATGTCACATCCACGTTTCAAGAGAAATAAAATGTGACAAAATTTATATTTAAATAAGAATTCGAATGAATTAAAAGTATTGTGATCTCTCATTACGTTTCAAGTTTGTTGAGAAAACTTGTAGAACATATGCAAGTTGACAATGAAAACAAACAAAAAAGTATGTTTTCATAACACCACTAGTTGAGCCTTCAAAGAAAGACTCCATCAAAATTGAAGACTTCATACCGCATCTAGTTTCTCATGGGGAAAAGAAATAGTACATCATGAAGTACGAACTTCACTACCATACACATGAGGCACCGCTTTTCGATGGAGTAATATGTTAAAAGTGCTCGCTCGTATTAATTATTTTAACAATTCTATTGCTTATCCCATTCAAGAGGGAGTGATGTTACAATATATATTACGAGCTCAAACCGACTTGCAGTTATTTTACAAAGCCCACAAGTGATCTATTATGTTCTTATATTTATCAATTAATCAGACTCATAGATCTTTGTCATGTAATAGGAAAGCTGAAATGATCTACTCATCAAATACATGTATTGTGAGTGTATACTTGTGTATACCTTTTCCTTCATCAAGGTTTAATACTATTTTTTTACTCGATAAGGTTTTATGAAGGCATCACCTCAAACCGTTAATATCATTTCGAACTTGAAGAGGAACGGTAACCAACATTCATCTAGAGGGTTCAAGACACTTTTCCTTAACAAGAAGGATTAAACACTACATTTCTTCAAGAGGGTTCTTCTCCTGTTAATCACCGCCCACATGGAAAAGGAAACTCCATGTTTTCTTTTCTCATTTATTTATACAATATATTCTCTTTCCTTCTTATACATTATTTACTTTTCTTTTATTTTCATGTACATAATTTTCATATTGTGAGATTGAAATTTTTCACCTATGTAATGGCCATTTGGCTGACGATATTCCAGTGGATCCTGTCGAAGAGATCGCCGCTAAGGAGGTTCATGCCGAGTATACTCCAGTGGATCCTGTGGAAGACATCCCCGCTGAGGAGGTTCCTGCCGAGGATATTCCAGTGGGTTTTGTCGAAGAGGCCCCCGCTAAGGAGGTTCCTGCCGAGGATACTCCAGTGGATCCTGTCGAAGATGTCACCGACAAGGTTCCTGCCGAGGATACTCTAGTGGGTCCTACCAAAGAGGTCACCGCTGATGGAAAACCAGAAATTATTGTCATTGATGCCGAAGTACCACCAAGTAAGTACAGTCATTTGAGTCACAAAGGTCGCATTGGTCGTATGGGTCGAATGGGTCACAAAAGGTCGCATAGGTCGCATGGTCGAATAGGTCGCATGGGTCACAAAAGGTCACATGTCCTCATGGGTCGCACGGTCGCATTGGTCGCCATATGTTTAATGAAGTAAATTTTATGCAGGTGCTAGACGTTTATCGAAGGAGTGTGAACCATATGTTGAACCTCCATTGGTAATTAAACGAGTTTTAAGACCATAGAAGGCATATGTTGAACCTCCGCTGGCGAAAAGAGCAAAAATAGGGCGAGAGAAAGATGTTGATGGAGAACCCGTAGAAAATGTAGTTCAAGAACCCGTAAAGAAGGTCATTCAAGAACAAAAATAAGGTGGTTCAAGAACCTGCAGAGAAACAACATCTTTTGTGGAAGCCCAAGGGATTAGGAGAGGGCGGGATAACCCGATATTCTTCGTTCAATGAAGCTAATGGTGAAAAGTTAACTGCTCTATATATGTTGCTGACGACATATCGACATGAGGATTGGTGGAAATCTGATCTAGATATTCCTCGGGGGCCAGAGATTTGGGAGATCATATTAAAGCCCAACGTATGGCTTGAAGATGATGTAAGTTATTTTAAACCCTTAGTCATAGAGGTCATTTTGTGTCATATGTATTCATGTGTGTTAATTTTTTTTGTAGCAATTGGATGAGGCGTTGTTGGAGCTGTATTATCGCATGAAGACATTCCCCTTCATATATCGAAATTATTACATTTGTCCTCTTCCTTTCATGTAGACGCTCATGCTATGGATGTACGAGGATATGAAAAATTTTCCGGGAATTCTTAGTGATTTTTTGGATGGCAAGTATCCATTCAGAAGTAGGTACAACCGGTGAGTTATTTCGATGGCTTTGTCTCGATTCTTACCATTCCATCGGTGAAAAGTCGATATATACATGTTCATTGGGTAACCATCAAAACGGATTTTGCAACCCGATGCATCATGGTATACGAGTGTCAGAGCAGTATGAAGGAAATGCATATCGATCCGGTGATTGAGAAGGTAAGAAAAGTTGTCCCCAAGATGCTCATTGTCGGAGGGTTTCCTTCTTTGGCTTCAGGAGAAAATGAATGGAAGTGCGAGTATTATGAAGGTCTGTCACAGAACAAAAGCTCGAGTGCTTGTGGTGTTTACGTCTTTAAATTCTTAGAAGCCTCTATAATGAAAAGACGTCATCATTTTCCCTATATTTCCGACGACAATGTTGTTTCCATACGTGAGAAGATAACGACTGATATATTTAAGAATGAAAAATGTATCCCTCCACCCTCGAGTAAAGAATAGATACATTATTATTTTTTGGGAATGGAAATATTTGGTCCATTATTATTTTTTTAAATTTCTTCATATTATTTGTAAATAATTTGATTTTAGTCATTAAAAAATTATTCTATTTATAATAATGAAAGAGTCGTAGGGGTCTGAGGGTCACAGAGGGTACAAGGGTTAGAGAGGATCCAAGGGTCACAAGGGTCAAAGGATCACAATGGTAAAATGGTCGAACGGGTAAAAGGGTTGAACGGGTAAAAGGGTCGTAGGGGTCAAGGGTCGAAGAGGTTAAGGGTCATAGACAGATAAGGGTCATAGGGATCAAAGAGTCGCAATGGTAAAAGGGTCGAACGGGTAAAAGGGTCGAACGGGTAAAAGGGCCACAGGGGTCAAGGGTCGAAGAGGTTTGAGGGTCACAAAAGGACAATGGTCGTAGGGGTCAAAGGGTCACAGAGGTACAAGGGTCGTAGAGGGACAAGGGTCGAAGGGGTCAAAGGGTCGCAGGGGTCCAAGGGTCGAAGAGGTATAAGGGTCGCAGCGGTACCTTTGTGACCCTAGGACCCCTGCGACCATTGTCCCTCATCGAACCCTAAGACCCTTGTACCTCTTCGACCCTTGGACCTCTGCGACCATTCACCCTCTGCGACCCGTGTGACCATTGTCCCTCTACGACCCTTGTACATCTTCCATTCCCAAAAAATAACTTCCTGAGAACATGATTCATGAGTCTTATAAATGTACTAGGTGCAACCCAAATAGCATAACCAACCACTCATACAATCTTAGTTTTGTTTAAAAGGTCATTTTCCACTCATTACCCTCTCTTACGCGAATTTGATGGTATCTACGTTTCAAGTCAATCTTAGAAAATATAAAGGAACCATGCAATTCATCAAGCATATCATCAAGACGAGGTATAGGATGATGGTATTTTACCACGATGTTATTGATTGCTAAACAATCAAAACACATGTGCCATGTACCATCGTTCTTAGGTACCAAGATCATCGACACAACACATTGTGACATGCTTTCTCGAATATACTCCTTTTTCATGAGCTCGATCACTTGGTTTTGAAATTTGATGATGCATTCAAGTTAAATAAAATTAACTTAAACTATCTGCAAATGCACGACACGTGTGTAGTACTCTACGTGCCGATCCCACAAGGACTATGCAACATAAACTAAACTCAAACAAACGAACTCAAACAAACTGAACCCAATCAAGGCATCTAAGGCGGACGACCCTAATATGATTTGTACCCTCTTCAAGTCATAAAGACGTGATTTAGTCAAGTTACCCCATAATTTTGTGACAGATACCTTAACCTAAATCCATCAAGTTCTATGATTCCTCCGATTCAAACCTTCAACCGTTACTACTCTACTTTCGTGACCTAGTCTCGGTTGTTGTCAGTCTGAATGTCCGAGAATAGAACTCTCATTTCGGTCCTTCTCCTAAGTCCCTAAAACATGCATCTACTTGGCCTTCACAAATATATAACATTCAAATACTCAATAGAAAAGCCAAAATAAGGAATGGCATTCATATATCAATCAAAAGAGGTTTCGGGATTGCCAAGGGCTAATCCCTTCTCTTAGAACAAAACTACTACTCAGACATGAGTTCGAAACAAAGTTTCATGAAAGAAATAGATAGTCTAGAGAGCATAGAAATCAAACAAAATGAGGTCCAAATTGATTTTTCAATGCTCTCAGAATGTCTCCTAGCTAAGACTACTCAACGACGCCCCCTAAACTTGAGAGAATAAGAACTTCTCAGCTCCCCCTTCTCCTTGCCCGAGCTCCCTCCTCTAAACAATATCTTCTTTCCTTTTCGTGCAAAAGCGTCCGGTTTCCTTATTTTTGCAAAGCGACCGGTTGTTTCCTTTTCTTTTCCATATTCGTGCGCTTTCCTTTTCTTGTTCCACGGCCGGTTTCCTTTTCTTGTTCCAGCGGCCGGTTTCGTTTTCTCTTCAAGTGTGTGCCTTTCCTTTTCTCTCCAACACGAAGACAAGTTAACACCATATATTGCTCATTTCTTGTCTGTTTCTTGTCCCATTTGCTCCGTTGTGATCCTCGACACTCGTACTTTTCCTTGTGTATGTTCTTTATGTTCCAAACAAACCAAATACGTCTGAAATCCTGCAGGAACATGTGAATAAGAAAACAAGTAAAACATATACAAAATCACACGTAAACATCACAATTATCATCACAAACATCTCTAAGATCAATCGAGAAACGTGTAAAAAAACGATATGATCAAAATCCCCCAAACTTGAATGTTTGCTCGTCCCTAAGAAAAAGTAAGCGTAGAACACATGAAAGATACAAAAATGAGAATTCCCTCTCCTATAGACACCGCCAAGGCGGACCGAATCGATCAACTAGAAAGTTGTGAACAAATTTGACCTACTAATTGTTAGTCTTCATCCTAGGTTCACCATGGCTACCCACGAGAAAACAAATCAAAGGCAAATTAAGCAAGATACCACAACTCTCTCCACCAAACAAGACGTCAAACAAGTGCTAAACATAGAATAAAAGAGGAATTTTGTTTTTTTTTGTGAGATTCTTTATTTCTTTATTCCGTTTTACTTCTTTTTTTATATATTATGCAAACAAACCCAGCCTCTACATAGACCCATGCAACCAGTGACGGTTTACTCTTGCATCTCATTCAAGAGAGCAGCGGAGTAGATGACTTTTTTATTGTGCCATTCCCTTAGGCCGTAAAAAGATGATCTCCAACCCACCACTTAGACCTGAACCATCGAAAAGGTATAAAGGTCGATGCACTCATATCGATTTTAGATCATGTTTTTGGCATTATTTCTATCGATAACGGAGTGTTAGTGTGTGCTCTTATTCTGAAAAAAAACAAACTCATTTTCATATGATCGAACTATCCTCATAAAAAAAAGAAATAAAGCATCGTCTACATGAACTATAATCCTATGGATAGAGAGAATGAAAAAAAAACTAGCCTAGCATCCTCGTCTAAACCTCCAACAAGCAACACTAGGATTCCCAAAGAACTACGAGCTGTTCGCTTTTTAATCGACTAATAAGCTCTAACGCTTAGGAAAAATAAGCTCAAACATGCAAGATATCACAAAAAAGGTCAGCTTCTTAAGCATTCTAGGTTCAGGATTCATCTCAAAACGTGGGACCGAAAATGTGCATGGGACGACTCTGACTCAAGAAAACAAAATCAAACTGAAACTAAACTAAAATCAAAAAGAAAAAGTAAAAGAAAAGGAAAGGAATTTAAATCATCTGAAAAACGTGAGCTGCTCCCCCAAACTTGAATCGAACGGTTTCCTTGACGTGAAGCTCTGATGGAGGGTAAGAGAAGCGTGATCACGTTTTTAGACAAACCAAAATATAAGTCCTAAACTAAAGAGCTACGAAAATGAGAAAGGAAATGTTGGGTTGCTTCTCAGAAAGCGCTTATATAACGTCCTTAAGCTTGATGTCTCCATGCCTCATTCGTTCACGACGGGTGGATCGAAAAGGGAAATAGAGTTTCGGCCTTCGATCGGTTGAGCAGCTTGGTAGAGCTTCAGTCTCTGACCATTAGCTCTGAACATTCAACTCGTCTCGCTCCATAGCTCCACTTCTCTATGCGGGAATATCTCTCATACATGAAAAGGACCAAACCAACGTGACTGTAGTTTGCTCGGAAAAAGCTAAAGACGAGAGTTAAAGAGCAGAACAAAATCACTTAGCCGAAAGTCATGAGGGATGATCTTCTTGTCATGCCATCTCTTAGGGTGCTCCTTGTAGATCTTAGAATTTTCATAGGCCTCGAGACGAAGCTCGTTGTTTGTGTTGCGTACTACTATCATTTCTCCTTTCTTTGGCACAACATGCACAAGCCTCACCCATTTGCTATCCAAGATAGGATAAATGATAAATGCATCCAAAAGTTTTAGGATCTCCTTTTTCATTACCTCTTTAATCTCTTTATGATAAACATATCCATTTTGCAAGTTAAGATAGTCCTATTCTGGGGGAATAGCCGGTTGAGAAATTCGGGTTCAGCCTCCTTTGAGCTTTGATGGAGGGTTTGTGGTTGTCTTCCATGAGAATTCTGTGCATGCATAATGAAGGGCTCAGTCCCTCGATGTCGTTGATGGTTTATCCAATCACTCTCATATGCTTCCTTAGGCAAGCGAGTAGCTTTTGTGTCTCATCTACGCTCAAGTTAGTATTCACAATAACATGGTATGTTTCATTGCATCCCAGGTACTCATACCGAAGAGAAGAAGGGAAAGGTTTGAGCTCGATTTTAGGCACCTTCTCCATTGTGAAATCAGCATGTGTTTTGCGCAGAATCTCCTCGTGTGGGGCATCCCATGGTGCCTCAATGGCACTCATGAGTTTTGTGTATAGCTCGGCTTCTTCGTCCGTGAGTTCTGCGTCCTTGCAAACCTGCGTCAAGCATCTCTTAAGAGGGTCAAAGATACTTAGATGATCAAGCATGTCATTCGACAAGTTTTCCAATAAATCAAGTCTAAAACAAGACTCTTTGAAGGAGGATTCATTCATAGAGCTGGACTAGTTGAACTCTATTTTGTTGTCTCCGACATGTAGAGAGAGCTTCCCTTGTTCTACGTCGATCATGGCACCTGCAATGGCTAAGAAAGGTCTATCGAAAATAATAGGCACCCTATCATCTTCTTTTATGTCTAGTACAACGAAATCTGCTGGTATACAAAAGTTACCTACTTTGGTGGGGATGTTTTCAATAATACCCACCGGATACCTTACCGGACTATCTACGAGTTGTAGAGATATCTTGGTAGGCTTGAGCTCTCTAGGGTTGCTTGTAGTCCGAATATGGCATGAGGCTCACGATTGCTCTTAAATCGCATAGGGATTTGTCAATGTCGATATCCCCTATGGTGCATAGAATGGAGAAGCTTCCGGGATCCTTCAACTTCGAGGGCAACTTGTTTTGAAGAATGGCACTACATTCCTCTGTGAGTGCTATCGTCTTAGTCTCTTCGATGTGCCTCTTGTTGGAGAGAATCTCCTTGAGGAATTTGGAGTATGTAGGCATTTGTTGGAGGGCTTCCACGAACAGTTTCATGATGTGAAGCTTCTTGAGGATCTTTAAAAATTTTTCAAATCTCTCTTCATTCTTGCTGCTCACCAACCGTTGAGGAAATGGTATAGGAGGTTTGTACGCCGGTGGGGCAACATATGGCTTTTCTAGATCCAGTTCAGCCCCTTCCATGATCATGATGCCTTTGCCTTTATCCATGGATTTTCCAGAAACTTTCTCTTTCTCTTTGAGGTGCGGGTTCTCAATGACATTCCCGCTGCACAAGGTAATAGCATTCACGTGCTCTCTCGGGTTGAGATCAGGCTTCCTAGGGAGTTTTCCGGGATTCCGAGAGGATGAAGGTGTACGAGCATCTTCACATGCGTTCTCAAGGATTCCATCTGAGTTTTGAGCTCATTTGCTGATCCCATATCTGTATTGTGTTTAGCTTATATCAATTGCTACTGTCTTTGCTCCTTGATGAACTCAAGCATTACCGCCTCAAGGCTTGATAAAGAAGCATGAAGAGCTTGAGGAGCTTACTGGAATTGTTGAGTACCATTAGGGGTGGGCACCCGTACCCGCGAGAATCTCGCTACCCGCACCCGAACCCGTCCCGCACGGGTAGTTAGTTTTACTACCCGTACTCGTACCCGCAAGGTGCGGGTACCCGCTGTTCGGGTACCCGCAAAAATCCGCAAAAACTCGTCAAAACCACGGGTACCCGTCCCTACTCCTAACTATCGGTACTCCTAACTATCGGTATTCTCGATGTTGCTGCTGCTGAGTCTGCGGGACTCGCATGGAGAGACGACGACGGCCGAAGAACCAGAGGCCACTCCTGCTCCGGATCCGGTGGTGGAGGAGGAGAGAGTTCCGGTGACTGGAGTGGAAGATTCAAGGAGCTTCTGAACCATTTTTGAAGTCGGGGAGGGAGGTGGAGAGGGAGGAGTTGGCCCTTGTAGAAGAGTTCGTCCGCCGGAGAAGTGGTGGGTTCGCCTGAGATTGCCGCAGAGGAGCACATTTGGAACTCGAACTCTCGGCTGTGCGGTGGAGAGCTCACGGAGAAGCTGATGAACGCCGACGAAGAAGATGAAGAAGAGCAAGTTCCGACGGCGAGGAGGGTGAGATTCCGACGGCGAGGAGGGTGAGGTTCCGACGGGATGGGAGGGAGGCGCGCGAGGAGGTTGCAAGAGAGGAGGCTGTAAGAGAGGAGGCTGCAAAAGAGAGAAGAGGGTATGCAAAATTAGGGTTAGAGGGTATGTAAAATTAGAGTTAGAGGGTATTAAGGTAATAAACAATAAAATTAGGGGTATATTTGTAATTTTTGCAGGTACCCGGGAGTACCCCTTTATGAAACTAAATTACCCGTCCCGAACCCGAACCCGCGGGTATTGAAACTAAATTACCCGAACCTGAACCCGAACCCGCGGGTACGAGTAATTTTTTGCGGGTTCGGGACGGGTTTCGGGACGGGATGGTTCCTACGGGTTTTTTGCCCACCCCTAAGTACCATGTTGATACGGCTGCATACCTTGCGGCTTCGGCTAAAAATTCGAGAACTTAACCGGTTTAGTCATCCGGTAAGAGAAGTACGGGTGGTTCCTCCAGTTCGGGTTGTAGGTGTTCCCGAATTACATATTTCCTTGCTAGAGTTGTGGAGTACCTTGTTGGTACGGCTGCATACCTTGCGGCTTCTGCTGAAAATTGGAGAACTTAACCGGTTGAGTCGTCCAGTAAGAGAAGTTCAGATGGTTCCTCCAGTTCGGGTTGTTGGGCATAACGCATCTGCTCGATATCATCTTGCACTATGTATTGATACGCTACATGATCCATATCTCCAGTTTACGCAGTACATGGCATTTGCATTCCCCATTGCTCTGCCTTGGTTCACCTCGTAGAGATCCCTTGTCTTGTTCGACATACTCCTCGGTGTGGACCACATAGTGTGGTTCATGGTAAGATTATCGATCCACTCATATGTGTCCTCTACAATCTGGTCCATGAATGATCTTCTAGCGGCATTATCTAACTTTTTTTTGTGCTCTTCTGAGATCCCATTGTAGAAAGTCTGGAGCACGTACCACTACTCTAGACCATGGTGTGGGAACATCTGTAGTAGGTCTTCAAAGCTTCCCCAAGCCTCAAATAAAGTCTCCCCTTCTCTGCATCTAAATGTCGTAATTTCTTCTCTCATTTGAATCGTCTTGCTCTGAGGGAAGAACCGTGATAGAAACAAACTGTAGAGCTGGTCCCAGGATGTGATGGAACACGCGAGAAGAGATTACAATGCGTCCCTTGATTAAGAAGGGCAAGAGACGCAGCAAAATTGCATCTTCTGAGACTTCATGTATCTTGAATGATCCCTGAAAGCTCTAGGAAATCCCTGAGGTGCTGATGGGAATCTTCATGGTTTCCACCCATAAACTACTTATGATACAACATATTGATCATGGCAGGCTTGATCTCAAATTGCTCTCTAGCAACAGTAGGCGTCATTATTGCAGTCTGGACATTGTTCAAGTTCGTTACCACGTAATCTCGAAGCTAACACGGTGGAGGAGCCTATGTCTCTTGCGACCGAGGTGGTAGCTGCTGTCGCTGTAACTGTGTCACATTCACAATGGATAACTGAGTTTGTCCATTGTCGCCTTATAACATGTAATCCATCATAGTATTTTCATGATTCTTAGGTTTAGTTTTGATTAGATTTCTTGGAATTTTACCGACTTATTGAGTTTATTCGAGGATTTCATCTACCATTTCGTGTTTTGTGTAGGAAACGAAGACATGAAGCAAAACACGAGTGATTACGACAAATCCACCCCGAAAACGTGATTAAGTGACAAGATTCAACATGTGCACGACCATGGATCCAAATGGAACACCAAAGCATCGAGCGAAAGGAGCGAAAACAACAAGTGAACATAGCCCGCCCGGGCGTGGAAGAGGACCCGCTCGGGCTAAAGTTACGCAGAATTTCCAGAAAACTTCACACGAACCGGGCATGAAGAACACACGATCAGGTAGGCTAGCCCGCTTGGGCTGAAACCTCTACAGGCTCGGGCTCATGGATGCACGACCGGGTGAAAAATGTGCCCGCGCGGGCCGCCTTTCTCGGAACAACCTACTTTGAGTGTTTGAACGGGCAAATAAAGAGAACATAAGGGATCTAGGGCACGAGGGACGGAGCACAGACGACAGAAGGGAGCCAAAGACACAAGAGAAAGAGGAGAGAATACGCTTGAAGACTTTGGCCACCCAAAGGATTCATCTGAAGCCAACACTCGGGATGATAGGGAAGATGGAAATTTACTTTGTTTGTGTTTGTTTCCCTATGTATTCTAAGTAGATCTGTTGTCATGGGTTAGGGATGCCATTGTAATGGATATTTTGATATATTAATGCTTGATTTCAGTTTTTTTCAATTGAATGGTTCGATAGGTTATAGATATATATGTTCGTAATGCCTTCATACATTGTTGATTTCATGCTTGAATAAGACTACATCTATTCGACTGAGATTAGGCACGTTTGAGGGAGATTAGAGATTCGTCTAGGCTTGGAAGAGTCACACTTGAGTCTCGTGAATCAACCTTCGAATGAATTAGATTAATGAGAATTTGACCAATCGGTTAATCTATTTAGGAACGGTAATAATCGAGGTAGAATTCCCATTGTCCGTCATGCATCTAAGTGTAGATTTACTGCATCGGAAGGTGAGCACATTTATATCTTAGATAGAGGAGAGTCATTTCCGTTTATAGAGGTTGAGTTCCCATCCCACATTAGAGGTTGAATTCCTTATTGTTCTTCATGCATCTAAAAGTTCCACGCTACATTGGAAGATGAGTGACGTTGATTTCCTAGGTAGAGGATTTAGGCTTGGAAGAGTCACTTCCAGTATTAGAGGTAGAATTCCCTATCGTTATTCATGCATCTAGACGTTCCGCGCTGCATCGGAAGATGAGTGACGTTGATTTCCTAGGTAAAGGATTGGATATTAGTTCCTCATCGATTGATATAAACCGATTTCATGATCCATAGAAACATCCATTGTATGTTCCGGTATTCCCGAAACCCATGATGCTCCATCTTGCCGAGTCTAGCTTCGTTATCTTTACTTATCTTCATTTTCTAGTTCATTATTAATCTTTTGATCGATCTTCTTCTCGTGATATGTTAGTTCTAACACTGCACTAGTCCCCAGAATTCGACCCTTGTACTATACGAACCGTATACTTGCGGTGGAATGGTCTTGGAAATATAAAGCTCTGATTACCGATCATCAAGTTTTTGGCGCCGTTGCCGGGGACGAGTCACGGTTTTAGAATTTGGGTTTCGTTGAGTCGAGATCCAGTCCTTTCCGAGTCTTTTGTTTGTTTTTGTTTTCTGCATTTTTCTTTTATTTTGAGTCGATTGCATCTTTTCCGAGCTAAGCATTTGTTTGTTTCTTTCCTACGTGCAGATCACTCGGTACATGTCTAGGAGTTCGAGTGGCAAAGAACTCCTCTTCGACCCCGATATTGACAAGACTACACGAGCGTTAAAGAAATAGAAAAAAGCGAGGCGTAGTAGTTCCGAGAATATTGAGGAAACGACAAGTGAGCGAGAAACAGATTAATCTAGTGAAGAAGAGATGGCACAGGAGGAAGCATGATAACACTGAAAGTGTATCAATATTAGGATAGGTTTTAGAGTCATTTTCGCTTATATTCTGTGTACATTTACTTATCCGATATGATTTCAAGCTTCACACACCCGTTTTGCTCGTTTTCAGGTTTTTAGGCGACAAGGCCTAAATGAGCATAAAATGACAGATTCCTGACCAAAACCACTTGAATTGAAGACATATCTACTCAGAGCCAAGAACGAGCTCCAGAACCCAAAGGAACACCCGAGCAACGAGCGGAAAAGAGAAGTTATAAGGAGACAAGGGTGCCCGGTCGGGCACTATTCATCCACCCGCTCGGGTAAAACCTACGGGGTTTTATCCGCACACCCAGCACGACCCGGGCACAAAGGCAATGAGATCGGGTAGCCTTACCCGATCGGGCGCAAGAAGAATACCCGCTCGGGCATTGATCATCCAGTTTGCCCCGAGAGTTTACACGACTCGGGCCGCTCAACCAAGCGATCCGGTGACATCCACCCGATCGGGCACCATGAAGCAACACGACCGGGCGAGCTTCTGCACAACCGGGTAACACCAGTGCCCGAGCGGGCCGTGTAATCCGCAACAACCTAGATCTAACTTTCAAACGAGCGGATTTAAGGAACAGAATAGATCTAGGGCAAAAGGGGCGACGAACAGGGTAAGGAAAGGCTGGAAAAACATCTGGGAAGGCTCGGGAGGCATCTGAGAAGAAGAGAAGCATCAATCCTTGCACCGGTAACACAATAGGGAAGGTCGAGGCATCGAGTTCCTTAGAGTTTATCATGTATAGGACTTTGTTATCTTCCTCTTTTGTTTC
This sequence comes from Gynandropsis gynandra, assembly GCA_036759665.1. NCBI lineage: Eukaryota > Viridiplantae > Streptophyta > Magnoliopsida > Brassicales > Cleomaceae > Gynandropsis > Gynandropsis gynandra. Next base: position 12,747,263 of record CM071866.1, read on the forward strand.
TTCCATGAGTGAGTAGAGTCCCTACTGCGGATTGTGATACTCTTTTGCTCTATTGCGGGTGTTATCATGAAGAACCTGAGATATGAACCATGCAACGCAAAAGATAGAGAAAAGAGTACTACATCAATTAGTCGGAAAGAGCGTACATAAGCGCGAAAACTAAAAAGAAGAAATAAGAAAATAGGTCCATAAAGAATAGTTGATAGATCTATGATCCTTAGTTGTTTCATCCATGCGAATTCCAGTATCCCGTACACCCGTAGTGTTTGCCATATCTAGTTTTATCCCCAACCTAGTTTCGTTGTCACCATTAGGATTAGTTTTAGGAATTTAGGATCACATCCCCTACTATCTTTTCCTATCTTAGTTTAGTTTTGTTCTTAGTTTAGCTGCTTTAGTCCCTAGAGATCGACCCTGGTACTACACGATCCGTATACTTGCGATGAAGTGGTCTAGGAATAATTAAACCTCGTGTTTCCACACGTCAAAGCACCGGAAACTTACGGGGCGTACACAACGCCTAAACACACGCAGCTTCTCTCCTGCATTCGAAGGCCTGAGATAGACCAATTTGAATGTTGAGTCAATCGCCATTCAGGGGACGATCTACGGAAGATCCGAATCAGCATCTCACTCAGTTCAAGATGTTGTGTTCGAACATGAAAGCATACCCCGGAATAAATGATGAAGCGATTATGTTGCTTGCCTTCCCGTTTTCAGTTAGGGAGCATGCACTCGAGTGGCTCTACACGCTACCTCCAGATTCTATTCATACGTGGAGCCAGCTCGAAGAACGCTTCATGATGCGATTTTTCTCACCCCACAAGATGCAGCTATGAGGAACAAGATTAATTCATTTACACAAGAGGATAAAGAGAGTCTTCCAGAGGCGTGGCTGCGATTTAAAGGATATCAAGGCGCATGCCCACACCACGGGATGGATAAAAGATACCTTACTGCCACTTTCATCGAGGGTCTTCGTGATGAAGTTCGTGATTAGTTGAATGCAGCTTGTGGAGGTTCTCTACATGACCTCACGTTCACAGCTATTGCGGCCAAGATTGAGAAGATGGCTGAGGGAAGAAACATTATGTCGGGAGAATTTAATCGCCGCAATCTAGCCAAAGGTGCGGTCAACGAGGTGCTTGCATTGCGAGCTGAGCTTGCCGAGTTGAAGTTACAATTGTTAAACGTGCACCAAGTGTCTCCTGATTCTCACGGATTCAAAGATGTTGAAGATGCGAATTACGTTGCTAACAATCCATATTCCAACACCTACAATCCGGGCTGGAAGAATCATCTGAATCTGTCCTACAAGAACGTTGATAATGTTTTGAATCCATTGTTATTTCAAAGCCATTTCAAAGCCAGCCACAACACCAGAATATTCAGCCTAGAACGTAAGGGTATCAAGGGTATCAGCCGAGAGGAGCACCAGCGCCACTTCCGCAACAAGAAGAGGGGAACACCGAGGTCATGTCTATGCTCGCTCGGATTTTACAAGGACAAAAAGATATAAATACTGAGCTGAATAGTGTAAGACGAGATCGAGAAGATGCGAAGAGGCTAATGGCGGAAATGCAAGCGCATTTGAAAATCCTAGACACCCAAGTGGCACAACTTGCAGAAAGTGCTCCTAATCGACAAGGAGTTTTACCGGCAAAGCCTGAGCCAAACCCCCGTGAACATTGTAATACCGTCATGTTGAGAAGCGGGACAGAACTTGCAGACTTCACAACCCAGAATTTCGAGAGAGGAGAATGCTCAAAGATTTCAACGAAGAAGCCTAGCGACCAAGAGCATCACAAGGAAACACAAGTTGAAGATGAAGAAGAACCGTATGTGGCACCGCCACCAAGATTCCCCCCACTTCCATTTCCCTCACGCAAAATGAAACGAAATAATAATTCACAATTTTCCAAGTTCGCAGAAAGGTTGAAGAAGTCGGAGATTTTTGTGCCCTTCCACGAGGCAAACATGCAAATCCCTTCCTACTCTAAGTTCCTCAAAGATATACTCACCAAGAAGCGTAGAATGGAAGATAAGACAATGATGATCACCGCTGCGACACATGCCGTTATCCAACATGGGATACCACAGAAACTGCCTGACCCAGGTACCTTTGTCATCCCTTGCAAGCTCGAAACCATCACCATCCACAATGCTCTATGCAACTTAGGGGCTAGTGTCGGCATCATGCCGCTGTTGTTGTACAAAAAACTTGATTTGGGAGAGATGCAACCCAGGAAGATGGTATTACAAATGGCTGACCGTTCGGTGAAACACCCGATAGGCATTGTGGAGGATGTACCTCTTAAGGTAGGCGACTACTACGTCCCCGTTGATTTCGTGGTTTTTGATATGAAGGAAGATGAAATTACACCGATCATTTTGGGAAGACCATTTCTCAATACTGCCAATTCCATCATCGACGTTAGGGCGGGTAAACTAACGATGAAGATAGGGGAAGCTACTGTAGATTTAGAGCTGATCAAGAACCTCAAGCAACCATTTTTTGTAGAGTTCGTGTTCTCGGTGGATATGTTGGACATATTGGCAATGAAATGCTTGAAGAGTATATGAACGTTGATGTTTTGAGTGACCTATTGGATCCCATGGCTAGAGGTATGGATCAAGATGATGACCACGGGCACGAACAACCTTCGAGAGCTTCGGAAGAAATGCAAAGCAAAGGGGTACACGAACGGCCAGCACACACCAGCAAGCAAAGCACGACAAAGCATAGGCTGAACCCCAATCGTGCAACATTTTCGGACAAAACCAGCAACGTACGCCCAACCGTTCAGAATGACACGCTCAACAAAACGCTAATCTTGAACAGCAACATGATCGGACAAGAGAAGAGCATGGGAGAGCTGGCTGATCTTGCAAAGCGGATGACCAATCCAAGTGGCATACCCGAGTGAAGGACACGACGTAGGAGGTCTCGTACATGAAGGCGAGGACGTCCACCTCGATGATGATGATGAGGAGAACGTTTGGTCAAGCTCGCGACCTTAAACAAGCGCTTATCGGGAAGCAACCCGACTTTCACATTTTCTTTTCATTTGACGGACTTATTCTTATTCTTTTCACATAGATGTATTTGATGGGTTAGTATTCCTTCTTTTGGATTGTGTGATTCATTTTCAAAGGTTTTTCGACGCCGATATCATCCTTGAGGAGGAGACGCATACAACGTCCAGCCGCATCGCCAACTCGGGACAACAAAACACACAAGGTGCACACGTTCTAACCCTTATTTTCCCGTAGTTTGATATGCCAGATTCTCTTAGGTCTTGAACACCGGGACGGTGTTTCATTCAAGTTTGGGGGAGTACTCGTCGAGTATCATGCATGTGATTAGGATTATTGAGTTTTCTTTTATTTCGTTGTTATTTTTAGGAATAAACGGACGGATACCTAGCATGAATTTTCGAGTTTTAGACATTATTTTGCGACTTTTTTGAATCGTGAAACTTAGTCTAGGTTTTCTTAGAAGTCTTTTGGATACCGATTAGTCGAGTAGTTGTTCTTGAAACCATGATCTATAGTTGCATTCACCTCATAGGTTTCAGTACCAAGCATCCATATCTCCGTGTATACCGATTGATCTTTGCTTTTTTTTATATATTTTACCGTTCATTGATCATTAGATTCCACACGCTTATACTCCGCTGTCAATTTTTTTTCTTGGATAAGTTTCTAACTATTTCAGGTTTTCGTTGACATGAGTACATCGAGATCGATGGTTCGGATCTAAGTGGTGGGTTGAGGCGCTATTCTACGTCCTAAGGCTTAGAGTTGAGGCGTAATCTTGAAAGAAAAAAAGAGAAAAATGTTCTTCAATGGCGCACCTCTTCGCTCCGCTAAGGTTACAAGACCTTATGAGTGTGCCATAGGCAGCCTGGGTCTAAGTAGAAAACCATCCCTCTTCGACTTTGACGTCCTAGAAACCAAGCGTGGATCTATAAAAAATGAGAAAAAAGAAAAGAGAATAAGAACGAGAATAAGAGTCTAATGATATCTCAAGCTTAAGGAAATTGGTATGGAGATCGCTTGGACGTTGTCTAGGGGTATGAACGAGACTTAGGTTATTGGTAGGATTACATGGCTCGTGACTTTCGCTTGATAGAAGTCTGAACTAGGTACGCTTAGGCTTACGTTCATGTGACACGTTGTTTTGCATGACGGCTAATCCTTCGAAGTATTGGTGCTAGTGTCCATTGTTATTTAACTCTTCTTGTAATCGACTCTAGATTTGCTCGAGGACAAGCAAAGAGTAAGTCTGGGAGAGTTTGATAACATGTAATCCATCATAGTATTTTCATGATTCTTAGGTTGAGTTTTGATTAGATTTCATGGACTTTACCGACTTATTGAGTTTATTCGAGGATTTCATCTACCATTTCGTGTTTTGTATAGGAAACGAAGACATGAAGTAAAACACGAGTGATTACAGCAAATCCACCCCAAAAACATGATTAAGTGACAAGATACAACATGTGCACGACCACGGATCCAAATGGAACACCCAAGCATCGAGCGAAAGGAGCAGAAATAGCAAGTGAACATAGCTCGCTCGGGCATGGAAGGGGACCCGCTCGAGCCAAAGTTGCGCAGAATTTCCAGAAAACTTCACACGACCCGGGCATGAAGAACACACGATCGGGTAGGCTAGCCCGCTCGGGCTGAAACCTCTACACGCTCGGGCTCATGGATGCACGACTGGGTGAAACATGTGCCCACGAGGGCCGCCTTTCTCGGAACAACCTACTTTGAGTGTTTGAACGGGTAAATAAAGAGAAAATAAGGGATCTAGGGCACGAGGGACGAAGCACAGACGACAGAAGGGACCCAAAGACACAGGAGAAAGAGGAGAGAACACGGTTGAAGACTTTTGCCACCCAAAGGATTCATCCAAAGCCAACGCTCGGGATAATAGGGAAGATGGACATTTACTTCGTTTGTGTTTGTTTCCCTATGTATTCTGAGTTGATCTGTTGTCATGGATTAGGGATGCCATTGTAATGGATAGTTTGATTCATTAATGCTTGCTTTTGGTTTTGTTCAATTGAATGGTTCGATAGGTTATAGATATGTTCGTAATGCCTTCATACATTGTTGATTTCATGCTTGAATAAGACTAGATCTATTCGACTGAGATTAGGCACGTTTGAGGGAGATAGAGATTCGTCTAGGCTTGGAAGAGTCAGATTTGAGTCTCGTGAATCAACCTTCGAATGAATTAGATTAATGAGAATCTGACTGATCGGTTAATCTATTTAGGAACGGTAATAATCGAGGTAGAATTCCCATTGTCCGTCATGCATCTAAGTGTAGATTTACTGCATTTGAAGGTGAGTATGTTTATATCTTAGATAGAGGATTTAGGCTTGGAAGAGTCATTTCCGTTTATAGAGGTTGAGTTCTCATCCGACATTAGAGGTCGAATTCCCTATTGTTCTTCATGCATCTAGAAGTTCCGCGCTACATTGGAAGATGAGTGACATTGACTTCCTAGGTAGACGATTTAGGCTTGGAAGAGTCACTTCCAGTATTAGAGGTAGAATTCCCTATCGTTATTCATGCATCTAGATGTTCCGCGCTGCATCGGAAGATGATTGACGTTGATTTCCTAGGTAGAGGATTGGATATTAGTTAACCATAGATTGATAAACCGATTTCATGATCCATAGAAACATCCATTGCATGTTCCGGTATTCCCGAAACCCATGATGCTCCATCTTGCCGAGTCTAGCTTCGTTATCTTTACTTATCTTCATTTTCTAGTTCATTATTCATCTTTTGATCGATCTTCTTCTCGTGATATCTTAGTTCTAACGCTGCACTAGTCCCCAGAGTTCGACCCTTGTACTATACGAACCGTATACTTGCGGTAGAGTGGTCTTGGAAATATAAAGCTCTGATTTCAGATCATCATCGCCTAACACAACGTTTTGTTCATCCATCTCGGGGTCAATCCGAAGCATGTTTGAAGTATTATGAGACCTAGGCATGCACTTGCAAAGGACAAGTAGAAAGATTTAGGAAATAAAAACGAAAAGAAAAGAAAACAAAAAGCAAGTACGATCCTATGTCCGAACCTAAAACGTGTTGACAAATAGTCCCCATCAACGACGTCAAAAACTTGATGTTGCGTTCAAGTTAAATAAAATTAACCTAAACTATCAACAAGTGCACAACACGTGTGTAGTACTCTAGGTGTCGATCCCACAGGGACTACGCAATATTAAAAAAACCCAAACAAACGAATCAAGATTTGCTACGAACGAATATGGTTTTGAGATCAAGTAACTAAAGGCAATAAACTAATGAGTTCACTGCAATGAAGCAAATGCTCTAGGATACGGTTTCACTACAAGGCTCTCTGGAACCAACAATCACTCAATATAATCATGCATTCTCAATCAAGGCATCTAAGACGGACAATCCTAATATGATTTCTACCCTCTTTCAAGACATAAAAACATGATTTAGTCAAGTTACATCCTACTTTCATGATTGATTTCTTAACCTAAACCGAGCAAGTTCTATGATTCAACCAATTCAAACTCTCATCCGTTAGTATTCTACTTTTGCGACCTAGTCTCGGTTGTTCTAAGTCTAAATGTCCGGGATTAGAATTCTTCTTTTGGCCCTTCTCCTATGTCCTTTAAAGATGCATCTACTTAGCCTTCATAAATACACGATATTCAAATACTCAGATAAAGAGTAGAAAAGCCAAAATAGGAAACTGAATTTATAAGTCAATCAAAGGAGGTTCTGGGATTGCCAAGGGTTAATCCTTTCTCATAGAACAAAACTACTACTCAGACATGAGTTCGAAACAAAGCATCATGCAAGAAATAGATAGTCTAGAGAGCATGGAAATCAAACAAAACGAGGTCCAGATCTGTTTTTCAATGCTCTCAGAATGTCTCCTTGCCAAGACTACTCATCGATCCCCCTAAACTTGAGAGAATACGAACTTCTTGGCTCCCCCTTCTCCTTGGCCGGCTCCCTCCTCTATACATCCTCTTCTTTTCTTTTCGTACAAAAGCGTCCAGTTTCCTTATTTGTGCAAGCGGCCAATTGTTTCGTTTTCTTTTCCACCGGCATGCGGTTTCCTTTTCTTGTTCCACGGCTGGTTCCTTTTTCTTGTTCCAACGGCCCGTTTCCTTTTCTTTTCAACCATGAGCCTTTCCTTTTCTCTCCAACCGTGTGCCTTTCCTTTCTCTCCAACACGAAGACAAATTAGCACCATATCTTGCTCATTTCTTATCCATTTCTCACCCGGTTTGCTATGTTTTGATCTTTGACACTCGTACTTCATCCCATGTATTGTTTTAACTCCGGAACGAACCAAATACGCCTAAAAACATGCTGGAACATGCGAAAACAAAAACAAGTAAAACATATACAAAATTACACGTAAACATCGCAATTATCATCACGAACATCTCTAAAATCATGCGAGAAACGTGTACAAAAATGAGATGATCACAATTCCTTTGTTTCTTCGGGGTTGGTACTGTTGGAGGATTGTTTCGAATGCTAACACCAGGAACAAAATCAATTTGGTGCTCGATACTTCTAACGAGAGGTAATCCATCGGGAATCTCCTATGAAAACACATTTACAAAGTCTTGCAACAAATCACAAACAACAGTAACAAAGAAGAGATCAGTTCCTTAGAGATTAAGACCTCTTTGTACAAAATTACTATCATCAGCGTATTAGAAAGCAAAGATTTCTTGATCACTCTCGTTGTCCTGAAAAAAAGTGTTTATCCTCTATAATTTGCTCGCACGAGCCTTTTTTCTAGGTTTCTCTCCAGACCTCACCAGTTTTTAAGTGATCTAACTCATAGTTATTTATCTTGGGTTGTTTCCCTTGCCTAACTAATTGTACTTGGTCTTCGTAAATTTCTCTTGGTGTTAGGGGCATCAAATCAATCTGATTTCCCTTGTGGTCAAAAGAATACTTATTGGTGTACACATCATGTATGGTGCACATATCAAATTGCCCTGAGCGTTCAAGAAACAAATGTCCTGCCTCCATAGATGTCATGCACAAGACTTTGTCTTCATAATTGCCTATATAAAATGGCACGACAACTTGTTTTGTCGTCCGCATTTTTAAAATGTCATTCAACCATTGAAATTTATACGGTTCGGATGCCTTCTAACCATCAATCCAAGCTTTTTCCACCAAGATTGAACTCGCCATGTTTGTGCAACTACCTCCATCAATAATCTTGATGATCCCCCGTGTGTGAGATATTTTTTCACATTGTTCAATGGCCTCTTCCTTCATTTGAAGGTTCAAGGCTCTCCTTGTAACCAAGAGATCACCCTTTGCAGGTTCTTGCTTTTCTGATTCAACCTCCAAATCTTTCTCTTCATAATTGACGTCATCTTCCTCCCTTTCAGACGCCATTTCAAAATTCCATGTGTGTATCAAAGACCACAACCCGCTTTTTCACACAATCATGAGCATAATGGCTCCTATTCAAACACCGAAAACATTTGATATCACCTGTATGGGTTTGAGGTTGGTCATTATTACCTTGAGCCCTAGGACTCGAGGACTCAACTTTGCGATCGGATTTGTAGGCAATAGTCGACTTATCACATCTTTGGTAATCCGGTCGCGGATAGGTAACCTTAAGATTTACATTTATACAAAAAAATTTGAGGAAGACGACAAGTGTCTCAAAGGGAATATTCCTCTCTAAAAAGAAATGAGAGAGATAGTATAGAATTAATTGTAAACGGTTACTGCTGAACTGTTTCGGTGGTCTTTCACTCTGACATCCTTGTCGAAAGTTGTGAGAGAGCCAAGGGGTCTTGTGGGTCGAGTCTTCGTGATGGTTTGAGGGCTTGGAATGGATTGAGGTGAGCAATGAACAACGACGAGTTATGTTTCTGGAACATTGAGGCACGGTAAGATTACGGGCATTATTCAGATTGACTGGTGCGTTGCTGGAGTGTTTCTCTGTACTGAAGGTTGATGAGTTAAGCTCTACTATAATGTCATAAGCTGATGTATGTACGAAACGGGTTATCCTGACTACACTAATTTTGATGAAAAGAATAAGAACTGTTATCTAATTTATTTTTATTCATTTTGTACCTAAATCATGTCCTTATTTACTCATCAAATTTGAATAATGACTAAGTGAAAGAATCGAAAGTAAGAGAGATATCTTTGTAACGTCATTTTCCTTTCATAATATGAGGAATATTAAATTGAGTTAGATTTTAAAAATTAACCTAACCCAATTCTTAAAAATGTATATGGATTAATTAATTTGGATATTTTAATAGTTAGTTGTCAATTAGTGTGCTAAAATTAATCATTGATTATTGGAGAATAGTAATTTATATATCTTGGTTCGGGCCAAAGAAATATAAAATGGGCAGAAAATTAATAACAATTATTATCAAAATAAAATAATATTTGAAGATTATGGTTGTAATTTTAGAAGTCGTTAGGCGTTGATCGGGCGGTCCGTCAGCGTCTAACGACTAGTCGAATTAGTCGAAGATTAGGGGTTTTTATTTTTTTATTATTTTTTTATAAGTTAGATTTTTAAAGTTATGCAATAATAAAAAAATATATAACATAAGCGAAATACCATACATAAAATATAAAGTCTTACAAAACCATAACATAAACAAGTACAATTTCATTATCCATCAATTACATAAAAAACAAAACATTAAAGCTCTAAACATCTAATACTTGTTCTCCAATTAAATATCTCAGCTCTTCACATGGTCCGTAGTCGATGTCAAGCAAATCACAAAAACCATCTTCCAATTCAATATCATTCTCTTCAATATTCAAACTTGTAGGAACTTGTGAAGCATCATCATATATCGTATCATCGAGATCTTCTTCAAAAAACCATGACTAAATATTGATAGAATCACTAGCCAAGAGTACATCAACTTTTGTATTTGCAACCCTTTCACGCCTGTTGGAAATTAAGATAATAAAAAAGTACCTATCTCGGAATTGACACAGAAGTTCATGATACTCCTCCTCTTTTGATCACTCCAAGCAGCTGTCATCAAAGAATAACCACTTAAACACCATTCTTCTTCGTATTTCTTTAACAACTCTTTGGTCCTTTAAATGATGTCTTTTAAATATAGCACCCTCAATTAATGTTGACTTGGAGGTACCCAACCAGGACCAAACTATCCAAGCGCCTCAACAAACAATAGAAAGCGATCATTATTAATAACATTCATTGCAGTACCTGATTCATACAACCACCTAAAACAAAGTTCACGAACATTCTGTGTTATTTCCTTGAATAGTGTTTCATTTATGTTTTGTTGTATTGTTTTCTTGCCCAAAGAAGACTCGGGATTGGTGGGATTAACAAATTTATCCACCAAACCAAGATAATAAATCGACCTTCATTTTTCAATTCACGTAATTTATTGTTCCATGTTGTTCATCAATATCCACTTATGGTCTAAACACTCTATCTTCTTGTTTCCTTTTATTTTTCTTGTCTCTTACTTCCAACACAACCTTCTTGCATTTTTTATATCTTCTTCCGAAGCTTTAGGACAACTAGCAACATTACCCTTTATATGACCAATATGTTCTTTTATCCTATGTGCACCTCCTGACATCACGTTTTCACATAATTGACACTTGATTTTATTGGAATTACGCGAATCACATAAAAATCCATATTTCGTGTAGAAGATATCACTTCCGTTGTAGAAAATTTAGTGGTCGATGTTGAAGATGAATCCATGAATCTTTTACAATCAAACCTACATTAAAAACATTTCAAGTTAATATTTTTCTTACCAATCAAATGAATTAACATCCTAATCTATTCACTGTAGAAATCAATTAAAAATGTAGAGGAGGCCAATTAATTAACCATAGGTCATGCATAAATGAGTTAATTAACCATCAAGTGAAGATTATTGTTTCTGGCCGAACGACGACTCGATAGTATACTTAAGGAGCTGGCCGGCTGAAGCGAGAGGAAAACACAACCGTGGAGAATCGGTGGTCAGCAGAAAGAGCTAGAGGAGAACAGCGAGAGGAGAAGCATGCGAAGAGGGGAACAACGAGAGGAGAACGAAGAAGCGTCCAAGCAGCGAGAGGAGAACGGAGAAGCGGTCAAGCGGCGAGAGGAGAACGGAGAAGCGACCAAGCGGTGAGAGGAGAACGGCGAGAAGAGAACGAAGAAGTGGCCAAGTGGCGAGAGGAGAAGCAGGTGAAGACCGAGAAGAGAACGCAAGAGGATTTCTCGCATGTCTTCTTTCTTTCCGATTATTCAAAATGGTGTCATTTTGGGTTTTCTGAAAATTACTTTGGAGACAATTTTTAAAAAACAAACCGTCTGGGTAACGGGTTTCCATTAGTCGGCCGCCCAAACGGTGACTCCATGCCGACTAGTCACTTACCGCCTAATACATGCGATTTCTGGGTTTACAGGGCGGTTTCTTGCCGCCGAGCACCTAGGCGGCGCCTAGGCAGCCCCCAGACCGAGTTTTACATCATTGGTTGTAATGGATTTAAAACCCGAATGATTTAAATTAAATGGTTAAAACCGATTTTACCCATTTGATCGAAACCTAATTAACACAAATAAATAATGATATCACTTCCCAATTTTATTTTATTTTTGTAATACGTTTTTTGTTGATGTATTTGAAATTATATGACATGTTTTTATTTATAAACCATAGTTTTAGAATTCAAATTTATCCGAAATAGATTCCATAAAAGAAATTGAATAAAATAATTTTTTATATAAACAAGAAGAAATTATGAGTGCCTCACTATAAAAAAATGATAATACCAACTAAAAGTATAAAGTTACTTCACAATACTAATTATTTTTAATGTAAATGTAATTCAAATTCATCACAATTCTAACACAACACATAGCACTATATTTGATAACAATATATAAAAAATGAATAGTTGATTTGAAATGTTAGCCAACTTAATAGTTTCAAATAAATATGAGTGCTTGCGGATTAGGGGTAACTTCAAAAATACCCTTCAAATGTTATTTTGACTTCAAGTCTACCCTTCCCTAAAAAAAAAGTTTCAATTGCGAATCTACCCTTAAAATATTGATAAACCCATACTACCATTGTCCTTTAATTAGAAGAAAAATTTTCTATCTCCTCCAGAGCACCTTGATTTCTCTCTCTTCTATGGCACGAAAATTACTGTTCTCAGACACCACATCAGATTCGGCGCGGGAAGCTTGAAATCGACATCATAATTGTTGTAGGTAGCTTGAAATCGACATCAGATTCACCGCGAATAGGTTGAAATCATTTCTTGTCAACAAAGAAGATTACAATTAAGCATGTTCTGCAGAAAAACAAGGTATATGAAGTGAGTTTTTCGTTCTCTTGTGTTTTTCGTGTTTCTTTTGTGAATTGGATAACCCGAGAGAGTAGTGAATAATATGTATAGATTTGATTCTCCTTTTTTCAAAATGAATCTTATGTTGATGTACTATAAACGAGTCATATTTATTGAAATATCAAATGATTGCAATGAGTGAAAGTCTCTTCGAGTCGCACAGTCTCACTAGGTCACAGAGTCTCATCGAGGGGTCAAAGAGATCAAAGGTCAAAGGGTCGCAGGGGGTACAAAGGTCGTAAAGGAGTACAAGGGTCGTAGAGGTACAAGGGTCGCAAATGGGTCAAAGGGTCGCAGAGGCACAAGGGTCGCAAATGGGTCAAAGGGTCGCAGGGGTACAAGGGTCGCAGGGATACAAGGATCGCAAAGGTAAGCGGTCGCAAAGGGGTAAAAGGGTCATAGACATACAAGGGTCGTAAAGGGGTCAAAGGGTCGCAAAGGGGTCAAAAGGTCACAGGGGTACAAGGATCACAAAGGTACAAGGTTCGTAGATGGGTTCAAGGGTCGCAGAGGAAAAAAGGTTGCAAAGGGGTCAAAGGGTCGCAAAGGGGTACAAGGGTCGTAGAGGAACAAGGGTTGTAAATGGGTACACGGGTCACAGAGGAACAAGGGTCGTAAAGGGGTCAAAGGGTCGTAGAGGTATAAGGGTCGCAGGGGTCCAAGGGTCACAGGGATACAAGGGTCGCAAAGGGGTCAAAGAGTCGCAGGGGTCCAAGGATCGTAGAGGTACAAGGATCGCAAAGGGGTACAAGGGTCAAAGAGGTAAAAGGGTCGCAAAGGGATCAAAGGGTCCCAAAGGGGTCAAAGGGTCACAGAGGTACAAGGGTCACAAAGGAGTCAAAGGGTCGAAGGGGTACAAGGGTCGCAGAGGTGTCAAAGGGTCGCACGGTCGCACTATGTAACAAAGTCTCATCGAGTTGCATTGTCGCATTGGGTCACAGAGTCTCATCGAGTCGCAAAGAATTTACCCTCTTTTTATGTTTTTGTTATAGGTGTAATGGATTCGGTGGATGACAAAATCACACTGATTTATTTTTTGTTTGATGGTATGGGAAAAAACCCAAATTGATAATATGAATGGGTTTGTAGAGTTCTAGAAGACGAGAGTGTATTTTTCTATTGTCCTCCGGTTAGTCTAACATACCAGAAACTTATTGATGAGTTAACGCAGAGATTATGGTGACATAAATATAATGAATTTGAAGTTAAGCTATTTGTCCAATATTTATGAAAATAGGAAGCCGAAATATATAATGAATGACAAGAATCTTATTTGTTATCTGTTCGACCGAAAAAAAGGAATTCGACCACTGTTGTATATGGAGATAGAATCGACAAGTGTGATGTGTGAAATCGAAATTGAGAGGGAAGTTGAACCTCTCATTCTTGCTTTTGGAAGCATTGGTAGAGAATGTGAAGATGGAGGTGTTGTAGATTATGATGACTGTGTTATTTTAGGTCCAAATAACAAAAGTAGAGTTGGGAGTAATCCGACGGAAACAATAAAAATTTTGGACTCGGATAATTCTGATAGTGAACATACTAGTGGATTTAGAGAAGATGGTGGGTGTGCTATGAATGTGGTAGTTGATGAAGTTTTTTATGGCAATAATAAAGTTGACTCTGATGTACCAACAGAGCATAAGGATGGTGATGGTGATAACAACTTGGAAATTGTAGTTCACGAGAAGATAGTCAGTGAAAATAATATCTTCGAGTTCGAAGATGGATTGCATCTTAAAATTGGGAAAGTGTTTGATAGCAAGAAGGATGTACATGCATTTGTAAGGAAGGGTTCTATTAAAGCTTGTTTTAGATATAGAACATTGAGATCTGATTTAAAGCTAAATGAAGTGCGATGCAAGTTTGCCGGAAATGGTTTGAAATGGACATTACGCGTGGCAGCAATCCTGAATCCAAACGGTTTAGTGTGAGAACACACTATCCCATTCATAACTGTTCACCTAAATCTAAATCAACAAAAGCTACAAAGGATACAACACAAGTGGTTAAGGATTATTTGAATGAGGAATATGCCGGAAAATATGAAACACCTCCAGCACAAGAATTCATGGCTCGTGTAAAAGCAAAGTACATAGCTAACGTATCGTATTTGATGCCATTAACAGGCAAATGTAGTGCTCAAAAGCAGATTCATGGTGATGACTTTGAACATTATAGGAGGCTTCCAGGGTGGTTGCACATGTTTACAAAAAGATATCCTAGATCTTTCGCAAATATTTAGCTCGACAGTGATGGGAAAAGTTTCAAATACCTTTTTATGGTTGTCGAAAGGCTATAAGAGGATGGAAATACATGCGTAAAGTGGTTGTTGTGGATGCAACATTTTTTACAGGAGTGTACAAGGGAGCATTGATTATGGCGACCATGCAAGATGGTGAACATCACCAATATCTTATTGCATGGGGAATAGTCGACAGAGAGAAGAATGAATCATGGACGTGGTTTATGTCAAGGTTGAAAGAGCTGATACCGGATCAACGTGATGTCATTGTGATATCTGATCGCCTTAAAAGCTCGAGCAAAACAGTCAAATAGTGTATAAAGAAGTTGATCATGGTTTTTGTGCGCGTCATATATCGCAAAATATAAAGAGCTATGTCATTAAAGGGCATGGTAGAAAGACTTCAAATGGTGATATTTTGGCGGAAATATTATTCAAATGTGAAACAGCTTACACAGTGAACGAATTTGAAGTGATATTAAATGATTTGAAGGCCAGGTATAAATATGACTTTTGTACCTCTGCGACCCTTTGAACCTTTGCAACCCTTGTACATCTGCGACCCTTGTACCCCTTTTACGACCCCTTACCTCTGTGACCCTTGTACCCCTGCGACCCTTTGACCCCTTACAACCCTTGTACCCCTTTGCGACCCCCTTACCTCTACGACCCTTGTACCCTTTTGCTATCCCCTTACCCCCGTGACCCTTGTACCCCTTTGCGACCCTCTTACCTTTGCAATCTTTATACCCCTACGACCCTTATACCTCTGCCACCCTTCTGACTGTGGTGACCTTTGTGGTCATTTTGACCTTTTCGACCTTTGTGTGGGTATCCTAATGTTGCAAAGTATTTAGAGAAGGAGGAACTTGATTCCGTTAAGTGGGCAAGATGCAAATTTAAAGGCGAAAGGTACAACTTATTAACCACTAATGGGGCCGAATCAATAAATTCAACGTTGAAGAAGTCAAAAAAGATTTCGATCCTAGGGCTTCTAGATACTTGTTTGGGAAAGATTTTGGAAAGGTTCAATAGGTATAGGTTGGAAGCAGCTAACGGTGATGATTCTCAAAAGTTAACAGCTTATGTTGAGAAAATGTTACATGAATGGTTTGGACAAGCATCCAAGTATGAGGTTATTGACTTGAACAGGCTGAGTGATGAGTATGATGTGAGAAATGAGATGGGTAGAAGATTTTTAGCGAGTCTTCAAAAAAGAACGTGCGACTGCAACATATTTGATGTGGATCAGTATCCATGTAGTCATGCAATTGCGGCTGCACATAAGGTTGGTAAAGGTCACAAGATACCAGGAACTATGTTCAACATACTATCTTTGAGAGACATGGCGTTTGGCTTACCAAGTAACCATGTATCCGGTTCCTGATTAAAGTGATTGGAACATTCCTCCTCAGTATTCTGAACTTACGGTTCTACCTTCTATGCTGGCTAAAAAAGACATAGTCGGTGGCCTAAAGAGAACCGTTATCCTAGACCCCAGTGAGGCTCGAAGAATTATCCCATCTTCGTCGAGATAAACCCCATATTTTTTTAGAAAAATGGGTTCCAATGCCAGCATCACTGACAGTGTTTGGAATGTGTCAACCGAGACAACGCCAACTTAAAAAAAAGAAACGTTTGTTAGTGTGCACTTTTATTTTATTTGTATTATTAGTTTGTAATATTACATTATTTGTATTATTTGACAAAATCTTTGTGACTTTCATCATTATAATTCGATAAATTCTTCATTGTAATTCCACCCATGCGACCCTTACGGACATTGCGACCCTTGCGAGCATAGCGACCCCTAAGACCTTTGTGACCCATGTGACTCTTGCGACCCAAGTTGCCATTGCGACCCATGGGACCCACGTGACCCTTGTGAGCCTTCTTTGTGTCTAGTCATTTCGATGTCAGACTCTTGGCTTTTCCAATGCCATCTATAATTCTTTTACGTATGCCACACTCAAGACCCTTGCGACACATTGTTTCAATGTCAGACTTCAGTCTTTTCGACACTCTCTTTCCATCGATCTCTTTTACCCCTATATTAAAAGTTTCATCAAATTATGTAAGTCTCACAATCGCATCCAAGATCATATTGAATCGGGAGAATCTCATCTATCTTGTTTTTTCGTCTATGTGTTTAACCCTAAATTCTCTTAAAATTCTTTGTTACCTTTGTCACCTTTGTAACCTTCGTGACGAAGGTGACATGGTGGACGCAAGACATTGCGTTGTCTATGTGTTTCTCAAGATCTTGGTAATCGTCGAACTCGATCTCTATTCAGATATACAAAAGTCATTACAACGTGGATGGAGGACATTGTGTTGTATCTGCACAACATATAGTCTTGGTAATCGGCTGACTCAGACATTGTTCTGTAACCGCGATAATTAAGGTCAAGGTTGGAGGTGAACTTGGAGATGCATTGAGTCATACACGACTCTCTTTACCTTTGTGACCTTATTTAACCTTTTTCTTTCCTTTTTTTCAACTTGTTTTAACTTTTGCAATCTTCTTTTTCTTTCTTTTTTTTGTAACCTTTGTGACCTTATGTAACCTTTTTCTGTCCTTTTTTCTGGAATTTTTTTCTCAACCTTTTTTGTAACCTTTGTGACCTTATGTAATTTTTTTGTAACCTTTGTGACCTTATGTAATCAATATTTATACGTTGAAATGTCTTATTTTGCATCTATTGTTCGTAGTTATGTGAAATCCATAAAATCGTCGACCTCAATTGGATTAAATTCTAATAAGTTTAAACGGGAACCCATCCGACCCAATGCGACCATATATGACTGGTCTGCGACTCATGCGATCCATGTGACTCATGCGGTCCACGCGACCCATGCGACTCATGCGACCACATATAAAACTTTTGCGACTCATGCGACCACATATAAAACTTTTGCGACTCATGCGACAGGTGTCACTCATGCGACCCACATGACTCATGCGACCCATGTGACTATTGTGACTTGTCATTTCGCTGTCAGAAACCTGTCTTCCTACCCATTTGACTCTTTTGACCCATGTCTATAAGTTAACGTCTACGTCTCTTCTTTTAGTCTGCGTATCTAACACCAAATTCTGAAAAATCTTTGTTACCCTTGTCACCGTTATGACCTTCGTGACGAAGGTGACATGGTGGACGCAAGGCATCGTGTTGTCTATGTGTTACTCAAGGTGTTGGTAATCGGCAGGCCCGGTCTCTATGGAATCGCTGACAAGGTGCGGTGGTGACCTAAGTGACGGTGTTGGGTTACCCATGAAATTTGATTGAAAGACAAAGTATATGACATGAGATAACTCTGGACAGATATACCAAACAAGGAAAAAGCATAAGAGTGGAAGACGGAGTACATGATAGAAGATAACTATCACCTTTGAAACACATGTATTCGTCCCATGCGACCGTGAGTTGGCATTAATTAGTTTGACGTTGTAAATGTATTGTTTTGATTGGTTTTTTTGTTCTTTTATCCTCGTAAATCCATAAACTCATCGAGTTAGCATCGATTGATCAATATATGCGTCCAAGCGACCTATGCGACCCATGTGACCCATCCTTTTTTCAATTGGCATTAAGTAGTTTGACGTTGTAAATATATTGTTTAGATTGGTTATTGTACTTTTATCATTTTATATCCAAAAATTCATCGATTTCACATCTATTGATCCATATATGCTACCAAGCGACCCATGCGACCTATGCGACACTCAGTTGGCATTAATTAGTTTGATGTTGTAAATGTATTGTTTTGATTGTTTTTTTTTTTACTTTCATCCTTATTAATCCATTATTTTTTTGTCGAGTTAGCATCAATTTATCAATATATGCGACCCATGCAACCCTCAATTGGCATTATTTAGTTTGACGTTGTAAATGTTTTGTTTGGAGTGGTTATTGTCCTTTTATCCTTATGAATCCATAAATTCGTCGAGTTCGCATCTATTGTCCATATATTCGACCCATGCGTTTGTTTTTTGAAATACCATTATCAATATATTTGAGTTGTATATGTCTAATTTAGAATCAATGTAGACAATAATAGCAAGACTATCGACATTTGAACAAAATTTTAATTGTAGTTTTAAAATTTTCGACCCATGCGATATTATAAATGTATTTTCACCATGCGACCCTTGCGACCCATAAACTAGTTTGGTGTCGTTTTAAATGTATTATTTTCACCAAAATTCCTGCCGAACATTTCACAAAAATTTGAAAAAAAAATAACTGTGTGATCATGTATTTTCGAATTCCATCTGATGGAGATTTGATGTAAGGAACATGTCTTTTCGAATTGCAGTCGTTTCCTTTTTTCAAATATCGACACACCATATATCTAACTCTCATCATCTTCCACCCATTTTTTTTGCGAAAATGACACATTTCTCTCATTTCCTCCAATCCATATTCCGAGCTATCCGGAGAGTTACCTTGTAATCTTCATTTGCCTGTTTTTTGGTATGTTACATGTTGATAACAATAGGTTTGACTTTGTTTTTTGTTATAGGACATTCTGAATGTCTTCTTTGATGAGCATATTCACGGGAAAACGAGGGACAACAACATGATAATGCTTAAATTGAATGTGTCTAATAAAATACGGGAAGTCAAGTTGGATGGTCCCAAATTCACTGATGGATGGAAAGATTTCTCCAAAGTACATGAATTTCGTATTGAGGATTTCTTAGTTTTCTGTCACGAAGGTGACATGGTTTTTCACGTCACCGTGCCCACTTTTGTTCAGATGATTTTCACGGTACCGGTCACACATTCAAATCTGGCTGTAGATGCAGTGGTAAGTGACATCAAACCGATTCATCATATATCACTTTGGTTATTTATTCGATTTTTATTCATTTCGACTGGTGTAACTTATTTATGTCACAGGCACTTCCGATAGAGTTTGCGAGGCCGAGCGGTCTTTGCGTTAGACGATGTAAGATACTGCTGATAATCAATTACGGACTGGCGTGTTCGGCAAATTTAAGGCCTGTGAAACGTGGTGGCGCTAGCATCAGAGGGGGTTGGAGAAATTTTTGTCACGAAAATGGACTGAACCAGGATTGTTCCCTCAAAATCGAACTTGTCTTCAGTGGAGCAACACCTGTGCTTCAATTTGTCCCTCAACCAGAGCCTAACAACAACATAGTTTTATTTTAGTTGTATTTTTATTACTTTTAACCTCCTTTGAACAACAACAATCTCGACAATCTTGAACTTCATGTTTGTATTTCGTTGGTTTTTTACTATTATTCAATACTTAGTATTATTGTCAATATCGCTGTTTTTTGTGGATTTAATATTATCATAACAAGGATCGCAGGGGTAAAATGGTCGTTGAGGGACCAAGCGACTAAGCGACCCATGCGACACATTCGACCCATGCGACCCATGCAACCCATTCGACCAATTCGACCCATGCAACCCATTTAACCAATTCAACCAAGCGATGCGTCCCATGCGACCCAAACGACCAATTAGACCCATGTGACCCATTCAACCAATTCGACCAAGCGATGCGTCCCATGCGACCCATTCGACCAATTTGACCAAGCAATGCGTCCCATGCGACCCATTCGATCAAGCGACCCATAAATCAGTTTGGTGTTGTTTGAAATGTATTATTTTCACCAAAATTCCCGCCGAACTTTTCACTAAAAATCTGAAAAACATAGCCGTTTGGTCATGTCTTTTTGAATTCCATTTGACATCGATTCGATGGAGAAAATTGGATGGAGAGTATCGTTATTCGAAAAAAGATGGATGGAAGATGATAAGAGTTAGAGAGTTAGTGTGTCGTTATTTAAGAAAAAGAAATGGTTGGAATTAAAAAAAAACATGACCCTGACATCGTAATCCGCAATTCTGTCATTTAGTCCAAATCATTCTTCCGATTTTTCTGGAGAACTACCTCGTAATCTCCTTCATCTCTCTCTTTCGGTATGTTACATGTAGACAATGTACAGACTTGATTTTTTTTTCAATTTTTGTTACAAGACATTCCAAAGAACTTCTTAGATAAACATATTCATGGGAAAACGAGGGACAACAACACGGTAACGCTTAAATCGGATGTGTCAAACAAAACATGGGAAGTCA
Organism: Gynandropsis gynandra; assembly: GCA_036759665.1. NCBI lineage: Eukaryota > Viridiplantae > Streptophyta > Magnoliopsida > Brassicales > Cleomaceae > Gynandropsis > Gynandropsis gynandra. The sequence goes on from CM071866.1 coordinate 12,768,056, forward strand.
AGTTGGATGGCCCCAGATTCACTAATGGATGGAAAGAGTTCTCCAAGGACCATGATTTTCATATGGGATTTCGTAGTTTTCTGTCACAAAGGTGACATGGTTTTTCACGCCACCAGTATCGGAGATGATATTCATAATCTACAATATGCATCATCTATATCATCATCATCCGCAGAAGCAGGGTCATCTTCTCCTGCTCAGAGGATTTTCACGGTACCAGTCACGCATTTAAATCTGGCCGTAGATGCATTGGTAAATGACATCAACCCGATTTATTCGATTCATAAAATATGGCTGTAGATGCATTAGTTTGGCGTCGTTGTAAATTTATTTGGTTATCGCATACACTTCCGATAGGATTTGAGAGGTCGAGAGGTCTATGTGATAAACGATGTAAGATACAATTGATAATCAATTAGGGAATAGTATGGGAGGCATATCTAAGGCTCGTGAAATGTGGTTGCGCTAGCATCAGAGGGGTTGGACAAAGTTTTGTCAAGATCATACACTTAACGGGGGTTGTTCCCTCAAAGTCGAACTGGTCTCCAATGCAGCAATACCTCTGCTTCGGTTTTTCCCTTAACCAGGGCCTACCAACAACATAGTTTGAATTTTGTTGTATTTTGATTGTTTTGAACCTCCTTTGAACAACAACATTCCTTTGAACTTGAACTTCATGTTTGTATTTGGTTGGTTTTTTACTATTATTCTACAGAAAGTATTATTGTTAGTATCGCTTTTGTTGTGGATTTACTGTTATTGTAGCAAGAGTTGCACAGGGACAACGATCGCAGGCAGGGGTCCAAGAGTCGCAGAGGGTCAAAGAGTTGAAGAAGGACAAGGGTCGCAAGGGTCCAAGGTTTGTAGAGGGACAAAGGTCGTAGGGTTCCAAGAGTCGCAGAGGGACAAGGGTCGTAGAGGGACAAGGGTCGTAGGGGTCAAAGGGTCGTAGGGGTCCAAGGGTCGTAGGGGTCCAAGGGTCGTAGAGGTACAAGGGTCGCAGGGAGACAAGGGTCGCAGGGGTCTAAGGGTCATTTGTAAATTACTTGATAAATATTTTTTATATTTTGGGAATGGAAGATGTAACTTGGTACATTGTTATTTTTTTTAAACTTATTCATATTATTTATAAATAATTTTTATTTTTTAGAAATGGAAGATGTAACTTGGTACATTGTTATTTTTTTAAAAAGTTATTCATATTATTTGTTAATATTTTTTATTTTTTGGGAATGGAAGATGTAACTTGGTACATTGTTATTTTTTTAAGTCATTCATATTATTTGTAAATAATTTTTATTGGAAGACTTGTGGTAGTATATTTTTATGTCATCTCAGTGTATAGCACGTGTCTTAAAGAACATGCTCAACATCTAAAAATGGTTCTTGACGTGTTACGGGTTGAAAGATTGTTTGCTAATCTTAGAAAATTTGTCCTTTGCACTAAAAATCTTATTTTCATAGTATTAGTGGTAAGTGAAAAGGGAGTACATGTCAACGAAGAAAATATTGAAGCGATTAGAAATTAACGAAGTCTAAAAACGGTTGCGGGAGTGAGAAGGTTTCATGGATTGGCAGGTTTCTATCGATGTTTTTTTAAGGTCTTCGACACGATTGTCGCTCCTTTGACCGAAGTAATCCAGAAGAATGTTGGGATTCAATGAGGAGAAGCTCAAGAGAAGGCTTTTTAGCTTTTGAAGGAAAAACTAATGAATGCTCATCTTTTGTCTTTGCCTAACTTTTAATAAAAATTTTGAAATCAAATGTGATGCTTCAGGAGTGGGCATAAGAGCTATGTAGATGCAAGAAGGAAGGTCAATTAAATACTTTAGTGCGAAGCTGAATAGGGCTCAGTTAAATTATCCTACATACAACAAGGAGTTGTCCGCATTGATAATAGTGTTGTAAACTTGGTTGTACTATCTTTGGCCTAAAGAATTTGTCATCTACGCAGATCATGAATCTCTCAAACATTTGAGAGGATAACACAAGTTGAACTGTCACCATGCGAAGTGGGTAGAGTATATTGAAACCTTTCCATATGTGATTAAGTACGGAAAAGGTAAGGAGAATGTTGCTATTGATGCCCTTTCTAAACGTTATGCATTAATTTCTTCTTTGGATGCACAAATACTTGGTTTTGAGCATTTCAAAGGACTATATGCAACTGACAATGACTTTGATGAAATATTTGAGTCATGTGCAAAGGCTGTTCAAGGTAAGTATTACCGCTTCAAAAGATTTCGGTTTCATGAGAATAAGTTGTGCATTCCGAATTGTTCTATGAGAGATTTGCTAATGAAAGAAGCACATGGGGTGGATTGATGGGTCATTTTGACATAACTAAAACTTTATCAATGTGCAAGAATATTTCTATTGGCCACACATACGGAGAGATATTGAAAGAACTTGTCGTAGGTGTGTGACCTGTAAGAAAGTAAAATATAGGCTATAACCACGCCGTAAGTATCCTCCTTTGCCAATCTCTATTGAGCCATGGGCAGATATTTCCATGGATTTCATCGTTGGATTACCTAGGACCAAAACAGGCATCACATATAGGTTCTTTATTATTTATGGAGATTGCTCAGTTGCATAGAATACCTAGAACTATTGTGTCTGATAGGGATGCTAAGTTTCTTAGCTATTTTGGGAAGACGCTTCAGTCAAAACTTGGAATAAAGTTTTTGTTCTCAACGATTTTACATACACAAAGAAATGGTCAAACTGAAGTGTTTAATCCAACTCTTTCATATTTATTACGTGCTTTGATTAAAAAATCTTACAACTTGGGAAGAATGTTTTCCACATATTGAATTTGTGTATAATAGAGTTGTTCATACCGTGACACTATTTTCGCCTTTTAAAATTGTTTATAATTTTAGTTTTTTGATGCCTTTGGATCTAACACCTTTACCAATGTCCGAACTTACTAATCTTGATGGAAAGAAAAACGTAGAATCTGTGAAAAAGATTCACGAGAAGGCAAGGGGTATTATTGAGAAAAAGACGGAGCAATAGGCACGCCAAGCAAATAAGGGACATAAAGAGATAATCTTCAAACTAGGAGATTTGGTGTAGGTAAAAATGCAAAAAGAATGGTTCCCGAAAGAGAGAAAGTCAAAAACTATGCCTCGAGCGGATGGACCTTTTCGTGTACTTAAGCGGATCAACGAAAATGCGTACAAGATTGAGCTACCATGTAAGACTAATATTAGCTCTAGTTTTAACGTCGTTGATCTTTCTCCTTTTGTGGCAGATGAAGATGCATATTTCAGGACAAATTTTTCTGAAGAAGAGGAAAATGATGAGGACATTGAGGCACCACGAGGACGCGAGGATCCGAGTCAAGGGAGTGAAGATCTTCAAATAAGATAATGATCACTAGAGCTAGGGCTAATAGATTGAAGAATGTCTTTTCAATTGTGGTTCATGCTGCATTCAAGAAAACAAGTGTCTGCAAGGACGAGATGCCAAGAGAAGAGGTGATTGTGATATTAATAAGCACCGAAGAGTCGGTTCAGTCAAATGACTCTTGAATTCGGTCCAATTCTGGAGTCAACAATCAAAGTCTAGAGAGACCTTTTCAACGCACCTCAAAATCCGACATTTGACCGTGTACGAGTTTGCATTATTTAAAGATAGTCCATTTGATTCCAAGCACTTTTAACCTATAAATAGACAAGCATTTCGTTGAATAAAGGCAGACTTCTTTGTTAAGTAAATTTAGAGGGTGTATTCCTTGTTTTTGTCTCGAGTTGTAACTCTCGCCTCTGGGATTCAAGTTTTCGGATTCATTCCCAATTAAAAATCACATAACCACATGTGATTATGGTGTCATCGGTTTCTTGGGTGTTCTTTCCGAGATTAGCGGGGGTGTCTGACGTTCTCACGATGTGAGACAAGTCATTGGTTGTCGCTAGCTGTTAGAGGGTTGCAGAACGACTTCCATCTATTTCTATCATTTTCTAATCAATAAAATGAAATCCGGATGCACATCAAACTGCAGCTAAATAAATGTATTAAAGCTTTTCAATGTGATGGATGGGGAGATTTCAATAGCATAGCTTTTCTCACTCACCTTCAACCTTGTGGACTAACTCTTAGAATGTCATGCCCCTATACACCATAACAAAAACATATATCCTAGAGAAAACATCGTCATGTTGTGAAACTTGCTCACTCCATGATCTTGCATTCAAAGGTACCCTTCTCCTACAAGGTTTCTTAATAAACGTATTCTCATCCACTACTCTAAACGATAAGATCTCTTACACCCTTTTACATGGTTCTAAACCAGATCTATTATATTTTGTTTTTCTTGGTTACAACGATAGATATAAAGGATACATATGCATTTATCCTCCCAAAATAAAGTGTATATTCTTAGGCATATTGTTTTAGTGAGAAATATTTTCCCTTCACTTTTGAGTACAACAACTTAGTTCCTCGATATCAAACTCCTTTAACAATGGCATTGTAGAAAGGATATGAGGAGAATGCTCCTCCTTCCTTCTTGAATAATCTTCAAAACCAGTTTATGAAACACCAATTACATTTTTAAAACCATCATAACCTTCTTTGTGTCTCCAATCTCCATTCTTCTTCTACAAATTATCCTACCTTGTCTAAATCACCACCTCCATCAAATCAACCCACCTATGCCATGATAACCAAGTCTAGAGGTGGCACAGTAAGATCTAATCCTAAGTGTGCACAGGTCAGCAATCCCATGGTTGGTTTAGCCTAAGAGTATCAAAATAGCCTTAATACACACCCATGGTTGCTTTTACCCCAAGAATATCAAAATAGCCTTAATACATCTAGGTCGGTATGCTTCTATATGTGAAGAAATAAATGCCTTAAAAACTAATTACACTTGGGAACTAGCCCGCCATGAATCTCAATTCAATGTGATAGACTGCAAATCGATTTTAAGGTCAAACTTAAACCAAATGGCTCTCTAGATAGGTTAAAAACCAGATTGGTTGGTAAAGGATTTAACCAAATGAAGAGATTAATTTCTTTTATATATATAACCTTGTAGTTAGGAAATCCAGCATATGTTTACTGTTCAGTATTGTTATAACACATCATTGGCATATTAAACATCACATGTAAGTAATGCCTTCCTGCATAAAAGTCTCAATAAAACTGTTTATCCGACCCAATCACTTGGTTTTGTTAACTAAGAAAATCCCAATCATGTTTTTCATTAAAAAAATCTATAAACGGTCATTAACAAGCTTCAAGAGCTTGGTTTAACACCTTTATCTCTTTTCTAATTAGCTTTGGTTTTTTTTTTAGTGTTGTAGATCTCTCTTTGTTTCTTTTCAAGAATGGATTTAACATGTTGGTTATGCTTATTTACGTAGACAATATGATACCCACTAGTAACTAGAAACTTTGCTCACACATCTTATACATATACTACATTTAAACTCTTCAATGAATTTTTAGGAACTTTGCATTATTTTCTAGGAATTCAAGAACATTCACATCAAGATGGACAATTTTTACATCAATCTCAGTATGGATTAGATATTTTGGTTAGAACATAAATGTTACTTTGTAAACCCTTTCCAACACTTCTACTAATTAGAAAAAACAACAATTCTCATGATCTGCAAAAATTCTTTGCTCCTTGACACTTTAGAAGCATTGTAGGATCATTGCAATACCTCACTCTAACCATCCCTAATTTGAGCTTTTCCATAAAATTTATAAGTCAATAAATGCATAATTTTAGCACTGAGGATTTCGAACTTTTAAAATACATACTTTTAAAACTTAAAAGGTACAGTTAAACTTGGATTGCACATTCACTCTCACAGTCATACAAATTTATAATCCTATAGTGGTAGTGTTCGGGTAAGATGTCAAACCACACATCGTTCTTCTTCTAGTTTCTATTTTTCTAATGGTGTAATCTCATTTTGTGGTCTGCTAAGCGAAAACCAACTATATTTTGTTTTATTATTGAAACTGAGTACAAGGCTATACCATCGCTTGCAAGTGAACTTACTTGGATTTTCTTTCTATTTCGTAATTTTGGTATATCTCTAACTCAACCCACTATATTTCATTGTGACAATTTATCCCCCCGTTCATCTCACTACAAATATGGATTTTCAAAAACGCTCGAAGCATATAGATCTAGATTATCGTTTTACTCGTGAAAAATGTTATATTAGATCCATGATTACTAAGCATATATCTTATACACTTCAAATTGTTTATATTTTCACTAATTCTCTATCTAGAGAACAATTTGTAGGCTTAAGCAACAAACTCAAGTCTCATATTTAACCTCATTGCGAGTTTGAGAGGGTATGTACATACAACAACTCATACAACAACTCATGACACTCCATTAGAGCTTAACTCATCGGCTTTCAGCAAAGGAAAACACTCCAACAACGCAAAATTCAATGGAATAGTAAACATAGTGCTTAATTGGTTGCTCATCTCAACCTATTCTAAGGCTTTAAACCATCACGAAGACTTGGTCCACAACACCCGTTGGCTCTCTCGCAATCGTCGACAAGGATATCAGAGTAAAGAACGACCAGAACAAGTCCTCTGTAATCAACAAGAATCAAGTCTACAATCCTTCTTCTCCTTCTTAGCCTTTGCATTCATCGATTGATCAATAAATAATAAAATTGTACATTTCTAAAAATACCACATAAAAAGCATTCATGTATTTTATTTTCCATATGATTAATGTTACAAATGATAATCATGTATGAGTTAATTGGAATGATGAATGGATTATATATATATATATATATTTCATATTTGAATTTTCATTTTATTTTAGAGATAGCTAGTGGTATAAGATCCTTGAATTTTAAATATACATATATATACTAAAAATGTATTTTAAATGATAGCTGAATGGCATCATCTGTTAAGATCAATTTAAAAAATATAAATGTTTGCTTCATTTATTCATCATCCCTCGAGTTATATTAATAATACCTATATTTAACTGTTTATCAAAAAATATGGAAGATATAGTAGACTAAGTAAATGTAATAAGAATCCTAGAAAATATAGGATATATTCTCTAACATCTCCCTTCAAATTGGTGTGTGTAAATCTAGAAAACCCAACTTGCAAAAAAATCATCAAATTTCGTGCAGCATTGTTGCTCAGGTTTGTTGACTTTTCGTCGGTCGTTGAGTCGGTGAAAGTTTTGGTGGATTGTCGATACACCGGAAGGCGTCGAGGTTCGGTATGCCGAGAGATCGTCAGGGTTCAATACGCCGAAAGGCATCAGGGTTCGATGCGTCGAAAGGCATCGGGGTTTGGAACGTCGAAAGGCGTCGGGATTCAATATACCAAAAGGCATTAGGTTTCGGACCTCCAAAAGGTGTTGGGGTTCGCGTATATCGAAAAGCATCAAGGTTCGGTACAGCGATGGTCGTCGGGGTTGGGTACACCAAAGGACATCTGGATTCAAAACGCGAAAGTCGGAATGCCAACAAATGGCATCTAGTCGGTACGCCAACATAAGGCGTCTGGTCGATTCGCCAACATAGGGCTTCTGAGTCGGTATGCCAACAAAGGGCGTCTGGGTCGGTACACGAACAAAGGGCGCCTAGGTCGATATACCAACAAAGGACGCCTGGGTCAGTATGCCAAGAAAGGGTGTTTGGGTCGGTATGCCAAGAAACGGCATCTGATCGAACGATTGGAGATGTATGGTCGGTCGGTCGGTCAAAGAATATAAGATTAAAAAACGTAAAAACAAAAATAAACCACGACATCATCCTTCTTAAGGATTGTGTCTCTATCTTCATCTTCATCATCAACGTCGATAATAATCATGTTTTTCGTAGATAAATGAACTACAAAATCCTAGAAGAGTTTTAAGCTCTGATACCATGTCAAATATGGACTTGGACCTAACTAATCTTAAAAGCTAGCTCAAGAGTTCAAGGTTGTCCAATACCATATATATGAGTCCAAAGTTCATGTCATAGCCGATGTGGGACAACTTATCATAACACTTCCCCCTCATGCCCAAGCTCGACCCTAGAGCGTGGACATCGCAATCGGGGGTCCAACATCGATATATTTAAATCGGGACGAAACTGGCTCTGATACCATGTTAAGATCAATTTAAAATATAATTGTTTGATTCATTTATTCATCATCCCTTGAGTTATATTTTGATAATCATATTTAACTATTTATCTAAAAACATGGAAGATATAGTAGACTAAGTAAATATAACAAGAATCCTAAAAATATATGATATATTCTTGAATATATCCTATATTTTCTAGAATTCTTAGTCAAAGATTCCAAAGCTAACAGAGCAGAACCGGAGATAATCGAGATATCATCACCGGAAAATTCGTAAGAAGAGAGAAGCTCACGTACCTCAAGCTCCACGAGCTCAAGCAGTTCATTGTCGTCAACCTGGTCTCCTTGTTGAGGAAGACAACCATGTTAGGAACACCCACATGCTTGGCAAGAAAGATATGTCTCTAAGTCTGCGGCATCTGACCGTCGCTGCCAGAGACGACGAGAATAGCACCATCCATCTGCTTCTTCCTCTACCTCTTCTAGACTCCTTTGCTCCTATGCCTCTTCCCCTTCTCTTTATCCCATTGCCTCCCACTACTAGAAAATTCAAGATTAGGGACGAAATTTGGGGACCGACATTTTTGTCCCTAAATTTAGGGACGGATTATACACGAATTAGGGACGGAAAATGAAATCCGTCCCGAATCCGTCCCCAAATTTGGGTACAGAAGAGTCGTCTCTAATTCGTCCCTAATTGCGGACCAATTAGGGACGGATGAGTAAGTCGTCCCTAAATTGGAGATGGAAGTTTCTCCCGTCCCTAAATTGGGGACGGATTTTCTGCCGTCCCTAAATTGGGGACGGATTTTTTGCCGTCCCTAAATTTGGGGACGGGCAAGTCATCCATCCCCAAATTTAGGGACGGGCAGGTCATCCGTCCCCAAATTTAGGGATGGCAGAAACCTCTGTCCCCAAATTTGGAGACGGATTTGGGACCGTCCCTAAATTTAGGACTTTAAAAACCGTTTTAGGGATGGATTCGGGACGATTTTTCGGAAAATTAATCTCTTAGTCCCTAATCCGTCCCTAATTCGTTATAAATAATTCTATTTAACCCCTCAACCATTGATCCGTTTTTCATAAGCTACTCTCATATTTTTCACCCCATAACTTCTTTAGTGTTTGCGATATAATGGCATCTTCATCAATATCGAACATTTTCGATTCTAGACAATGGATGTACAGAAGAATTGATCCAGAATCTCAAAGCATATCGAAAGAGTTTATAGAAGGTGTCACACAGTTTATGACAATGGCGACGAATCAACAAGTTAACAAAGAAATGGGTACTTTGGTTTGTCCATGCGTCAAATGCAAGAATAAAAAATTTGTTAATGAGAGAACTGTTTGGAAGCATCTTTATTTATGAGGATTTACCCCGAATTATTTCATGTCATTATGTCATGGAGAAAAATTTGCACCACGACCTAGTAATGTTGTGGAAAACTTTAGTAGGGGCATTATACATCATGATAAATTTGAGTCTTCTCAAGATGTAGAAATGAACCCCTATGTGGAAATGGTGCAAAATGTATTCCGTGAAAGAAACGAAAATATTGAAGAAGATCCGAATGAAGAAGCAAAAAGTTTTTTTGAAATGCTAGAAAGTGCTAGGAATCCACTTTATGATGGTTGTAGGAGTGGTTTATCACAGTTATCTCTGTCTGCACGTTTGATGAATTTGAAGACTGAAAATAATTTGTCTTAGAATTGCATGGATTCGATATTGCAATTAGTAAGAGATTATTTGCCAGAAGATAATAATGCAGTAGACTCCTATTATGAGACAAAGAAGATGATGCGATCTTTGGGTTTATTGCCATATCGAAAGATTGATGTTTGTCAAGACAATTGCATGATTTTTTGGAGAGAGACATCGGAGATTAGTAATTGTCTATTTTGTGGAAAAGATCGGTTTTATTTAACAAAGAATGGAAAATCGGTTCCGTATCGTCGTATGTGGTATTTACCAATTACACACAGATTAAAAAGATTGTATCAATCTGTGGAGACCGCAAGCGACATGATTTTGGAGAAGATGTGTCATCCCTCAGATGGTGAGGCGTGGAAACACTTTAACAAGGTATATCCTGATTTTGCGGCTGAGAGTCGAAATGTCTATTTAGGCCTTTGTACCGATGGTTTTAATTCATTTGGGATGTCTGGGAAGAATTATTCATTGTGGCCAGTTATAGTGACACCTTACAACTTACCACCGGATATGTGCATGAAACGGGAATTTTTGTTCTTAACAATAATGATTCTCGGGCCTAATCATCGCAAAAGAAGTTTGGATATATTTCTTCAACCACTCATTGAAGAATTAAAAGAATTATGGAACGGAGTTCAAGCGTACGATGTCTCGAGGCGACAAAATTTTATGCTACGAGGTTGTCTCATGTGGACAATAAGTGATTTTCCAGCTTATAGTATGTTATCTGGATGGAAAACGCATGGTTGATTGGCTTGTCCATATTGCATGGAGGAAACAAATGCTTTTCATTTGAAACATGGAAGAAAGACGAGTTGGTTTGATTGTCATCGTCGTTTTCTTCCTGTTGATGATGCATTACGGCGCAACAAGAGAAATTTCAAAAGGAATGTAGTTGTGCGGAAATCTCCTCCTCCAGTTTTGACCGGCGAAGAGATTTTGTATGACGACTTCTTGCTTTGGGATATTCCGAGGAGTATAGATTGCAGAGGGAACAATCATCC
>CM071866.1:12781787-12805275 GCA_036759665.1 Gynandropsis gynandra
CCCCCTCCCGTCGCCACCGCGTTCCCTCTTGCGTCTCCCCTCCCGTTGCCGCCACCCTCCCCTCCTCCATCGCCACCCCGTTCGCCGCCGCCGGTCAAGTATACCAGTCTCGTGTTGAACCCGTCAATTTCATGGATTAGTTGAAAAAATCTTGGTAGGAGCATAGAATTTCGCTGGAATTGGTTCTAAGTTAGCTAGAATTTTAAGGTAGGAGCATGGAATTTAGTTGTTTATTTATGTGTTGATGTTAGAAGTTGAGAAATTTAGAAATTTACGTTAATATTTAGAAATTGAGATGATTGGTTTGGGGATGGTGTCGTAATATTTTAATTTCACATTTCAGTATGTCGAGGATACGGGATAAGCGTACACACGGCAGGATCTCGTTCTTTTGCAGAAGTATACGAAGATCTGGTAAGCTTTATTCAATTTTTATACATTTATAAAAAATAAACATTTCATTAAACTATGTCTATTTTATTTTTTTCAGGCAAAAGAGAAGTGATCCGAACTATCGTATCTAGAATTGTTGGAACGTACGCACGTTAAGAAGTCAGATGGTTCGTGGGTGGATCCTAAGGCAAAAAGCCTTCATGATGAAATTGAAAACATGGCAGCGGAGCGAGTATCGCAAATTCCCCCGAAAGAAGACGGCTCACAAACTACTCTTAGTCAGGAAGAGTACAACGAGTTGTATCTCGAGGTAATAATGACATTCTACTATGATCTAATTTCACTATTTATAAATGTTACTAATTCTCGATATTTGTTTTACAAAAAGTTACGCCATACAAAGGTCGTATTTTCGGACTTGGAGCAATGGCCTCAAAACATTCAACTGCATCCAAAGGTAAAGAAAAAGTATCGGATTACGAGCTCCGGCATCAAATATCCGAAAGGTTCCAAGAATCCGACAAGCGCGTTGAACAAGCACTAAAGGAGACTGAACTATCAAGAAAGGAGGTTGAACTATCAAGAAAGCATGTTGAACGATCAGATAGGCGTATGGATAAGCTTCTGCGCATGATGAAATCGCAAATGCCTAACATCGATTGGGATGCAGTTCAGAACAGTGATTCCGATCACGACTAATCGGAACGGCTTAGGATTAAAAATGTTGGTTATATGTATGGTTTGTGATTATTTTTATGTACTAATTTTTATCTTTTAATGTAATCGAACTTTTTTAAATTTTATTTTTTTAAAAAAAATTAGGGACAGGCAACAGCCGTCCCTAAATTTAGAGACGGCAAACGTTGCCCGTCCCTAAATTTAGCAACGTATTCAGTGGTCCGTCTCCAATTGTTAGAAACCGAAACCGATTCGTCTCCAATCCCGGGACTGTTTGAGGACTACTTTTTCCGTCCCTAATTGGGGACGGATTGGGGACTGAAATTTCCGTCCCTAATTAGGAACGGATTGGGGACGGATAGCATTTGGAGACGCGCGATTGGGGACTACCGCGGGTCGTTCCTAAACCTGTTTAGGGACGGATTAGGGACGAATTTTTCAGTCCCTAAAACCTGATTTTCTTGTAGTGTCCATTTACACTCCTGGTAAACTTAAATTTATCTTGAATGGTATCAGAACCAATTTTATCCCCCATTTAAATATACCAATGTTGGATCTTCATATATATAGTATTAAACAACTCTAAATTCTAAACTAATTTTTAGAATTAATTAGCCTAAATCCATATTTGACATCATCAATATCATCCTATGCATCAATGTTTGTGAGTCGAAATTTGGCGTCATAGTTATGTAATATATGGCTTTCTCTATATTTACATACACGCATACATCTATACTTTTCGTGTTTCTGCTTCGTATAATATGGAGTTTAGATCGGAAAAAGTATATACATCATATTATGGATATCTATATATATATATATATATGCTGTCTGTGTCAAATAAAAAAAAATGTCGAAACTGGGCAACCAAAGATCCACGAGGTCCAACATTCACGATGATACTGTCGGATCATGTCATCAAATTTTAGCACTGTTTCCAATTCGATAAAAAAAAGTATTTTTAAACATAAAGCTAACGATCATTCATTACACAGCAAATATGTTCCCATGTTTAGTCTAATTTATAAAACTTAGTTTTCCTAATATTTGATCCTGATTCCGTTGTATAAAAACTACATTTTGATTTTTGAATGACTAAAAAAGATCAAAAAGTTAAAACTTCTATACTATTCTGAATTGGTAATGTAGTCTTTTATCACCATATGACTAGAGCCGTTTTTGTTTAATATAAAAAATTCTTTTTTAAAAAAATGATTTTTTATACAAGATATACAGCTATTTATTTCCCATATAAACTATATTTTGTATATAAATTTTAATTTAGACTTTAAATATTAACCAAATAAACATTTTTTACGTGATCAAGATGTTATTATTTTTTGCAAAAAAACACATGTAATTATAAATTTTAATGTATAAATGACATTAATGACGTTTGGAGGAGAGAATCAAATTAAAATACGCAATAAAATGTTACAAAAAAAGGGAACACCCAACATTATGTATTTGGGTAATCCGTGTTATGTTTTAAACCTTAGACAATTTTGTCTAATTAATAGTTACAAATTTCTTAAATTTTTTTAACAAAGGCTTGTTAAATTTAAGTTAACTCCTACATTAGGAGTCAAAAGGATGAACACATCCCACATTAAGAAATAAAAATGTCAGACGATCATTATTTTGATTATTATCATAATCATTCTGATACTAACCTTAATCACCTAATTAATCCTAAATATTAATTTTGAAAAAGTTATAATAAAAAAGAGAAGAAAAAGCATTGTCAGTTAAAAAGAATATATAAAACCCACCTCACCACTCCCAAAACATCCCCTTCTTCTTCACCATTCTCTCTCCATATCTCTCCCTCTCTTGTCTCTATCCGAACCCAAAATGCCTTTTTCATCCGAACCGGTGCACGAGATTCGACAATCCGGTCGGGTCCAGGCAACGACGGCGGCATACCCGCCACCCAAGCTGTCGGAGCCATTACTGTGTCCTCGCTGTAACTCAACCAACACAAAATTCTGCTACTACAACAACTACAACCTCTCTCAGCCTCGCCACTTCTGCAAATCCTGTCGGCGATACTGGACCCACGGTGGTACCCTCCGCGATATCCCCGTCGGCGGCGGCTCCCGCAAGTCCTCCAACTCCTCTGCTGCTAAACGCGCCCGCTCCTCCGGAACAGCAAACACACACGGAACTCCTGGTTTATCTTCTTCCTCGTCCTTTTCCTGTACTTCGTCTCTTCTGACTACGACGACCACGAACACGATGATCCACGAACCCGAACCCGGACCCGGACCCAGGCTCGAAGCCAGATCCAGTGACGTAGCGGCAGAGGGGAAGGACGGCAATTTGGTCATTGGGTGTGGAAGCTTCGCGTCGCTGTTGAGTGGGCAAAGCGGAGACGGAGCGTTTTTGGCGTTGGGCAATGGTAACGGGCTCGGATACGGTTTCAGTTACGGGTTTGACGAAATGAGTAATGGGTATTCGAATTATTTATGCGGAGGAGGAACGGTGGCAGAAGCTCCGGCGACGGTTGGTGGTGAGACGTGGCAGGTGGGAGAGTTGGAAGGTAACGGTGGGGACAGTTTTCTGTGGCCTGGTCTTGAGATTTCCATGCAAGACAACAATGTCAAGTGAAAACTGTGAAACCGTTTTTTTTTTTTTTTGTAATTTGAATTTTAAATATTTCTTTAGTTTATGGGTATCTCTGTTTTGTCTTTGTCTTCTGGCTGTGTCATATCGTGTTCTTTTGGGTGTTTTATTTTTCTTATGTTTGTTTTATGGTGGGAAAGACAAAAAGGAAAGGGAAAAAAGAGCAAATAGAAAAATAAATTAAAGAGGTTAAAAACCTGTTAGATATTGTAGTTAGTTAGTGGTGTTGTGTCGTTCATTTCCTTTTGAAATTACAACACGCTGGTCTGTAAATCCTCTGTCAAACAGCGAACATATTGGTGTGCAACGAGAAACAATGAACAAATAAAAATAGCTCTATTATTATTATTATTAATCATAATCCGAAATCTAAAACTTTAAGGATAAAAAATCAAAATAAAAATTTAAATAATTGATAGATATAAATATGGAAATTTCTAAATCTTTTTATCAGATTTCTAGATATCTATTTAATTTATTTATATGTTTTGGATGCATTCTCTCACAAATTCAAAACTGATCATATTTTTATATTGGATATTAGCTTCAATTTTCGATAAAATGATTGTGACATCGTATATTTTTTTTTCTTGCGGATGTTTGATCTTTAAAAGTTTTCAAAATGTTTTGTGTTCGATCATCATTTTATATAATATTTGTTACAGTTTGTTAAATAGAAATATTATATGACGCAAATATCGTCCAAAATATGCATTTCAAAATTTTACATATATTCCCAAACTCCATTACATCAAATTGACTTGAACACCAAAAACTTATAATGAAACAAATAAAATTTTATTTTTTAAACAAAACTATCTCTTATTCTTCGGAAAATAATGCACATGAATTTAATTCAATATTCTAAAATCATAGTAAAATTTAGAATTACTTCCTGGAAAAATAAAAGCCATAAAAATAATACGTTGGTTATACAAAATACAAAACTCAGAAACTGTTTATATAGAAAACCAAAATAAATTGTACTTTAATGTAAATATGATATCTATATATCTTCTAAATTTATGTAATAATAATAATAGGAATATTATTATTATTATTATTATTATTATTATTATTATTATTATTATTATTATTATTATTATTATTATTATTATTATTATTATTATTATTATTATTATTATTATTATTATTATTATTATTATTATTATTATTATTATTATTATTATTATTATTATTATTATTATTATTATTATTATTATTATTATTATTATTATTATTATTATTATTATTATTATTATTATTATTATTATTATTATTATTATTATTATTATTATTATTATTACTGAAATATGAGGAAAGTGTGGCTTAGTAGAGATCGAAATGTGAAAAAAAAAATGCGAAGAATGCGAATCATATTAATCAATTAATCGTTATTATCATTACAAAATGGTCTAATTTCCAAAAACTAAATAAATTTACAAAAAATTAATTGAAGAAAGAGAATGATTAAAACCTCCGGAGAACACAAGAAAAGAGGTTCTTGTAGTATATATCTCGTGACTGAGAATGTCCAAAACATAGAATTGGTAGATACCGTGAGAGAGAATCACACGAGTTCGTCGTGAAATAATACAAATAAAGTTTATCAAAATTTTCAGTAATAGATCCAAGTGGTAAACGTTTGAACAATATTTTATTTTATGTAACACTTAATAATAAAATAATGTTTAAATATATACAATTTTAAATACATAAATTTTGTTGCTGAAATTTAAATTTAAATTCATTCCCATAAACCCAAAATTATATATATATATTATTTGTTGAAAATTATATTAAAATCCATTATAAAAACTTACTATTTATATATATATATATCACTATTTATATATATATATATATATTCAATGATACGGATGAAATTATAATAACTTTCCTTTTATAAAAATCTAAAAGAATTTATGATTTTGCACACCTATTACATATTCTGACGGATGAAATTATCATTTTTAAGATTACATTAAATAAAAACGATTTTATATCTTATAATGATATAAAATTAATATTGCTATAATATACATTTCAGATGATCATCTAGACATGGACAATGATCATCAAAAAATATAAAATAGTGATATTAGTTTATCATCGAGTAGTTGCGAATCAATGACTAACTAGAAGATGGTCCACCATTCCATTAACACTAAATATTATTTAACATTGGCAACTAATAATTTTTGGATAACTTTATTTATATTTTTACATCTATACTAATCGAAATGTGATTATATAAAAAAATAATGAATTGAAGAATAATAATCCAAAAAACTATGGAGTACAAATAAAATCTTTGGATATTGAGTCTTGTAAGTTGCAAGTAGAAACTTCTAAAGAGAATATTGGGGGTTGACATCGGATTATCCGAATCCAACCGATCCAAAAAATCTACGTAAATTACAATCCAAATAACCAAAACTTAAATAACCAATTAAAGTTAGAAATAAAATTATATCTCAAATTATCCATTAACATTAGAACTAAAATAATTTGTACAATTCGAATAATAACCAGACCTTTATTATTCAAACTATCTGAATTATCTAAATAATTGAATAAAATTCGAGTTTTTTCGATTTCATTAATCTATAACCGAATAACTCGTACTGAATCGAAACTCGAAATACCCACCCCTAGAGAGTACTATAAGGTTTCCAAGCATGAAACGAAACATAGTTTTTAACAACCTAAATAAATATCTAGTTCGTTTTCATAGAATTTTGATTTGTTTTTCTAAACAAACAATTCATAGTTTGTAACTACTAGGGTTTGGCTTTTCGAGTTATCCAACCAAATCTATCTGGAAAAAACTCAAACTATATTCAATATGGATTATCTATAGAACCCTCTCGGATATAAAATCCTAAACCCATTTTAGTTCGTTATTGGTTTTGGAGAAATAAAAAAGAAAACAAACAATTTCAATTAAAAAAATATTATTATCGAATTAACCAAATAATCTCGACACCGCGATCCGAAACCAAATAACTAAAGTTAGAAACTAAAATAGAACAAAAAATACTTCATCAATGTTAGAATTAAAAATACCTGAATTATCCAAAAAAAAAACTCAAACCTAATTACTTGAATTATCCAACCTACCCAAATTACTAGACAATAATTATACTAAAATTACCGAAAATACATGAATTACCTAACCCAAATTATTCGAATTATGCGAACTACCCGAATGACCCAAATAGAGTTCGAATTTTTCAAACTCATTACTCTAAAACTCGAACAACCTGGACAAAATCGAAACCCGAGGAACTTGAACCAAAAATATTTGAGGCCATTCACATCCTGTTACCCAAAAGTCTAACAAATTGAACCAAATCGATACTCAAGAACTCGAATTGAAACTCGAAATGCCAACTCTTAGAGCATTGTGGGATTACTAAGTATGCAGAAAAGTAAATTATAACGATCGTAATAAATATCTAGTTCATTTTTATAGAGTTTCAGTTTGTTTCTCTAAACAAATAATTCATGGTTTGAAACTATTAACCTTAGATTGATTTAAGACATTTTGATCATAACCTCAATTTTTGTGAAGCCTCCAGAACTCGTCCACGCCAAGATTAAGTAACGCCTTTAACTATTAACGTCGTTTAAATGTGAATTCTTTACTAAGTCACTATTCTCTCTAAGGTTTCTCCTTTTTGTTTTGTAAAACGTTTTCCTAGAGATGAATTCTTAGTTCTACCTATTAGGGTTAATTTATAACACTTTGTAATTCATAATTTGAAATTTCTAACCTTATTGGGATTGTAAGACGTTGTGATCATAGCTTCAATTGTCTTGAAATCTCCACACATCGTCCATACCAATATCGAGCAACGCTGTCAACTATTGACATAGTTTTGATATTAAGTCTTTAAGTAACCATAATTATCAATTCTAAGTTTTTCCTTTTATTTTTTTGTAAAATGATTTCCAATAGATTACTTCTTTATTATATTTTATCTATTAAGGTTAATTTATACACTTTATAATTAACTTTGCAATTAATTAAATAATTACCCACAATTATAAGATAATTACAGGATGAGAAATTAAACATCAATTTGTTTTTTTCCTTCCCCTTATTATATTAGTTCAAGGGAAAGTTTTTGTTAAGGAGTGTTGCAAAAAAAAAAAGAGTTGTTTACATATTCCGTTTTAGGGATTGGTAGCTTACCCATTCAGTGATATAGAGCGTCTAATTTTAAATAATCTCCCACTTTCCCTAGTGATAATCTCTTTTATAATTATATTAGTATATGTATCTCCATACATATACTAATCTAGATATCTCATATGGACAACTAATAGAAATATCCATTTACATGGATATATGACTAGTTGAATTATAGTTATGATCCTAGCAGAAAATATAACTGAATCGCAGTAGATTGTCAAAGAATCATCAACAAAGACCGAAACAATCGTAAGTGTGAACTCATGCGTTCAATACTAAACTTGTAGCAATTTGGTCGAACTAATTAACTAATTGAATTTGACATCTAGCGTGAAGTAAAACCTTTACTCTATAGAATCCGGGTAAAGATTAATATGGTATTTCCTTTCATATTTTTTACTCTAGATAATACTAGGGTATTGTTTAACAATCAAACCCTACTTGTTATTAACTATATTTCATGACAATCATAACCGACTGGCAAATGATCTCAAGAAACTTCTTTCTTTTAACATTCTATTGCTTTGGCCAAAATATTTATCAGTCATTGTGATAATATAGAGTTTAAACTTATTACTAAGAGTTGACGTTTTCATCTCGACAAAAAATCAACCGCAAAAGCATTTAAACATTCCTAATATCCTTTCAACAAAGCAATCTAGAGAACTAGGTGTCCGAAATTAAAGAATGACAAATAACTTGTCAATTACTCTGTTGACCTCCAGTCTTAGGAAACTTTTACATCATTCGAAAAATTCTATTGACAAATAAATGGTAATTCAACTATTAGAAATTCACATTTTTGGTCATTTCAATGATTAGATCTCTATGTGAATCATCCACATATATATATATATATATGTATATGATTTATTAAAAGAATTTTTATTAATTTATTTCCAATCGAAACCATTAGATATATGTTGGTTTATCTAAATTATTAGCATGCAATTTGTTGTCGTATTTTCAAACCATGACTCTTTTTATCATGATCTTTATCATGATGAAAAGTTTTTTATAATAATTAGGGACTATGACATATCTTATATGTATACATATATATACATTTATATATTATCTAATATTTTCATGTGCCTTATAATAAAAAAACTAGTTCAAGAGTTTAGGGTTGTCTAATACCATATATAAGAGTTTATAGTTCAGCTTCATCCGATCACAATATATGTTGTCATCCTCCGTTATCATAAGTCGCACCATGGGGATTCTTCGAATCAATACCATGGGTCTTCGTTGTGCGCTCGAGACTTATCTTCTTCTGTTGGAATTTGTTATCAATGAAAATGTCAAACATGTGGAACTTTGGCCACAATGCAAAACGTTGTCTCATGTTTCAACTCATGTCTCATACCAACTTCGATGGTCATTCATCGGACTCCTTATGATAGCTAGTGTTGTCTTGTGTGGGATAATCCGGACACATCTATTTGATAGTGGTGCCACACATCATTTTCGTTTCAATCTCAACATCCTATCCATATCATGATTATGGTTGGTTCATATTTTTTAAATCTAAAACAAAATGGTTAAAGATTAAAAAATATGAAAGGATTAGAGGAAAAAGTTTTAAAGGGAATATAAAAGAGAAATAAAATCTATAAAACTCGTAAATAAGAATCTAAGGAGAGAAAAGGCCAAATAGTATTTTGACTCCCATTTGTAAACCACCTAGAATTTAATTTCTAATATATTTGTAAATTTTCTACACAATCACCGTATAAGTGATAAGCCACCATGTACTCTCGAAATACCTTTCGCGCCATATAAAAGTACGACCCCTGCATATTTCATTTCATGAAAGTTGAAGTTCAACTTGACTAATTCCATGCTCGAGCCAAGCGTTTGCTTTGGTTTTCCAAATTCTTTTGTTTTTCATCTCAAAAATGAGATGGCTTTAATAATTAAGCTTAGGATTCGTCTTATTTACGTTGAAGAATGCTACTTTGTAAAAATTAAATCAGTTCTAAAGAATAAAAAAGTGTTTTTTTGCTAGTTCTTTCAGATATAGCTAAACAATTTTTAAAATTTGGATCTAAGTTTTCGTACGACTTATTAACAATTAGCCATAAGTTTGTGACATTTTCGATGTGTTTGGAGTTCCTTGATTGGGTCATAACAAGGTTTGGGACATACATCAATGAAGAACAAGTTCCAGATTTTTTTAACAAATTATTAAGGTTTTAAAGCATAGTTCTATCATATTAAAGAAAAACGATCTAGCTTCATATCATTTGGTATAAGAAGTCTCGTAATAGAGTTTGGTTTATCTATAAATTGTATTTTTGTTTGTTTCATTCTCATTTGCGTTTTTATAAGAAAAAATACTGAAAAGTAGGAAGGAGATAAAAACATACTAAAAGTGATTCCTGATTATTGGGTAAATTCAGGTTGAGAGATTGTATCTTGCATATAACACAGGTGTCATCAAGTGTTTGGTTTGTTGTTTGAATGCTTGTGAATTCAAGGGTTTGAGTTATAAACTAGATAGAATAAGAACATATAAGAAAAATGCATCAAAGTAGAGTGAAAATTTGAGCAAAACACCTTAGTTTATGAGATTCGTTCATATTTACATTCCTTGTCTTCTTGTTTTGGAGTTCACTAAGATCTGTTTTGTTTTATGACATCAGTTTTAGTGTTGACTTCAGGTGATCATCAAAATAAAAAACAATAAGGTGATGGAACGATGTCATTCCAAATGCATGTGATAATGGTTGAGTTTAGAAGCATGATAAATTCGCGTTTGTCAATCCATAAATTGACATGGTAGAGGATGCTACATGGGGATTTCACCACGGAAAATCTAGAACAGCGCCACCCTTAGCATTCTTCTAAACTCCACCATTCTTTATAACAAGAGGGTCGTGGTGATACATAATAAACAACATCACTTAAAATATCACCATGTAAGACGATGTTGAATGGAAAACCATGTTCAAAACTAAACTTGGCCTATATAAATAGTCGGTTATGCCTTTAGTTTAACTACCGCATCTAGCATGTGTATGTGGTTAATAAATCATTTTGTTAGAAAATTAATTGTACAATTTTTAGTTTTATATTTTTTTATGAACTTATCATGTTCAACAAGATACTTGAGGAACATATAAAACATCATAGACTGACATATTTGTTTTGAGGGATGAAAAATTGTATGTCAATGTAAAGAAATGTCTGTTTGCACTGAACGATACATGTTCTTATTATTTTTTAAGAGTAAAAAGACATCCACATTGACAAAAAGAAAGCAAGGGCCATCTAGAATTGATCAAGCTCTAAATATGATTAGGAAGTTCATAGTTACTATTTTGGAAGCTTCTATTGAAGATTGGTGCTAGATTTCAATACAATTGTTACGCCACTGACTGAATTCATCAAGAAGAATGTGGCTGCAAGTGTATAGCGCAAGAAAACACATTCCATACTTTAAAAGAGAAGCTTTTAATTATTCATCTCTTTTCTTACAGTTGTTTTGTTAAATTTTGGAAATTAAATATAATGCTTTTGGTGTATGCATTGGAGGGAATTTGATGCAAGAGGGGAAGTCGATTGAATACTTCAAAGAGAAGTTCCATGAACCTCAATCGAAATATACAACTCAATATTCTATCAACATTAGATCACAGGTGTTATGGTCTCGTTCGCCGAATCGAGATTTTTTAATCGGGTTGTAGTTGAGTTTTGGGGCATCTTTCTTTCAAGGGGAATATTTTAGGTTTTGCTATGGAATTGTTTGTGGGGTTTTAGTCCATTTTCATTCATCTAATAAAATAACATCAGATTACATTCATATTAAGTGGTATCAAAGCCTAGTTCTTGCGTTAGACTATAAATTTTCTTTTTATTTCATTTGATTTAGTTTAGTTTATTTATGTTTTCTCATTGTAGAAATGAAAAGTAAAATAATGAAAAAGAGAAGAATAATATAAAAGGAAAACAATAAAAAGGAAGAAAGGAAGAAAAAAAAGAGAAAAAAAGAAGAAAAGCCTAAATAAAAGTTAAAAAAATAGGAAACTAAAAAAACAAAAATAGGACTAGAGAAAAAAAAGAAAAATCCTAGAGACAAAATATTAGAGTTTTAAGAATAACATTAGAAATCTTAAACTAGTTTGGATTTATCGAGAATTCACTCCGAATTTGTTCTTGAGTTTTAAATTAAATCGAAAAAACAGAAAATGGAGGGAAAGACAGGAGAAGGAGGGAAAAATTGAACGAAACACATTTTCTCAGAGATCATGAGTCTCATTCTTCTTTTCTAGATTTACAATTTTTTTGTTTTGTAGCTAACTTTCTAATATTCAGTTCAGAAAATCATCACAACGAACCATCGTACGATGAGGAAGCCTCCGAGTTGCAAACACAATTGTAATTAATAACGAATGAGTTCTGATGCATGATGCAAGAATTCACTATGGTCCACCAAAAACTAGATCAAGTGGAAGGTACAACATGTGGTATTCATCAGGAACCATGGAGGAAACCAAACGCAGTTTGTAATCTATACTCTATAGACATGAATGAGGGCGAGTATGTCGATGTTCTTGACGAGAGTTTGAGCATCCATAGAGTTACAACCAACGAGCAAGGAACATAATCGACGATGACATTAGTAGCATCATAACGAAGGAAATTCCCATATTCATTGGCCAAAGCGATGCAGAAGTATTCTTAGAGTGGAAATGGAAGATGAAGATGGTTTTTGATTGCCATTACTACTATGAGTTAAAGAAGGTGAAATTGGCATCCACAAGATTTAGCGGTTGCGCACTGGTATGGTGGGATCAACTCACGCTTTCTAGAAGGTGTAATGGAGAGCATGACATCATAACTTAGGACAAGATGCGTACCATCACGAGGCATCAACTTTTACATTCTCATTATAATTGAGAGATTAGTCAACGTTTAAGGCGATTGGTATAAGATAGTAGGAGGGTAGAAGACTACTACAATTTAATGAATTTCCTCATTATGCACGCTAATATAGATGAGGATCATGAGGCCACCATGGATCATTTTATTAGCAGTCTCAATCCTGACATTCAACACCAAATGGAAACTCATCATTACATGGTTATGAATGATCTTTTTCACTTAGCCATTAAGATTGAGAAGCAAGTAAAATGCAGAAGAACAGAAAGTGAAGAGCACAAGAAGTGATACATTAGCAGCAAAACGAGCAAAAACCAGAGGCGTCAAAGCCGAAAAAACTAGCTATTAATGAAATCCTAATGTGTAACAATGACATTACATGCTTCAAATTTCAAGTTCATGGGCATTACGATAAATATAAACAAGTGACTATGTGTTAAGAAGAAAGGCCACGTCCCGCTCTTCGTGACCCGCGTCCCGCTCCATTCTCCGTGTTCTGCTCTTCGCGACCCATGTCCCACGACCTGCTCAGCCACGTCTTGCATGATCTGGCCTGCAACCCGCGACCTGCTCCCTTGGTCAAACCAATTTATGGCTCCGCGGTCTCCTATGTCTTGTTGACCGCTCCATCCCATGTATGCTACATCTAATCTTGTGCTTTGCATTTGTACTTGTACTTTTCTTGTTTTTCTCCTTTGTAGTTATAAGGATATGTTGTATAAATAGGTATATTTGTATCCAAAGTTTACAAGAAAAGAATAGTAATTCTCATTCTCTCTAATTCTCTCGATCTTTCGTTCACCCTCAATCTTTCTAATCTTGCTTCCGCTGATTCATCTTTGATTTACAAAATCTAAATGAGTCTCGGAAAATATTTTGATCGATTTTGTTCCTTTTGACATCTAATCTCTTTCAAAAGTTGTTTTCAGTCAAACCTTTTTAATCTCTCTTTGTTTTTTTTGTTTCCTTTTGTTTTCTCAAATCTCTCATCATGGTTGTTTTACAAAAAATTCCCTCGAATCTCTTATACTTCGTACATATTGGCACATAGAGTCTCCTAAGGAGCTTTGGGACCAGCTGGAACAAGTTTTTGGTAATGAATCCAATCTTAGTCGTATGTATGAAGTAAAGGAAGGCCTTAATAATCTAAGGCAAGAGGGAAAGCCTTTTAACTAGGCTTTGGAGGATTTTAAAGAATTATGGTCAGAACTTAATACTTTAAGGTCTCATACTGCGGATCCTGTGGAAATAGCTCAAAGAGCAAGCCAAAATAACGAAGTTTGTATGATGATTAAAAGGGAGGAAGGGGGAAACTGTCTCTTTAAAGGTATGACCGAGGAAGCTAATATATCCTAAAGCACCTCTCCACGATCAAACCTTTCAAAAAGCAGTTCTCTTGTGAGTATTGCAAAAAGAAAGGTCATACAAAGGATCGTTGTTGGATCCTTCACCCCCATTTGAAGAAAAAAAAAAGTCATGATGGCCAAGGTAAGACTAATATGGCCAATTTATGGCTCTGTGGTCTTCTATGTCTTGTTGACCGCTCCAGCCCATGCATGCTACATCTGAACTTGTGCTTTGCATTTGTACTTGTACTTTTCTTGTTTTTCTACTTTCTAGTTAATAGGATTTGTTGTATAAATAGGTATCTTTGTATCCAAAGTTTAGAAGAAGAGAATAGTTATTCTTATTCTCTCGATCTTTCGCTCGCCCTCAATCTCTCTAATCTTGCTTCCGCTGATTCATCTTTGATTTACAAAATCTACACTATGCTAGTATGTGCATACAGATCGTTCACAATGGCTAAAGCTAAGAAGATGTAGAACTTGTTCACTCTAATGGTGTCAAAAGAAATTGTAAAAGCACCAAAAGGGCATCAAGAGACATCAATGGGGGCTTATGTGACTTACCTACAAGTTGAGGAGACCAAAAAGAGAAAGAGGTTGAGGTATTTGACAAGGAGTATGATTGTCCCATGAGGAACAACCAATGAGAAAGGGACCAAATTAGTGATGACATGAGCAACTTTAAGATAGAGATTCATATGTTCATTAGTCAGAGAGATGCATAAGCTTATTTGGAGTGAGAGCAAAAGATGGAGATGGTTTTCAAGTGTCATCGAATACTCCAAACTTAAGAAGTTGAAATTGGCAGCAACCACATTCAATGGCTATGCACTAGAGTGATGGGATCAACTCATGTTTTTCTAAGGCGTCTTGGATATCATGCTATCACTACTAGGGACGAGATGCGCACCATCATGCGATGTTTATTTATACCTAATTCCCATCATTGAGAGATCAATCAGTGTCTAAGGAGATTGGTGCAAGGTAATAGAAGCTTAAAAGATCACGACAGGGAAATAGACTTCTTCATGATTCGGGCAAACATCGAGAAAGTTTAGAAGGGAACAAGAGATCGGTTTCTATGTAGTATCAATCTTGACATACATGGCCGTGTGCAAAACTCACCATTACATTGACATGAAAAATTGTTGCATCTAGTAGTAAAGATCGAGAAACAACTAGAGTTAAAGGGAAAAACGTTCCAGAGGTACGCAGAGGTATTACTCTACAAGCTAAAGAAGAAGAAATCGTACAAACAAAGAGCATCTTCTACTCACGTGGGCTTGTCCAGGATAAGGTGTATAGCATCATTCTGGACGGAGGCAGTTATATGGCTATGGCTAGTGCATATGTTATTGAGAATTTGGAATTGAATACCACGAAACATCCAAAACCATACAAGTTACAGTGGCTGAACGACATTGGCAAAACCAAGGTTCACCAAAATATGAAGGTTGAGTTTAACATTTGGAAGTATTAGGATGAGTAGGTAGGTGATGTAGTTCCAATGTTTGACACTCGGGCACAACATGGTGGATTCAACAACAAGTGCTCCTTTAAATTCAAAGGAGGACACATTCGCCTAGCTCTACTCACACCAAATTGTTACTCCACATTGTAGATTACATTTTTACAATGCCTTAAATGTTGCAGTTTTGCTAAATAACATAATTTGTTTTCCTTTTTATTTATACATACTCCATTTTTATTACCATATCACATAATCGGATTACGAGGTGTGTTTTTCTAGCTATTTCTTTGAAATATAGCAAAACAACTCTTAGATTTGATCTGAGTGTTCTAGCGGCTTATCAACCCTATACCACAAGTGTTATGGTATTTTCATTGGATATGGATTTATTTAATCAAGTTATAATGGATTTTAAAACTTTCATTTATTGAAGAACAAGTTCCAGATTTTGGTATTGTGTTATGAAAAGGTTTTAAACTGCAAGTCAATCACTCTAGTCTAAGAATGTCAACCTAGACTCATATAGTTTGGTAATAGAGAAATTTTATTGAATTAGATTACCTATCAACTATTACTTTAATGTTTTATTTTTTATTGTTATTTTTTTCATAGATTCAACCATAAAAAAATAGGAAAAAAATGAAGACCGAACAAAAAGTGATTGATGGTTGATTTAAATCTTTGTGTGTTGAATTCGGGTTCGAATCAAGTATTCATTTTGGTTTTCTGTGGATTCATTGTGAATTTCAAACTTCAAATTCTCAACTAGATTGATTAATTAAGGCTCATATAAAAAGTGAAGTTCTTTCATATTTTACTTCTTTGACTCTTTTTCTGTATTTCTACAAACTAATTTTCCATTTTTAACAATTTTGTAGTTTTTAAATCAAGAAACCATAGAAAAGAGTCACAATAAGGATAAATAGAAGGTTTCCTATAAATGAAAATGCAATCAATGATCGTGAAACTTAGAAGTATGAGTCGAGATGAATTCAAGTTTAATTTCTACACCACTCTACTGCAAGTATACGGATCGTGTAGTGTCAGAATCGAACTCAAGGAACTAGTGCGAACATCAAAACTAAGACTCAAGAGAAGAAGATCGATCAAGATATGGTTTTCAAGCTAGAAAATAAAAGGAAAATATAAAGAGAACAGAAAATGAAAATAATGCGGAAATAGAAGATTATCAAGCCAAAAAACTAAGACACAAAAGAATAATGAGATTAAATGCAATAAGATAAAGCACCATGGGTTTCGGAAATGACGGGGACTTGTAATGGAAGTTTCTATGAATCATGAAATCAGATTATATCACCCAATGGGGAAATCAAGCTCAAATATCGGAATTTACTCTCTCGATGCCTAAATCCACTATCTAGGGAATCAAAGTACTCATCTCTCGTTGAAGCAAATCAATAACCTAGCTACATAAGGAACACTATCACGATTCCTAAATAGATTAACCTACCGATTAGATTCTCATTAATCTAATTCATTCCAGGGTTAAATCCAAGAACTTAATCTAACTTCTCAGCCAAGGAAAGCCTCTAAACGCATTCAATCAAGGGATTAACAAGAATTAAAGCATTAAGAACAACCCATTAAACCAATTGAGAGAACAATCTCAAATCAAGCATTAAGATCCAAACAAATCCATTACAAAGGCCTCCCTGACCCATGGCAAGAGGTTTACTCACAAATCATAGATACCAACACAAAATCATAGATGAATGTCATAAAAATCATTGAGAATATCAAAGATATGATGTTTCAATCTTCCTTATACTCAATACCACCTTGAATCAAGTTCTTCAGCTCCCAAAATCACCTTTCAAGCTTCCTTTCTCTGCAAACGATGTCCTCTGGTCTAAACGGCATGCCCCCCCCCAATTTTCTTTTCTTCTTTCCTTTTATTTTGCGTGAAAACATGTGTTAGGTTTCTCATACGCCGACTGGGCACAACAAACCGCCCGGTCGGGTTGTCTTCAAAAGGGGCGTTTCTCCGAGCAATGGAGTTACCCAGGACGTGCATTCTCTTCGGAAAGTTTTCTGATTAATGAGCCCAATCGAGCTGTCTAAGACACTCAGTCACGCACTTCTGAAGCTTTGCGGCATTTGCTAGTCTTTGCATGCAGATATTTTCATTTCCTACAAAACACAAGAAAACGATAGAAGAAGCCTCAATTCTGCTTAATATTTCGGTAAAGTCTAAAATCATAATAAAAATAATCTTAGAAAGAGATGAAAATCCTAAGACCAATTACGCGTTATTAAACTCCCCCACACTTGAATCTTTGCTCGTCCTCGAGCTAAATCTAGTGCAATGTCATAAGGAGGAGAAACATGTTTGCCGAAATCAGAATGAAGCTAAAGGGGTCACCCGCTATTCCGAACAACACGTCATAAGAATATAGGAGAGATCAAGCCTAATGGGAACCCGTCTACCTCAAGCCACGAACCGTAAAACTCATCTGAATATAAAAAAATCCAAGGACAACCCCTAGACAATCTACCAAGCACGTTTCTTGACCTTATTTTACTACTATCTTAAGGAATGAAAAATATGAGATAACAATTTTTTAAGGGCTCGCATACACGGTTTCTAGGACGTTGGATTTGAAGAGTTCTAACCTCTAGTTAGACCCAGGTTACCTTTTAGGTATACTCATAGGGCTCATCCAAGACCACATTGAAGTAGTTCGACTTTTCTTCGCATTGTCCTTGGGACGTAGAAAGATAGACTTGACAACTTAGACCCGAACCATCACGTGATGCACTCATTCCAACCTTGCTTTTTATGGATTTTTATTTACCTTCGAGTTGACAGAGGAGTGTTCGTGTGCTTTTTTTTAACGAGCAAAATAAAATTCCTTAGAAGCGGGAACATGTTTATATAAAATTTATAACCCCTGGAATAGACATCAATAAGGCAACCTTGAGATTCCAGCTCGTGATTCATAGCACAATTATGGCCTCTTCAGCATCAGCAGAACTTTTTAGCTTAACCTAACTTCTCCGTCCAATTCGATAGAGTCATCACAAGCAGTATATCCCAAAATGCTACTATAAATCATCATATTCCGGCTCACACCCTGACTAACGCAATATGCCTAATCTAAACAACCTAAATAACTATTAAAGTGGGAAATAACATCCCCTAGACTTGAACAGAACACCGTCCTCGATGTCCATCCTTATCCAAGGGAATTCAGGTGAAAACATGAAAGAAGAGTAAAGGGGCGAGAACACCTTATAATCTCTTGAGGGATTCCTTGTTGATTAATCACTATGGTAATCATCGAGGTCAGCATCATCATCGTCGTGTGCAATGTCTTTTTGCGAGTCTACTTCATGTTGGGTACTTGAATCATGTTATGCAAGTGGTGCCTGATGCACGTACTAGTGCCAATCATGTGGGGCTGGTAGGGTCATATGGCATAGCATCCCACATGTAGTTCTGGGAAGAGAGATGTACGACTGTTGATATTGGTCAATGATCAGCTGCTGCATCTGGCGGAGGACCTCAGTCTGGTAGTACTACTACTGGAACTCATGCTCCTAGATAGCCAAGGAGCGCTGCTGAATCTCTAAGGATCTCTATTGTAGTGCATATGATTGGTCTAGTATGAATAACTTATAGTGAGCCTCGCCAACTAGGTAGCGATGAATGACATTGGCAGCCTCCAAAGATGGATATGGGTATCTCGGGTGTGGGAGGTATGCATCTACGAGAGCTCGTGGTGCAGCCGGAGTGGCAGGTTGTGGGTCAACTCCCTGTGGACATTTGCCTCTTTGTTTAGAACTCACTTATCCATTTCATCGTCATCATATTTGCATCTCATCATCCTTATTCTTTCACAGCAAGCATTGACTCTAGTTTTGATTCTTAAATCGTGTTACATTAGTCCTTGTGGGATCGACACCTTAACTACTATACACGTGTCGTGCACTTGCGGTTAGTCTTAGGTTAACTTGTTTGTCACGCATAAATCATCCCCATTACCAATTGATCCAATGCTATGAACTAAATAAACTTAAGAATATAGGGAGAATAGATGAGAGAATGAATGAGAAAATATGAGAAATAACTAACTCAATTTGGCTTAGATGGAATTCTTTATACAATCGGCCAATGACCATATACATATGAGGGATATTTCCTTTTTATTATATCATAAAATAGATACGGAAATGCTAATACAAGAAGGAAATAAGGATATGCAAATGGCCTAAATCAGAAAAGGAAACACATTTGTTTCCTTTATCAAGTGGACAATGTACACATGTAGGAAGGAGGGGGAAATTTCAACCTCTTAATGAATGATCTGAATACTTTAAGAGTTTTTAATATTCTCCCTCAAGTTCAAACAGTCTTAACACCATCAAGTGATGCCTTGTTAAAATCTTACCAATTAGAATCTCTATGGGATAAAATCTTGGTGAAGGAAAAGGAGTACATACGATTCATATATTTTATGAGGAGATCATTCGAGCTTACTTTTTTGTGAAGATCAATAATACTGATTGGTTGATGAAGGTTTGAAAATATACGATCACTTGTTGCTTTGGTGAAGACATTTGCTAGTTGGTTAAAGTTTGGAGTATATGTTGTTGTGATTATATTGTCTTGGATTTTTCCTTGGATAAAATTAGAATCTACCTTGATGTGTTTTAACCATTCGTGGAACATACAGTTGGCTGCAATGTGAACTATTGCTTGATTATCAAAATAGAGAACCGGGGCCGAGAGGTCTCGGACCCTAGTCCTTCACGATTTCCTTTTATCTAGACTAGTTCACAAGTCATTTTTATAATGGCTCTATACTGATCTTCTATGTTCGATCTAGCCATGAAACTTTTCTTCTTGTGTATCCATGTAACCACATTGCTTCCTAAGAATGTGAAAAATTCTATATTGTACTTCCGTTCATCCGTGTTCCAATCCCACTCTGCAATGCAATGTCCTATGACATCAAGATTGTTATTGCATTAAATCTACATTGCTTTAATCAGTGATCCCTTGATGTTTTTGAAAATTCCCTCTACCATATTCCAGTCATGTTGTACTTTGCATGCATCAATGGGGGTCTTAGATTGTTTTGATTCGCATGTCAATGATCTTCATCAATGGGGGTCTTAGATTGTTTTGCTCTAAGTTTAAATGTGTCACCTTACAAATTAAAGGCATAAAAAACTTCGATACCTAAAAATCTCATAAGTCCTTAATATCAAATATATTCTAACCTCTTTTGATCTTCGATACTCTCCTAAATTGTTTGTAGTTGGATCTCGGGGTTTCAAAATTTTTGGTCGTCGTTGCTTGTCTCCATTGTCAACTTGAATTTGAAGTACAGTAGACCTTTAGAAACTAGACACATCATGTAAGTTTATCATAATTTCAAGTTTAGTCTAATTATTTTGTAACAAAAACTTTTATTTTTATCGAATTTGACTTTCCTTGATACATGTATACAATGAGTCTCGCACTACAAAAAAACACACCATTGCCAAAGGACAGGGCAATGAATCCGTCCGTTGATGATGGCAACGGATTGTAACGGATTTACGAGAACTTTCAACGGTCATACATTCATTGCAATCCGTCACAAATTTCAACGGACATTTAACTGATACCGTCTGTTGCCCCATCTGTTGCAATCCGTCGCAATTTTTAACGGAATGTTAACGGATGTCTTCCATTGGCCCCGTCCACTGAAACTCCGTTAGAACACCGGGAAAAATATTTTAACGGGCATCCATTGCAATTTTTAACGGATGCCCATTACAATTTGCAACGGATGCCCTTTGAAATTGTTAATTTCGAGATTTATCGGTGGAAATAAATTCACGTGAACTTGCAACGGCCATCCGTTGGGGTTTACAACGAATATCAGTTGAAAATAACACTATTTAGATCTAAACCAAAGATTGCATCAAACCATCAACAACAAACATATTTTCAACAAAATTTTGTCTTCTTCAAATAGAGATATATATAGATCGAGAGAGTGGATGTATAGAAGAAAATATCCTATAACCGAAGAGATTACACAAGAATTCTTACACAGATTAAAGCAATTCATGAGTTTTGCATCGATGCAACCTTTGTTTCAAGAACGCGAGACAATGTTATGTCCATGCAAAAGATGCAAAAGCATGAAGTATCGAAGTCAAGAAATTGTTTGCAAACATCTTTACAATGTGTGTTTCGTTGAGAATTACGAAATTTGGTTTTTCACGGTGAAAATTGCGGCGTTAGAGATATTGTGCAAGATGCCCAACTAGAAAGAAATAAAGAAGTTATTTATGAAGCATCAACGACCAATCCATATGTGGAAATGGTGTCAAATGCTTTTCCTGGAGTTGTTAATGAACAAACGCATGAAGAGATTCAGAACATCGATGCACGTCGATTCTTCAACCTATTGGATTCGGCGAAACAACCTATATATGAAGGTTGTCGTGAAGGTCAGTCTCGCTTATCTTTATCTTCAAGATTGATGAGTATAAAAACAGACTACAATGTTGCTGAAAATTGCATGGATTCATTTTGCAAAACCATGCGTGAATATTTATCGGAATATAATCAAGCTCCCGAGACATACTACAAAACAAAGAATGTGTTAAAAGATTTGGGAATGCCACATGAGAAAATTGATGTTTGTAGAAACAGTTGCATGTTGTTTTAGGGAAATGATAAAGACTTGTTGGAATGCAAGTTTTGCGATGCAAGCAGATTTCGGCCAAAAAACCATCTTCACGTAAATATGTACCCTACAAGATGCATATAGCAAACAGGTTGAGAAGATTATTTGAATCGAAAAAAAACTGTTGCAGCAATGAGATGGCACACAAAACACTCGACAGCCAAAGGTATAATGCAACATCCATCGGATGGTAAGGCTTGGAAACATTTCAATGAAATATTTCCCGAGTTCGCGTATGAAACGAGAAATGTTTCTCTTTTCTTGAGCACCAAGGGTTTTAGTCCATATGGACAATCTGAAAGTTAATATTCTCTGTGGCCGGTGATTTTGTCTCCGTATAATTTACCTCCCGAGACGTGTTTGAAAAGAGAGGTAATGTTTCTGACATTGCTGATTACAAGACCAGAACATCCGAAGAAAAGTTTCGAAGTATTCTTGAAGCCCACAATTCATGAATTAAGACATTTGTGGAACGAAGGAATTCTTGCTTATGACGTCAGTACGGAGAAAAATTTCACAATGAAAGCGGTCTTGTTGTGGACAATTAGCGACTTTCCTGCCTATGTGATGAGGACATCGGACGCGACCCGAGGACCGGACATGCAAGCGAGGAGGCGACCCGAGGCACCGAAGAAGTGGAGTCCTCTCACGGTCTAATCACGAGGGGTCGGGCTCGGAGCTTAAGGACCAAGGCGGCCGAGATTGTGAAGGATGCATGGGAGGCTCTCGTCCGGGAAGACCACTCATCTGTGGCCGTTGGCCGGGTCGCGACCATCTTCTCCATTAGCCCGAGCGCCTAGGACGCCCAAATGGCCCAGACAACCTGATGACGTCACTTCCACGGGTCGCAACGGTCACATGACGTCACGGGACGCTCCAGCGCACTGTAACGGTAACATGACGTCACCCTGCGCCTCCAAACGGTAACATGACGTCACCCCACGCCCCCAACGGTCTAATGACGTCATTTGTCCATTCCAGCAAGTTTTTGGCACATTTTTCCATTTTTCAGACTATTTTCGGCCAATAGGGGCATTAGGGCCATCATTTCATGTATTTTGGCTTCTTCTAAGGCTTGAGACTTGCCTATAAAAGCAATCTCAACCTTCTTTTGTAATCAGTTTGGATTTTGGAGTGAATAAAGTTTGAGAGAATTTACTTCTATTCTAAAAAC